>JAACJT020000038.1:3008770-3020970 GCA_009936485.2 Gymnarchus niloticus
GGGTCGTGGAGCGGTGGAGGGCCGCCTGCCACATTTTGGGGGGAGGGAGGGGGGTGGGGGGGGGGGGGGGGGGGGGGGGGGGGGGGGGGGGGGAGGCCATCACAGCAGAGGTGCGGAGGACCAGAAGCTCAGTCTGACAGCCACACGGCATCTGCTACGGTGATAATTACTTTTTCTCCCAGATACTGCTACTGTAAGCATCCCCGAGAGCAATCATCTGAGGTCGTTTATTTCAGCACGAGAAGAGCAGCGGCACCTTGATGGCCCAGCCTGAACTTTCATGTCAGTCCTCTGAGCACCCCGCTGGACCAGCCATGGGCGTTCAGATCCTCGCCTCCTTTCCTAAAGCCACGACCTGCGTAGTGACTTCACCACATCAGCCATCGTGGCTTGTTTTAAAATCCTCCATGGTCACTCGCAGGTACCAGTGTAGAGCTGGACAGAAAAAAGTCCAGAAATTTACCTGAACCCCAAGCTGTAACAGACAGACCAGCTGAGAGCCAAGGCAAGAGCCACTGTCCACATTCCTGTGGAACTGCAGCAAACCCAGCACCCAAATTTGCCACTAAAGTCTCCCAGGTGCAAATCCCAGAAAGGGCCCTGATGTCGTACCTTTGGGAAAGATGACAGCACAGAAGAGTGTTGGGGGGCACTCCATATCTTCTCCCTAATTCATTAGGATTTTCAAATGAGCTCATCTCAGTTTTTGAAGCAAGTGCTTTTACTGCCGTGAGAAGAGGAGGAAAAGAAAAAAAGCACAGCAGAAAATTAATCTATTTTACTAATGCGCATAATGAATTTTAATGCTTTCTGGACATTGCACCTGGTACAGAGCCAAAAGCTCGCCCAAACTCTAAGAATTTACATTTAGTCCCTGGGATGACACACTCAAAATCATTTTAGTGCTTCTGATGCAGGGCCAGGTTACGTACCTTCCTCAAAAAGGCACAACAGCAAGTCCCCTACTAGAACGCAATTCAGTGAAAACTTGGGAAGCCAAGAGATCGATTTGCAGTAGCTACCATGACACAGCATATGACAGCTTAGACTATGTAGCCTGAGGGGGCTGGGAAATCATGGAGCTTGAAGGAAACGCTGCTTAGAAAAAGGACCGTCAATAATACCTCAAGACAAGTAGACACTTCAAGCGACAGTTTAATTGGTGATGGGCGTGACAAATTGACACTAGACGGATTGACCGGATTGTCTTTTAAAGGTCAGACAAAGCTCGGGATTGGGAGCTTGGTCCCATTTCAGTGGCAGCTCAGATATCCAATTAGACATGAAAAGCAAAATCTTACTTCTATTAGGGACAACAGAAGTGGACCTTTTGGACTGCAATGTCCGCCCTTGAACGAGTGCATCGTGAGGAAAGAGTAAAGGCCTTGTGCGTTCTTCAGTGAACCTCTCACGACAGAATAAAAGCAAGGTGCCCCTCCCCCCAAACAACATGTGAATAGCTCCATTCCATCAAAGCACCCCCAGAGAGAAGAAAGGACACCTACCCCTATGCCAAACTGCAGCCCAGGGCCTAACCAGAATTGCTGCTTATCAGGGATCGAATCAGTGGAAAGTCCATTCCCTTAAACACAATAGAACGCTGCCAGAGCGAGCAACATTTAAAAAAAATGAAAACCCGTAGCTAGACCTCCAACTGAGTAACTGCACAACAGACAGAAGAGAACGGAAGCTCTCAATATACAGAATAAACTGAAGGATGACAACAACGAGATGGGAAGAGAATGTGTAAGGGAGCAAAACTCGGCCGGCATTTACGAAAAGTGAGAGTTCAAAGAAAAAAAAAAAAAAAAACTGAAAAACGTCTGCTTTACCCAGACAAACTGCAAATCGGAGAGCTGAGCGAACCCACCCGAGCATATGTAGCACTCCCTAGGTAGAAGTAAAAATCTCGTGTAGCATTTCTTGGCCTCAAACGGAATTGTTGCAACGGGGCAGATTACGGAGCTAAACCGTTTTCTTTAGCTAGAACCCAAGCATGCGGATTTATCAAAGGATACGTCTCTTTTCATCGCCTCCCTTTGATGAACTACAAAAAAAGGCTTTCATTAAATTTGGGGAAAAAACTAAACTTCAAAAATTAAGTATGGTAGCCTCTCCAGGTAGCATCTATAAAAAGCTACTAAACGGTAGTTTTCACCGTACATTAAACCAAATCAACGGTGTCTGGAAACCTCTGCAGCACTCAGATAATCAACCAAATTATCAGCCACGTTAGACACCTGCAACGTGAAATTCGCATAAAGTAGCTCTGGACCATTGAGCGTGGCACTGTGGTCCAGCTCAGAACTGCAGTCTAGGACACCAGAAAGCTCAGCTTAAAACTGCAAGGATGTAACAATTAACACATTACCAAATTAAAGCTGATTTACTACGCCGTACACAAGGAAATCTGGATGTTTTTCCAGCCAAGAAGCCTTGATAAACAGTTATGGACATTTAAAACATTTTAAAAATACATTTGTCACCAACGCGGTCAACATTTCATCCATTCTCTCTTCTCTGATCCCCCAGCAGTAATCTCAGAAGTGCTTACACAGTAATTTGTGTTTTAATGAAAGAGGACAGATTACTGATCATTTGCTCATTAATGTCGTTTTGCCTCCCAGCAGCTCCCAGCAGTCAGGGGCACTGGGACGAAGCGATCATTTACACCTGCATGGGAATCGTTCTCCAACCTCGGGGCTGACGAGTAACAACACCCAGCAGACACGGACGGGGCTCGCTGGGTTTAAACAGGGTCAGGCTCAAGGGCACGTGCCCAGAGCAGTGTCTTGGTGGAGCATTGGTTAGTTACTGTTTACCTACCTAGAGTGTGTCTAACTTGAACGCCGATTCTGAGCCTTTGTCTTTTAACGTGTTTTCACTATGACAATCCCGCCATCCACCACATCCAAGCCCAAAAGCTGCTGCACGGTAATCACAGCTTTCCAAAACACACACAAAAAACAGACCGTGTCTAAGACTGACTCCACCGATATCACATCTGCATCACAGATGTCAACGGTGAGCGGCTCTGTTTTGCTCCCACCATCAAACCCTCAGGTCACAGCCATAAAGTACAGGGCACAGAGAATGACCCCTAAAACAGTAAAAGCTTTAAAGTTTAAAACACTGGACCGAAAATAGTGGGAAAAGATAAAAGAAAAAAAATACACCAACACTAAAAATGATCATTTCAGGGCAACACGGATAAAAGGCCAAGCCAGCTGGTAGACATTTACCAAATATTTTTATTATGGGCCATTCAAAATGAAAATGTGGATTCAACTATAGAACAAAAAGGTTTATTTTAAACCAGACAGTGGTGGTTACTCAGAACCTTGGTTTACTAGCATATTTTATTCGGTTTTCGAAGATGACCGGAAGATTACCCCCAGAAGATACATGAGCACAAGCAATCCCACATGTATCGGCACTAAATCGTCCCCAAAACTGGCCATAATCAATAATCAGGGCCGGCAGGCCAGTCAATCGACAGGCTGACGGCACACGGAAAGATTAAGACCGGGACACACGGCCAGTGTATGCCAGGCCTAACATTTCCTGCGTTATGAAAATAAATTAACTTAAATTCCACTAGCAATATATCAAGTCCGAGCAGCACATGAAAATAATGGAACAGCGAATAAGGCAGTGGGCAGTGAAACAGCCCAGCACAGCAACGCTCCCTCCCTTCGAATATCACGTCAATCAGTAAAAACAAAAAAAAGCAAACTCATCACACACTTGAGGGCCCTGCATCTTTTAGTGGGCAATTCTTTTGTGCGATGGATCATCTTGGGTTTGTACAGGCGTCTCACCGTTGTGATATGGTGTAATTCGAGCCAACAAAACACGAGGCCCTTATTTCAAGCACTGAGTGAGGCTAAGCAGAGATCCTGTGTTTACCAAGGCAAGCAAGAAGTGTTTTTGTTGCCGGTGTTACTAACTGTTAGTGACAGCAATTAGGAATACTATTCCCGTTACTGCCACCACTACGACATTTGGATGAGATTAGAGCATAAAAGCTACAGAATGCAGTACTGTCTTTGAACTGTTCAGATCTGGGTAATCTTCGACAGAAGGGAGTGTGTGTGTGTGTGCGCGTGTGTGTGTGTGCGCGGGGGTGTCATCCTAGCCAGAGGGCTGTACAGACAACCCAGCTAAAGTGACGTGGTCAGTTTTGACTTGAGTTTTTCCCAGCAGGCACCAGAGTCTCACCAGCCATCTTCTAAATGCTTATCTTTTGCAGGATCATAGGAGCGGATCGAGCAGATCTCATAGGGTGTCGGGGCACCGTGACGGGGTGAACAGACAGAGACACACAGACACACACGAGGCAGGAATCAAACCCTCATCCCTGGAGGTGTAACCCAGCAGTACTTCTCACTGACCCACCACACCAACCTCATTTTCTCCATTTCTGTAGCATCAAAAAATGACAGCATGTGGCAGACAAACATCCTTCAAACTTGGGTGTGGGTGTAGATACACACTAGGACTGTTCCATGATCTTTCATCAAGGCTGACTGACATGGACAGGCTAGTGCTGGAAAACAGGAGCTCTCACTCTCTCACAGACCTGAGGTCAGACAGAATGCTGGCCATACGTTTCTATCCAATAGAAGCACACTCCCACTAATTTAACGATGATAGAGAGGGAGTGAATTATACATTAAAAAAAGGGCCTTTTTGGTTAAGTAAATCAACCAAATAGGATCAGAAAGTATGTTAGATTAAAATTCACGATGCAATTTCACTCATTAATAAACAGACCAACCTGGTGACAGCCTACACCAGCAGGCATAAAAACACAAAATACACACCACAGCAGCAAAGATGGGCAAACTTTGATTAAGAACCAGCACCCAAAGCAGAAACGTACAGACACCCCGTGTCACGCAGTCACTACGGTAAACGGCAGTCCTGTCATAAAACAGGAAGCACGACGTTGAATGCAGTCAGTGTACTTGGCTTCAAATAAAATGTAAAACAGCTCAACGACTCTAACAGAGAGGGCCCAGAGCTGGCACAGAGGCCAAGATCTCCCAACTTATCGCGCTCTTCAAAGACCTCCTGATTCCATCTCACGGCCCTCTGTGCTATTCCACAGCGGGGGGGGGTCAATAACCATGATGATTATTGCAGACAGGATGGAGAGCTACACATCTGGGTTTCTTAAAAGTATTTAAATATTAAAATATAATGCAGGAGATGCAGAGTTTCGATTTCCCTAAACCGCAGACAGCCAACGCCATACAGGAATCCAAGTTAGCTTAAGTGTTTGAAACACGGCACGAGAACAAATAGCTGAGCAGCTCAGGCTGTTAAGCCCAAGACACAGGGATGCCCAAGCTGGCAACCCATGGTCTAGAGCTGCAGAATGGCTTAATACAGAGGCCACGGCAGCATGCAGAGCGAGAGAGTCGCACCGTCCTCTCTGCTGAGGACAGAAGCAGCAGGTGAGATGGAATAAGGTGGGCCCCCACCTGTGACACCTGCTACCAGGCTGAGGCACACATGTGGGCAGCCAACTGACCAGAGACCTGCTGCCAAAACCACGTATGGGGTGGGAAGACTAGTACAAGCTTTACGGGGATCAAGAAACAAAAACACCACTTAATCTGTGATGCCGAAGGGCCATCTGGTTCACTGCTAGTTAAGTACAGCATAAGCGATGATGTCTGTTCAACGAGTGCGACTGATGTACACTCCAGCGAACTGAACTGTTCCAGCTAAATAAAGGCATTAGTGTGACCGTGACAACTGTCATCGGGTTTAGGGCAGGTTTTGGATGTAAAGTTCTCTTAAATGCTATACAGTTTGGCGACTAACTTTTTTTTTTTACAACCCAAACAGGATGTGTCGTTGCCATGACAACAAGACAATTCTGGGGACAGTTGGGTTATTAGTCCCCAGTTAAAAATGCAGCCAGAAAGCCATAGAATACCCATGGTGGAGGAGGCAGGGATGCAGGTCAGTCGGATGGTTTAAATATGGCAACGTGTCAATCAGCTCCCAGGTTTAGGGGTCTGTTTCACTGCTGGTTATACGCTCAGCCTAAAACGGGCTATTAAAACAAACCAGTCTCGCATAAAACACAAGATCCGGCGTGAGCGAGAGGAAGGAGTAGGAATTTAGACACTGACTAGCAGTAGGAAAGCAAATAATTTGTCTGGCAAAATATTCACTTCAGGGACAAACTAAAAACGTACCCGCAAAAATAAGAGAACTTAATTCCCCAAAGGTTCCCCCAAGTGAAAAAACGAAACTGATGTTAGCTGAGAGATACGACAAGAAACCCCACCAACCTTAATTCAAAAAAGACGAGAAAAAAAAAAAACGAGACGCACTGAACCAAAAACCACAGCAATGAAAACGGCCTTAAGATTTCTTTCAGATTAGCGGAGATGGCTTCAATATAAGAGCAAGAAATTCACTTAATTTTTGGTCACACCATCTTGATATGACCTCAAACCCTTCGGGAGAAACGGGTGGATATGGAAAAACTACGTACACCCTGGAGATACCTTTGCATAAAATATTCTGAGCAGCACTGAATATCTCCGATAACTGAAGACCGTTCCATCAAAAAAAAAAAAAAAAAAGACATGACAACGTGACCTGCAGCAAAGGAGGTTAAGATAAACCTGGCAAGCTTGACATCCCGTCTAAGGACTGTTTCGACAGGCTGTCCTGCCTGCCAGGTAACCGCGGTGGCTAAAGCTGATTTTAGAGAGCCCCACAGGATACAATCAGTTTAACGCACACAACGAGCACAGAAGAGCTTTTCAAATGCCACCAACTGTGACATAGCAATACGCACTTAACATGTCATCCAAGCCAGCAATACTATAAACAAACACACACTCTGAAAGCTTACACTGGCTCACACAGACCCACACACACAGTCGCAGAAGTCAAATAGCATACTTTTATCATTCAAATACTAACCCACTGCTTCACCAGGAAATGGGGGGGGGGGGCATTACTTGCTCCACTGGTTATACAAAGCTTGTCACAACCTCCGCAGCTTGGAGCCCGGCTGAAGAGAGTTTTCACACTGCACTGAAAACCCATGCCAAAGCGTTCACCTACCCCGCTTAACCTCGGAGGGGGAATTAAGCTCTCAAAGGGTTTTGACACTATTCCAAACTGGTTAGAAACCAGTAGGTAGGAGGGCTATGAGGACAGCGCCTGTCGATTCCCCGAGCCTCGCCTGATCCTCCTCCGCTGTGATCCCGCTTGCTCTTTCCTCAGTGACGTTCATAGAGGCTCACCACGTGTGGCGGTACTTTTCCGGGTCACGCCAGGAGCGACACAAGATCCACCCACGGCGTGACTGGCTGGGGTTTCGTAACACTAAAAGCTGTTTCTTTTACCGGCAGAACTCAGGAATGCTGAACGCAAAACCCACAGAGCCTGTCCGACCCAATCGCGACAAATTCGCTGCTGCAAAGTGCATGCGGGCGCCTCCGGGGACCCGGTCTGTCTGGGGCTCAGCGGGCCACCTATCAGAAACCATACAAAAGAGGAAGGTGATCAGCCAAGCCACCGACTCCAGCAGGGCAGGCATGTCCAGTTCTGGCCAGCCGCGGCAGAAAGCTCATCAGCACCCTCGTCCTTCCTGTCTCCTCGCGGCTTGTTATTGATCGCTCGGAAATGATAACGACCCTAAAAAGACGGCAGACAGGACTGAGTCACCAACATCAGTACGCTGACAATAAGAAATGGTGCGGATGCAAGAGGATGAACATGCAACGAGAGCCACCTCCGGCAAAGAGAGAGCTGAAGCAGAATCACATCGCGGACTGGGATCGGCAAAGCTCTTGTCCAGCTTGAAGGTCAAGCGAGACTCGGCACCTCCGCGAGACCGCCAGACGACTGGAAAAAAACGGGAAGTGAAACTCCCGACCAACAAAACAGGCAGACTTACCTGGCACCACTCAACCAGCCAAGCTGAGGGGAAGGAGACGGTTACGTGGCACACCGAAATTTTGGCAATCCCAGCCTCCCCCTCCCAGGGGTGATGGAGACTCAGCAGGGAACAATTAATCACGTTTAAACACCCCACACTGCCTCAAGTTCCCCTTTCCGCCAGAACCACAAAACAGGGGGCAGACAATCGTGAAAAGCCAACTTCGTCACACGGACATTCATATATAAAAATAAAACTCCTTGGAGACGTGATGCGATTAATTGGGCAAAACATGCAACTGAGTGGCCGCTTATTAAACTGAAATGCATCAACCAGGAGTGCTGCCTTCACCAGACAGGGAGCCCATTTTAAGGAAGCGCTGGGCACTGGGAAACGTTACCTCCTTCCTCTGATCATTTAGGAGGCCACACAGTAGAGAACAGACACATGGCTCAAAGAGGAAAAAAGACAAAAACCGAGAAGGGGAACAACCACAACCAACAGCAGGCAGAGCACCTCCGTCGTGGCAGACAGGCTCACGGGCTTATCTGCGTTTTCCAGCAGTCTAAAGCTGAGCCAGCTTCCTAGTCTGGTGGGCGAAAAGTCCGTCTACAAAATTTCATACGGTCACAAGATATGGCCCAACTTGGGCTCCTGCAAGCAGAGCTCAAGTGGTGCCGTGTCCACCGACTGCCAGACACAGACACACACGCGCAATATGATAAAAACAGCAAAGGCAGCTGGAAGCACAAAGAAGCCAAACGAAAAGCTGGACATGCCTCTGAACAGCTACTGCTCATAAACCAAGAACTCACCCTGTGAGGATTCTCTTAGGGACTTGCTGAAAAAACCCTGAACTCTACTTCTCGTGTCTTTGCTATTTTATCACCCCCCGCCCCCCACCTCAAGGACGTCAAACCGACAGAAAGCTACAGGCAGCTCCCCCCTCCACGACCAGGCTTGGGTTCACAGGCTTATGGCAGAAAACGACGAGCGTCACGGAATTCGTGCCCGGCGAGCCCTTGGATGACGGCCACGAGTGCGGCTCATAATCACGCCCACGCCACTGTGGGTCACCATCCTCCAGCTCATCACCCCTGGGATCCCAAGCTGCTCGTTCTGATAGAACCTTGGAATATCGTCCTTTTAAGAGGAAGCCTCCAAACTGCCGCCCTGTCTCCCTCAAATTTCTGCGGCACGTGAGCATCTTAAAAAAAAAAAAAAAAACACGACAAACCCAGAGCAAGCCAAAAACATCCGACCCACTGACCTGAATTGAGCGTGCTCTTTAAAAGTAAAATATCCCTTCCCCCGTATGTAAGGCACAGGCCGAATGGAGGAAGGAAGCCTGCAAAACGTAGTGACAGTTCCAGCATCTCAAGTTGGACCAGCAGTGACCTGCTATAACAAATTGAGCAGATGCCCTCACCTTGCCACGACCCCGACCCCGTCCAACCCGTTAAGAAATCGATTCGGGGGGTTAATAGACAGGGGGGTGCCTGTTGCTGACTGGGGACGTGGTTTCCTAGCAAAAAGAACAACCCAGAGCTCGGAGGATCCTCAGCCCTCCGCGTGTGGCACTGCAGATAGAGGCTTGGAGGAACGTCCACCTATAAATCTAATTATCCCTCTGAAAGAAGCCTCCTTCTGGGTCTCCATAGCAGCGTGTGTGTAACCCTGGGCTGTACAACTGTACAGAGAGATCCTAAAAGGGAAAAAAAGATTACTCAAATACCACAACAACATTATTACATTCCTTAAAATACCCAGCATAACGGTGGATGAAGGCCGGCCGAACTTCTGATCTACGAGCACGCGAAGCGCCGTAAATAAAAACGCAGGCCGTACGTCCGGGCGCGCGCCAAGCGGACGTCAGGCGGACGCGCGCGCGCCAGCGCGCGCACGGCGCGAGACGCGACACCGGCGTCGCGCGGCTTGCTTACGGACGGGAAGTTATGCACGAGCGACCCAGGCGAGCACGTGACCTTTTCCGTGCCATAAAACTTGACGCCCTAAGGTCTGCCAGCACGATTTAATCATTAGACGAAGGAGAATAACGACACGGGTCCGGCCAACATCGTATATTTCAGCACAGTGGGAACACATACTTAAACTATATACACATGGCTCTATAAAAAGTATTAAAACAGTTCCTCTAAGCCCGCACCCCACTCCAAAGCCCGAACAACTCCCTTTCCTGACAGCATAGGGCAGACACGAGCCGTTGCATAACATTGATTTTTAAAGTGCATCACCTGTCGTACACTTAACAGTGGAAAACGGTCAGTCTTACAGGCTACTACCCCCAATATTTTTAAAAAAGAATCCATATGCACACCGAGACATGACTTAGTGGACCAGCTGGCATTAATCCGTTTAAGATGCGGAGCGGGAGGAAAGCGCTGACCAGGTCAAGCCACCCCGAAGACTCATTTACTCTGAGCAGGTATTCAGGAGCACGACAGCAGCAAAGTAGTTAGATTAAGAGAAGAGATTTCTTCATACAACCCGGGGTGGGGGGACGCAGAGCCCTGTAAGGCAGAGCTGCACGGTAATGCATGCAAACGAGCAGAGGGAGCCGATCTGGACAAACACGATGTCGTCTTACTGAGTTTATTAAAAAAAAAAAAAGACGCGCTCTGCAGGGCGGAAAAACCGGGATTCGGTGCCCAGGACACAGAGAGATGCAGTGACTCTGCCCCCGAGTCGTGCAAAGCCCCAGAACGGAGACTCCGACCCGGAAGGAGGAGAACGGGACGTGTGTGTGTGTGTGTGTGTGTGTTGCATGACAGTTGGAACACAGCGAGTCCGGGGGGGGCGGTGGGGGGCAATTCAGGTGACAAATCGGACGCCTGCCCCGGGCTGATGGTGCCGGCTTCCATGCAGCAGCCCCCTCCAGAATCACACACCGCCACAGCACGATTGCACACCCTGATAACTTTTTTTTTTTCTCCCCCCTCTCCAGCTGGTTACACGTTAACTCGGGATCGGTGCACCGGCATGCGGATCGGCCGCCATAAATTAAAAAGTTGCAACACGGGGAAGTAGCCAGACTGGAAAAATAACCATAAAAAAAGGGGGGGGGGGGACCTTAAGTAAACGTGCAAGACGAGCTGGGTGGGTGGCAGATCACACGGACCACCTACTCACCACGGGTCGAACTCGTGGATGATGCTCTCGAAGCGGATGACCGCGAAGAGCCGAGAGCTGAAGCCGGCCAGCCAGGCCAGGAAGAGCACGGTGAAGGACAGCAGGGACTGCCAGCCCGCCGGCTGCGTCAGCCCCCCGGACAGGCCCCCGCGGCCGGCCGGCGCTTTGTGCTTGCCGTCGGCGGCCGCGCGCTGCTCCGCCATGTTCCGCGCGACGGGCTTCGGATCTCGAGCCTCCCTCGCCGGCGGGCTCACGCGCTCCCGGACCCGCAGATCGTCTCGATACCGGCCCCTCTTCTCTCGGCTCGAATTTTCGCTCGTCGAAACCGTGGCGACGTTCACGAAGGGCTCCCGCACAGGGACATGACAAGCCGGCACAGACACGCACCCAGCCCGCGCCCGGCGCGATTTGACCCACTCTCCCGAGGAGGAAGGAAGAGGGGCGCGGCGGGCGGGACCACAGGAAGACCTGCCGACCTATCCCGCCACGACAGGTAGCGCTGGGAGGCGGGACGAACGGCGAGGTAACCGGGACCAAACGAAAGAGAGCGCCACAGTGATTGACACCCGGCTCCTCTAATGGGATATCGCGCACTCAGGAGAACGCGCGAATGAAGGAAGGACGTGCGCTCACGCCTTTGGCGGATGAATAAGAACGTGTTTCGGCTCGGTGGTCCCTTTCACTGAAACGGCGGTTTCCCGTGTCTGCTCCTTGTGAGGCCTTCAGATAACATTTGTAGGGAGGCAAATAAGAAACCCCGGGAGAGATACGGTAATGATTTAGCTTCTCAAGAAAATTGCCCCTTTTCCAGCTCTTGGAAATGTCACAGTTATCTTACAATGAGGTGGAAGTGGAGAATCATCCATACGTGGTGTGGTCCGCTATCAGCCTATTTACCCACTGCCTGGACCCCCGTGATACGGGTGACGACGTTTACCGTGTTATTAGAAAGCGGCCCATCCACTTGTTTTTCAGTAACTGCTTCACCAGTTAGTATTACAGTGCATGTGATCTGCTAACGTATGAGTGTGACCATATATTCAGGTTCAAGTGACCTTTATTGTCCTACCATCCATATAAATATATACAAGTATACAGTGGCACGAGGTAACGGCTCCCCCGGACAATAATA
>JAACJT020000038.1:3021070-3038500 GCA_009936485.2 Gymnarchus niloticus
CCATCCATATAAATATATACAAGTATACAGTGGCACGAGGTAACGGCTCCCCCGGACAATAATAATAATAATAATAAACAGTTATTTACAGTGCATGATGTGTCTGTGTCAAGGGCACATTCTGGTCACTCGTGACAAAATGCATTCTGTTAACTGAAATTATTCAGAGGCACCGACGTGGTGTTTATCTTCATGTCAGTTATGAATTAACATGGACCATTCTGAAATATCACCAGTAAATGCTCTAGATGTATGCTGTCCTCTTCAGACCTGCCCGAGGAGGCATTTCATTAAACAAAGCCATAGCACATTTGGTATGCAGTGTGCAGTGTCCAGAGGCCATTGTCACAATGCAAGGTTATTATATTACTAATACCAATAATAATAATAACAATAATTTGTTTACATACATGCATATGATCCCATTTCCTGGCTATTGTCTGTATTTTTAACGGTCCAATGCATGTCAAAAGTTTAAACATAAGCATTGTTTTATTAAATATAATTGGATAAAAAGACAACAATATCAAAACCTAATATGCATCCACCTTTTATTCATAAAGGGTTTTCACTGGAGGTGAAACAACGTGGATAACACTCTTGGCGTCTATTAATCACATGCCCTGAGGTTACACCGACATTTACCGCCAGCTTTAGCTACGTATAAGTTGATATAATATAATACGAATAATTCCTTCTCGATAACTGCAGAAGGAAGGGCAAGGCACAGCAGCTACGCCGGCGGTGGCTCCCATGGGCTGCTGGGTGCCTCTTAAACTTTAATGGAAAGGCGCTTTAATCGAGCGTCATGTTGTTCTTTTCTCTCCCTTCTGTTTTACACTCCAGAGAAAATGGAAGCAAAATCAATGTATTACGGAAGCGGAAATAAAAGGAGTCGCTATAAAAGAGCGATTTATTCATAGGAAACTGGAGTGAGGAGCCGTGCTGAATGACGGGAGGACCAAACAGGAGAAAGATGGATGGATGGATGGATGGATGGGGGGCAGTTCGGTGTCTCTGTGACTTTTCTAGTTGATCTCCACATGCATTACGAGCTTCCAGCTGTCAGATACCCAATGAAAGCCTGTGGAGATGCGGCTGAAACACAGAGACGTGTTACGCAGGACACGGAGCAAGAGTCCGCTCCGTTCGGGTTCTGCTCCCATGACAGCATCTCTCCCCATGGGCTGTCGCTCCGAGGGTCAGTTTCGAGATTCAGGAATTACTCTGTGGCTTGGAAAAGCCTTGGAGGGGACCGTGCTGTGCTACACCAGGCACACCAGGAGCAGATGAATCGACGGTGTGTCGACTCCCGACACTGGCTGTCCTGCTTGTCAGATGATGCAGAATCAGTTATGCATCTCAGTGTAGACCTACACTTTTTTGTCTTAAACACAATGTCAGAGCTTGACCACGTTTCCTGACTCTTATACAGTATAGCAACAGTTGGAGAGATTCATGGATTAGGAAAGGTGGATATCAACGTCCAGGGTTCCTCATCCTCCACCTCAGTCATCAAGGCGCCCTGTAACATCTTTCTACTGCATTGGAGCCTATTGAGGATTTAGATGGTCAAAATAAGAAGTAATGTGGCCAACCTGTTCTCATAGGGTCAGTTAATTCATCTCTAAACTAGCCTCCCGTCGATCTGCACGTTAATATTTATGAAAGCGTCTCCTACATCAAATTGAGTCCATGTTATAGGCGAATAGAGATACTTAGAGGTGCCTGTATTGTCAAAAACCTGAAGATCCGAGTCAGTAACTTATTATTTATACACGGATGCTTTTTCTTGTACTGTTTCCTCTGTAAATGAAAATCCTATGACATTTAATGACTGAAAGCCTCATTATTTTTATTGATTGACTGTCACTGACCTATTAGAAAAACAAGTTGAGAATATTATTTGCTAAGTGCAACTCGTATAATTAATAACATTAAAATGTATTCATATTGAATTTAGCTTCGATTAATAAACACTTTGCTAAGTTTGGTCTCAATTGTCCAATATAAAATAAAATAAATAGCCTAATGAAAGTGTATGGGAAATGATAGTGAACCTTTGCTTCTGCTTAATTCGCTTGAATATTCCGATGTACTCATCTCATATCTCAAAAAAGAATGTTACTCAGAATAAAACGGTAAATAAGCTAGTTTTTTTAAAAATGACACTGCGCTTGTTTTAACTGCACTGTGAGAAACGTAACGCCACAGTTTACTTGGGAAATTAACCTCTTCATTGAAGGGTCTCAGAAACAGCATAAAAACTGCAAAAAAAATAAATCAACCCGATGTAGCCCGGCGGAGAAAAACAACAGATTATTTACGTCGAGCACCTGGATGAGCACTTTTGACGAGGTTACTTGGAGGTGAGGCAAACTACAGCACAGCAATACGTACAAATCTCTGAAGACAGGAGACGGGTTAAAGAAACCATCGCAGACAACCTGCTCTACCTGAATCCACTACCATCAGGCCTACACTGAGTCGGAGTCCTCTATGAGAACACACTCCAAGGTAAAAAAGCAGAATTTAGTCCTGGGGGCTCAATAACTACATCCGACCTCTTAAAAATGTGTTACTTCTGTAATATGGCAACTTTGTGTTTCTGGAATCAGTATGATTCTCTCGCAGGTGAACTGGCAAGACTTGAATTGCATGCTCAGTACATCACTGACTACTCCCTGACAGGTCCTGTGATTCTGGGGTCAGGCCAGCCTTACAGAACATGTAGATACTGTTTGCAAGTGGGGCTTGTGCCCCCCACCCTCAAAAAAAAGCTCTGGACCCCCAACGGCCCTCCCCAGTTGAGACATGCCTGTCAAGTGTCGTGGAGACTCAGTTTTCAGTGTTTGCCATATCAAAACACCCAGGAGCGCTCATGGTGTCCTCTCCACTTGCACAAAATATCTCATCGCCGGCACCCTCCCCTCCTTAGCACAATATTTCTCATTACTGCTACTTCCCCCGCTTCCACAAATTTCAAGTAGTTTTTAATGGTAATACAAGTAATATTTTTTTTCATGTGTGCCCCCCAACAGAACAACTAGCTGGGTCCAGTCTGGTCTCCCTACCTGAAATGTTCTAGAACCACCACTGACTTTCTGTGGGGAAGAAATGCTGTAAACATCACTGTTTACTTGATATATAGAAGCATTACTAAATAAATATGTGCAGTCATTCCCAGCCTCTCCATTTCTCTGCAGAGCAACATCTCTGTGTTGGTATGTCTTTTTTTTTGTTGTTTGTTTTGCATGCCTCAGGTCATGTGGATGGTAACAGCCCCTTCTCTCACCATTGTTTGCAGGAAGCAAAATGGAAAATGGGACATTCTGCCCCCGAACGTAGAACCAGTTAATTGTACAGCAAAAGGGCCCGGCCTGTTCACTTTGTCACACGAGAACTCAGATAAAAACAACCCAGCTGGGAAAGATGTTGAAAGCTGAGCTAACTGGGCTGAAATCGGGGAGGAAAGGCAGTCAGAATGGTAGCATATCAGTGTGGTCTGTATTGAGTGTTCAGTTTCAAACACCTGCGAATGATTTTTCCAGTTGTTCTCCACAAATTTGCATCGCTTAGCAGATAGTATCACCCAAGTGACCTATGTGGATACATTTCTTTCACCCATTAATACAGTCAGGTCATTTTTGTTGGAGAAATCGGAGTTAAACGAGGGCACTTTATCTGGAACTTGACCGAGAAACCTACTGGACATGAGTTCACCTCCTTTGGGTATCCACTGCCTTACATCGTTTTACCAAAACCAGACCTGTTCTAATTCTAAATCGTGACTCTCAATGTAGAGATGATACTTAATTCTTTTTTTTAACGAATAACCCCGTGCTATATTCAAAGTCAAATTATAATCTCCATAAGTTTCTTTGGACCAGCATGGTTCCGTCCTACTCTTGCTGTGGGTCGGTCCCCCTGGAACCAGATAAGGAGAATCACATGGGGAATCCGGAGCTTTGGGGATGACTGACTGACACGTGTGTAGGAGATCAGGAAGCCAGACTGCCCCAGTGGCCTCGTTCTGTCGTCTTTTTAGTCCGTTTAATGTGGCAGGTGCACGTCGCAGTTCGTATCGGGACTTACGTCAAGCCCTGACACCTTACGGATCCCGACAAAATGGCGGTGAGCGCTAATTGGCTCATGCTTGCTTGCACGATGTGGGTACCATAATCTTCTGCTGACGGAGGTGGCTCTGGTATCTGAGGTGATTTGAGCAACGGCGGTTTATGTGTGAACTCGACAGCAACGATCTTTAAGGACGCTCTGCGTCTCTGGGGGGTGATTAGGTGATCATGGGATTTTGGTAAAATTCCAGGCCTAGACCACATTGACTGCTTATGAAGAAACGGAACAGAAGAGGTATGAGCTCGATAAACTCAAACTTCTGGATTCCTAAGACGTTAAAAACCTCCTGAGCAAGGCTCAGCAATTCACTCCCAGTGGGCGTGTCTCAGCATCTGGTAACCGAGTTTTTCAGGTGTGTTAGGAATTAACATTGCCTCATCAGTTTCATTATGCTTTGTTGCTAGCTTCCTGACAAGGGTTTGAATGCAGACCGACCTGGCCACAGAAATGACACGAGCAACTGTCAGGAAACCAGGTCATTAAAAACGTGATACTTACGGTTCTGTGGTTTTTCAAACAGTTGGCCCCCCCGCCGCCCCATAAGAAGACCAGGTCCTCAGTATCTTGGTACTGGGCCTTGCATTTGAACCTGTTTATAGATCTCATTTCTGGAAATAATCTCGTGCATTTTCTATCAAAGCATTCCGGGAGAGCAGCAGAATCATCTGCATTATTTTGCTGTAAACCGAAAACTTGACCCTTTCTCAGCATGTAAAATGAATATAAAAACGTTCAAACGTATCGGACTCATCCAGTGCTAATCACTAATATGCTCTTATTTACCGTGCACGCTTTTGATGTTTCCTTCGATGCCGGTCGAGATTAATTGGCTAATTCTTGAGCTTCTGGGTTCTGCGAGAAAAATGAAAATTGAAGTTGCTCCGGTGAACTCAATATGACCCTAATGCGGATATGCCAGCTTGGTCACAGCAGGAGAGGGTGCATTAAAAATGCTAACGCACAACGCCGTTAGCGTTGACATAAATCCCGTATAAATGAACGCGGCCCAGAGTGCAGGGCAACAAAAGCGGGCCCTCAGAGGATGAACCGGGCTGACATGAAAAGGAAGAAAACGTAAAAAAAAAGAACAAAAAAATAACACGATAATCGTGAAAAACCGAAAAGCCAGTAGGCCTAAAGGCTCAACGTGCCTTCCAGTGGGATTCTGTTACGCTGCCCCCTGTCTGCCACTGACGGAACAGTATTCCCATGGCATCAGTGCAATCCGAACATGTCAGAGACGCAGACAGGAACGTAGCTGCAGAGGCACAAAGATGCAACGTTCGCCTTTTGTCGGCGACGTGCTGCCTTCACCCTGCAGATTTGAAAGTATCATCCAGGCCTCATAAACCCCAGAATCGCCAATCAATGCGTTAAAAACTTTGCAGAAATGGCCCGCCTCTCAGCTAAACATTCAGATAGCTCACTGGTCCCATCTCAATATACTGTCCTTTCAACTGTGCAGAAAACGGTTTTACGAAAAATGATTGAATCGGTCTCATGATGGCGCCTGGAATACAGGAGGAAATCTGAAAGAAAAAAACTCCTACAGCTTTTAAAAGCCTCTCTGGCAAAAACGGTTTCTCTGGGACTTCTTTGGAAGATGACCAAACATTTCAATGGGTGGTTACGGAGTACTACTGTACAGCTGTAGATAGGGTTTATATTTCAGCGATAATGGTGGTTTATGATCTTTCGCTGTTATGCTTACCTGGTTTGTGACTGTATCAATAAGTGAGTTACTTTTGAACGGACCACAAACCTCGAGAACTGGGAGTCTACTTAGCGCATGTAGACCAGCATTACCAGTGGAACCAACACCGGAGGGATGACTATCAAAACGCTGTGAGGTTTCCCAGGCTGAAATGTGATAGGCTGAGTCAGTAAATGCTCCCAATCCCACATAGCTTTCCCATTTTCCAAAGAGCGAGGCGTGATGTCAGCCACCGGGGGGCCTCATTGCTAAGAATTACATTAAAACTTGCTTAACTTTGGTATCCCTGTGCGTGGACCCAGATGTTTGCCTCCCATGCTGTGTTTTTTTAATTTGCTTCAACTTTGCAAGCCGGTTCTGGTTCCGCTCATCTTGTCATGCATTCCCCCAAGCCAGGCACGATCCAGTTTTCTGCCTGAGAGATAGAAGGTGAAGCCCTGCTTGTGGGTTAGCCTTCAGTGCTAGCTCATGCCTTGCATGTGTCTGACGACTCGCGGGCAGTCCGACCTTTGGTTTCATCTCCGGTGGAGTGCGTTGCTGTTTGAAGGTCCTCCCACCAAAGCCAGGTCATTGACGGTAGCCGCCAGCGGAAAAACACCCCCAACAGGCCTGAGCAGCGGGCGTGGGAGGGAAAGGTCAGATGGGGAGGACAAAGCTTCAGCGTAGGCCAGGTTAACCAGCCCCTGCGGCAGCTCTGTCTCCTAAATACAGCTTCAGATACCCCCAGGATTCAGCAGAACAGGAAGCAAACAAAATCTCTGTGGGAGACGCAGCAAGGGGCATGAATCCTGGTATTTGTCAGTGAGGTCTTCAATGGGAGAGCTGAGCTTGAGAACCTTGAAAGAAAGTTACCGTCGGTGACTGGGAGGGGGCCGTTCCCTCACAGATGGAGAATTCTCACGGATGGAGAATTTTCTGGTTTTCGCTTTAAATTCCATGCACATTTCGGGAGTGTGGTAAAGGGGCATCTTTCAGGGTTCTTTTCAATGTGTTTTAGGGTTCTCTCCTTTACATCCCAGTGCTCTATGGGTATTTTTTCTCACAAAAAGCCACGTGTTTCCACAATAAATACTCATTTTAGGAAAAATAGGGTAATGTTACAGCAGTAGTTTTACTGTTCGTATGCAAAAATGTAAACGTTAAACAAAAGATTTGTTCTTTTTCCCTAAACTAGACGTATTCTTAAAAATTGGTGAATCGCAACAAAGGCTAACGTTTATGGGCCTAAAATCATCAGATCTCCACAGCAACAGCCTTGTAAAATGGCGGCTCCTTTGCAGTTGTGGTGCTACGACCATCAGGATCATGGGGCCGTGACGGCAAGGCCTGGGGATCTGCGGTCTCCTCCTTTTCTGTCCACGCTCCACACAGAAGGTTAATTGGTGTGAAGGGGACCGCGGTGAGGTCGTACGGTACAGCTAGCCGGTAATCAGCCCCGTAGAAAAAGCGCAAACGTGAGAACATTGGCACCTGCTCATTCTTTACGAACTGTCTGCAGAGAACACTGGGCAGCTGGGGATGGAGAACGTGTGGGGCTGCAAGCCCCAAACAACAATCTGCGGAACCTTAATGAATGTGTTTTCATTCACCAGCTAATCAATCAAGCAGATGAGTTAGACTGACTCATTGATTGATTTGTTTGATTAGTCACTTGTGTGAATTCATGGAGGTGTTTCAGAGTCACTGCCCTCACTATGTGAAAAAGGCAAACGCTTTTGAGTTCAGGCAGGTCTAAACAGCTGAAGCTTCACATCTCCACACCCTAGACGTGAAAATCTTCAGCTAAAGCCAAAAAAAAAAAAAAAAAAACACTGACCTCTTTGTTTGGGAAACCGCTTTTCAGACAGATGCGCCAAGAGCGCCCTCATGTGGATGGAAGAGGCAGGCACATGGGTGACACATAGGCCGGGGCTTTGCTCAACGTGTTTCTCCGGCCTCTGAGATCCGGAGCGGCCAGCCTCTTCTGAGCTGTAAGAGGACGGAGTCACCAGTAGGTGGCAGCAGAGGACAGGGTGACCGTTTGACCCAACGGCAAGACCCCAAAAGTGCACTTTTTGAAACGTGACTGCTAGCTAAGCTTTTAAAAATTAGATTTGTCTACAGCACAGCAGAATTTATGTTGGATTTGGAGGATATGGTACAGTTTATTACCGGTGTTGAGCACATGAAGTTCATAACCGCAATGGAGCAAATTTTTTTGACGGGAAGACATTTTCTGGGATTTTAAGAAAACAACGTTAGAAACGTTTTAAAATGAAGTATTAAATGGAGGTGGACAAATCGTCTGTGCAGATTTACATTTGGCCAACTGCATCTCCACATAATATTTACCAGCCTGCTGATTTAGTTTCAGCCTTGATGGCTTTAGGACTTAAAGCCACAAAACAATGACACATGGAAATTAGCTATGATAATTATGCAGAGATTAAGAACCACTAAATCCTCACAAATCCAAACAATTTTCAGTAACAGCTCAGGACTCCAGACAGGAGTGTTTAGGATCATGATTATCTGACTTCTGACCCTATGCATTATTGTATTCTAAAGGGTATTATGCCTATATGTCTGTGTATCATCCGTTCATCCCTCCATCCTCCAAACCACTTTATCCTATTCAGGGTTGGGGGTGGCTAGAGCCTCTCTGTATCATAAAATTGAATTTCTGCTGCAGAGCAGTCCAGGGTTCATTCTGGAGTTCATTCTGGTCACAGTGTTTCTTTATTGCAGGAAGTTTTTTGCTTAACTAGAAACAATGAGCATCCAAGGCTAGGAAAGATTCTTAAATGTGTGTGTAGCTGCTGGGCTTAAAACTTGGTCCAGATTCTTCCATAAGCTTTCTGGGGTCGTTAGTCATTGGTCTGTTATAGATCCCATCTGACATGGAACAACTGGGCCTGGAAGACGTTCATCATTGAACCCAGATGACCAGAAACTGCCGAAGCACCGGTAGATACATCAGCCCCTGGATTTAGCGGACGATTTGATGGATTATAGTAAATGATGAGTAATCCATCCAAAAGTTACACCTTTAATTTGGGCTCGATAAGTAAACCCTGGGTATGATTTAACTATAACTTAGATAAACGTATGCAGTGAAAACATTCTCTGCTCTCAGGATATCTTTGATAGCTTTTCACGCTCAACTGTTAAGTCTAGGTAAAACCACACCTGTTTAGCCGAGCTTCCAGAGAGCCACGCTCTAGGTAGTTACTCAAGGCCAGCTAGGCTGGGGCGGGGATCAGTACCGTTGACTTTGGATGATCTGTGCTGTCACTCTTGTTCCACACGTGGCCGTACTTTGTTGCAGTGCTGGCGTTCATGGATTCCTCATTCCTGTGATCCCATGTCTGTCCCTTCTAGTTATGCTGCCATCCCTAGTCTAACCAGAGCCGTTTCTTTTCTATAATAGACCCCCCCGCCATCTGGCATTATCACATTAACCCCTTCCTCTTTCTGGTGTGCCCCTGCCTCTTGACTGGCCTACCTGCGATCATGCCTGCCAGCTGCCCCACAGTCATTCCGTAGTCTTGATGTAATAAACATATGATTTCCGTGCTCTCAAGTATACCCCATCTCCCATTGAGATTGCGGCCGTTAGCGCTAACGCACTTTGACGCACTCTGACTCTTTCCCCAGGACAAATACAATCCCCTGCCCTCCCATCCACTACACGCCTCATCCTCCTGTTAACTGACAGGGAATCAGGAGTGAATTTAACTTCTGTTCACCTCTAAATGAATTAAATAGGCAGCTTAGGACTGTTACACTGAAGCTGCTGTTTAATAAATGTGGAGCAGAATTTATGGCACAGAGAGCCAAGTTTGAGATGAAGATGGATGGAATGAATGAACTTATTATTATTATTGCAGTCATAAATGTGTAAACTCGTTGTTGTTAGCCCTTGGACATGTGTGTCTGTCTGTGAGCAGAGTGGAGGGGCCCCAAGAATACATATACTGCACACAGCTGTATATATTTGGGGGCTCAGAGAAATATTCTTTTGGGGGCCCAGAATTCCTAGCAACTGCCCCATCTGTGAGGTTGACGTGAGGGAACCAGAAATGGCATCTTGTAGCCGCATGGTGTCCTATTCGAATGGCCTCTGTGATTCTGTCTGAGCTTAACGTTTCTGTTTCCCTCCATTCTTCTGCGGTGACTTCAATGGGCCAGAGGCCCATGTAGATGTTAATCAGCAAGCCAGACCGGGCACGTGGTTCAGGCCGCGGGCCGGGAGAGGAGCAAGAGGTGAACAAACGCGGACAAAGCCTGCGGCAAACTGACAACCTCGCGTTGACCTGTGTGCTTTAGCGTCACGCCTTGAGCAATGAAAATAAAGCCGGTATCTAAAATCCAACAGAACCGAAAATGCCGGCAGATGCCAACAGTTTGTGTATAGCAGCCTCCAAGACGTGGGTGAGTCGGCACTGCACTTGTTTGGGACTCAGTGCAGGTTTTTGAACAGCGTGAGTTTCTCACACGCACACAAACACACACAGGCTGCATGGAAACATCTGGTTTGCAGCTGTCTGGCTCACACGACCAACCGCATTCCAGCACTGACCACCCAAATCCTAGCTGCTCTGAACACAATGTGGATGGGGGGGGGGGCACTGAGCAAACACTCTGCTGGAAGCCCTTTGAAGTCCGCCGCATGGACATTGCTCCTCCCCCGCAAGGACAAAGCTTGTTCCAGCAGGTGGTGTTTGAAGTGCAACCGAAGGTCAGAGGCCTCCTTTTACCCGGGATGCTTCAGGTTCAAACTCCAAACGGGACCGTGACCACGAGCTGTGACATTTCCAGAAAAATGTGGCTGGACTGGGGCAGAAACACCAAAACCCACCACCCTGATGAGGGGTGGGTGGCGGACGGTAGTACACTCAGCTGGCCTCCGGAGGGCAGTGATGTTTCGTGTGCAGCCAGATGGATGGCTGAGGCAAGCTATTTACGAGACGTGTGCTTGCAGTCCGGAGGTATGCAGGGGGATGTTTTGAGTGCAGGACAAGGTGCTGACTTTTAATAACTACGCAGAATCCTCTGGCTCAACGACACACAGACGACGTAGAGCAGTGTAACTGCATAAATGTCTCCCTCCTGAAATGTGACCGGCGGTCACGCTGTCGATATCCTAAGAAAAAACACACTGTGTGCCGTTAGCTGTCCTTTAGCCATGCTAAACTGGCTAATAATGTTAACTTTCATAGCTTCCCATTGGTTTTCCAAACAGATGAAAATTCACTACGGACCGCATTTGGGAAGAGCGGAGCCAAAAACAACCACCACAATGGTCGACTCTGCTTATAGCCTTGGCTAGATAGGCCCTCTCCCTTCTTGTCTTCTCTATGCTTTACTCATAAATCTAATGGGACTAGTACCGTCAGCTGCTCTGTGTTACCACAGTGGTCCAAGGCAGTCTGTATGTGTGCTGGGAGAGGGTCACTACCGGTCACTACCTCTGTTTTCGTTTGGGGGGTCCCTGGTTTAGGAAAGGCTGAAACCCCCTGACACCAGTGACTGATATCCATATACGCTTGGTAATAAGTTCAAGGACAATCATGTTGCTCTAAATAACAAGACACATCAGCCGCAACAAATCCAGCCCCCTATTTTAAGCTAATGACCGATCCTGGGCTTTGGTTCAATTGTTTGTTTACTTCCCGTGCTGGTGTCGTCAGGAGTTCTGGCAGGTGTGAGACAAGCTGAACAAACCCCACAAAGGACAGGGCACCTGTTTCCCCTGGCCAGATCTGTGCTGTTTGGCTCACTCACAGCATCCACGCCATCACAGTGTTCAGCCTCCACCAGCCCTTCCAACACCACCCTCCTAGTCCGCTACTGAACCTTCAGTTGATTTAGAAAATGAAGCAAATATACAACTAAGACTCCAGCCCGGTTTGCCATGGATTCACACTGCCCATCTGGTGTTGCCCGATTCCTCTATCTGCACCGAGCTATCTCGCTGGCCCTACGACTTCTCCGGGCTCAATGGGGCTGCTTGCTGTGTGGTGACAGCTGCTCCAAACTCGATCTGTTGAGGTTTGACTGAGCTCTTGTACCTATGGGAAGTATTCCGTGATGGATTAGCGCTATACCTGAAAAGTGTCCCTGGAACAAGCTGTGACTCACAGCCCGTGGAGCGGATCAAAAAATAACACACAGATTTCCTGGAGGAGGTGGGGGTTCAGATGTGCGGCAGAAAGAAAAAAAATACTTTTAAAGGAGTTAATCAATTAGATTAACTAGCGGTGGCAGAGTGCTGGAGATGTGTGTAGGTCTGACATTGAGATAAAAACGAACAAACATTGCTTAAACACTTAAGACGAGTCCTGAACTGTCTGAAAGCCTCTATGCAGCACAATGGACTCTCTGTAAATACTGCAGTGTATAGATATGCAGGATATCTGCATCTGTTACACAGATACACAAGTTTGTCTTTTAAATCGCATAGTTAAACTGTCCTCGATATGCCTGAGCGATGCTACGATCCCATGACAGATTACAAGCTGTCGTCATGACTCGGGAAGACGGCCAGTCATTAATATAGATTTTAGGCTGTGTGCCGTTCTTCGGCTGCTGGTTTGACAGATACGCTCCAGTTCGATTATGCTGAAGCAGCGTCAAGGTCAGCCTCAGCGACTAAGGCGTGAATAAACACCATTCTGTCGGCTTTTGTTTTACGCGATTAAACTAATCCTATTACTTTCGGTTAGCGTCTGACCCTGGATGTGTCAGGAGAAGAATTCACTTCTTTGGTAACAGCGTATGTGGCTAACCGGCCGTGCCATCTGCACGCACACCCCTTTAAAGATTACCGGATGACAGTCAGCTGCACCCAGTCCCCCGTTGTCATGGTGATTGGCTGGGTGTGTCCAGGTGATTCAGTTATGAGTGGCATGGGAGGGGGGGGTGTGTCAACTATAGCCCCACCCCTAGAGATCCCACAACAACACCCATGAACCTTAACTTTGCACAGTATCAGTAGCATGCTAACAGTATGCACCTATGACAATTTACAGCCAGGGAAAATAGGAAAAAATTCCATCCATCCATCCGTCCGTCCGTCCGTCCATCCATCCATTCATCCATCCATCCATCCATCCATCCACCCACAGGAGGTGGCAATAGACCTATCCTTTCACATATTTTAAGTAACCACTCATCCAATAAAGATCAAAGTGGGCCGGACATAATTAATCCCTGCATGTGTTTTTATCAACCACTTATCCAATAAGAATGGCAGTAGGTGTGGCATAATGATAATGAGAGTATCATTAACCCTCGATACAATTTACAGAACTGCGGGCCTTAAAACTGAGAATCTTACAACCGTAAGAAGAAAACGCCTGCCCTGCTCTTCAATGCTACACGATAATGTAGTGTCCGCCATCCCCTGTGCTTTCTGAATGACGGACCAGGTGACTTTAAATACATACCAACCAGAAAAAAAAAAACATTTGTTACACTTGGTAATGGTCTATTTATAAACACAATTTCCTGGTAAATTTATACAAGGGACTACAACTGATTTGGTAATTCTGTGAAGGATGTAGCCATGAGACCAGTATACTAACCTTTATTTTTGTTGTTTTATGCAATGCTATTTTCTACAGTAACTGTCAGTTTTTTCTATTTATACAGCTAGATGTAGTACTGGAGGGATTCATGTAAAGTGTGTTATTCAATGGTACAACAGCTGGACTTTCCTATTCCCAATCACCTGCATCCTTGAGTGGATTATAGATATATACCTGAATGCCATCTGGTTCCACTACAGGGCTGATCTGTCTTTATAAATGGTGCAATAGAAAAGAGACGGTCTCCAGAGAGAGGGGAGAGAAATGTCCAACGCGGGTCAGATCAGCTGAAGGTGATCACTGCCAGCCCTCGGCTTGGAGACAGGTGGTGGCCTCCGCCTGGGCAGAGGTGTCCCAGGCCGGTCCTGGCATTGATGCAGAGTCATGAACTGTGGGTACAGTGAAACCCAAACTCTCCAGATGATGGATGACATGAGCCAGAACCTCACAGGAGGCAAGGTTATCTGGGAGTGATTGGTGAGGGATGACGGGCTTTACCCAGAGATGGTCTGGATCAATAAAGGAGGCAGCAGGGGTGGGCTTCACACCCAGCCTTCGACTGGGAGTCGTTGTGGGGTTGTCCTTCCAAATTTACTGTTTGCTTGTTAGGTGTTCACTAACTCCTCCCACATGAATCTTATCTGTGTGTCTGAGGGTGCCATAGGTAGAGAGCAAACCATAGGACCTTCACATCTGTACTAGAGATGCAATGTCAAACTGTCAGCCCTGCTTAGATTATTTAACCTTTTGTGGTTGAGAAGTGATCTTGGTAGCGCCTACCCCTCAGAACACTGGCACAGCGGTCTGGATTTCACATTGCCTAGCCAAGACCTGCATTGGGAGCCTATGGTGACTTTGACTGCTTGAGAGTAAAGAGC
Source organism: Gymnarchus niloticus (assembly GCA_009936485.2). Taxonomy (NCBI): domain Eukaryota; kingdom Metazoa; phylum Chordata; class Actinopteri; order Osteoglossiformes; family Gymnarchidae; genus Gymnarchus; species Gymnarchus niloticus. Next base: position 3,035,371 of record JAACJT020000038.1, read on the forward strand.
AGAGCCCCAGGAGGGTCCCCTCACATGCCCCATGTAGGGTCTCCTTGCACACCTGGGGTAGGGTCCCTGCACATTTCAGGTATCTCTGCAGGCGTCTTCCCACCTGTGCTTGTCTGCGAAAACTGTTTGGACAGTATGTTTACAGACCATGACTGCCCCAGTTTAGCTACCTGATTTCGAGGCATGTATGTGAACCAAATCAACCTCAGTAAGAGACCAGGAAGATGGCGGATGTGCATCAGTAAATAAGGGCATCGTTTGGACAGATGAATAATTTAGTCTGGTGCTGTGTGTTCGTCTCCTCTCAAGGTACCACATGGCGTCCATGTAATCTGACACCGTCTGACACCAGCACACCGTCGGCTTTGCACCTCCCTCGTGGAATAGCGGAACCTCCATCTCAAAGAGGAATGTGCTGTTCGGAACCCTGACGCAGAGACACTTTAATAAGGTGACCCAATCTGCCCTGAGGGTCGGGTTCGAGGAAACGATATTGGCGGTAGTCTGACAGGCTGGATTAATGCCGTGTGACCCATTATGTCTTGTTCGTGAAGCAGGCCCTGTTCGCCTGTACACCGTGACCTTTGGGTTGTGCGTTGAGGGAGGTGAGATGAGGGGGTCACACCATGTGGCAATAAGAACAACAGGGTGCAGAACGTGATGGGGAAGACCATCCATCCGTGGGGGTGAGGGCCTCAGTTTGAAGTGGCCGTTAACTCCATCAGAATGGAGCTCCATCTTTTCCAGATAAAACCACCCATGTCTACATATTACAAAACACAAATTCTTCTCCTGAAGGAACAACAAAGACGAGACTGAAAGGAAGGCTTGAAAGAAACCAATAGCATACAAAACTTATGTCTTATTTAAAATTTCTTTATTGAAAGCTTCCTCGAAGAGTTTGAAATGAAAGAGGATTTTGAAACTAACATCCATAGACAGACAATCTCTGTATCATATTCAAAGACATGAGGGGTTTGACATTGACTGCATCGCAAATGTAAAAAAAAATAAATAAAATCTTCATAGAAGCACTTTGTCAAATTCCTTCAAACACGTCCACAAAAAAGTTACATAAATATTTCTAGTAGAAGTCTTTTTATTTTTTTTCTTAGCAGTTTCCTCTCCCTGCTCCCAATAATTTAATTGTCTGGAGGCAAACTTCGGTGAGGAAGGTTTTAGGGGGGGATTTTGATAAATATTCAACACTACGCTAAACAGCGAGCCACTGTTTTTTCCAGGGCTTTTGATTCACATACAAATCACTTTGTGGTGGCCCTCATGCTGTTGAGTCTGAACGAGGTGTAGCTTTCGCCCTGCTTCAGTAGGAGAGAGAACACTCTACCTGCTTTGTAGTTTGCTGACTTATCTGTTGTGTACTTTAAAGGCTTCCTTAATCCCTCGCTCATAATGGGATTTCCCATAAAGCAGACTTGAGTTGATAACAAGGAGTTCACCTGGATAGTTGTGTCCAAGCCGAACTTTGGAGAGATCTCTGCTTTTCATGGGAGGGGTCAGGCACTCAGATTTCTTGCTTTCTCACCATGGTACAGCCGGGCGTCTGATGGACTGTGGGCGGAGTCAAGTGAGGAGTACTCTGATTAAGTGACCTTGCTTAGAGACCCCTGCTGCCAGTGGGATGAGGTGGAGCAAATTTTTGAGGGTGGGGGGAGGAGGGTACTGGCATTTATCCCCCAAGTGGAGCATTGAACATCGAACAGGAAGACCAACTATAGGGTCACATGACCAATCTAGATCAAGCAAAAGCTGAGTAATATTCAAACACGAGGATCTCTTATGGGGATTAAGGAGGGGCCTAAGAGGGAACTGGAAAGGAGGTGGGAGCAGTGTGACAGGTGATACTGGCTGTGACACCTGTCAATCACCAACCCGACTGGACGGGTTCTTCACACCAGGGGAAGAAGTTGAGACAGCTGCTCCCAGTCAGAATCGTGATGTGGGGGCCTTGGGGGATGTGAATTTGCTTGCGTGATAAAATCTGACACGCACTGGGAATCTTGACCACTGCTGCCATGTACGTCTCTTAGGGTTGTACACAGGTGTTTCTGGAACATTCCCTTCCGTCCCAGTACCATGCTCTGGAACCAGAATACACCCAAATACAGCTGGGGTCTAGGTACACTTCTGAGAAAAGTCAGAGAACTTTGCAAACACATGCTCACACAATGCTGCCTTTCAGGTGTCAGTTTCGTTCACGGCTTCTTTCAGCGTGCACTCATACGGACAGTTGGTCTTTGGCGATGGTTTGCTGGCAGTGTGCAGACACGGCCTCGGCAGTCTCACGGTGTCACTTTCCAAAGAGCTGCCAGAGTTTTATATTTCCGTAAGCAGCTTTAGCTGATTTCTGGAAACAGAGTTTCTCTGACCAACGTGCAGTGGAATAAGAACACATCGCCATCAATATTTCTAGTTAAGTTCCGTCTCCCTGTTTGCAGGAGACTTACTTTGGAATTGAGTTTCAAGAGTATTTACATATTTAACATATGTAAGCTGAATATTCATGGCAATTTCTGTTAACGTGAGCAGCCGAAGAGAGTTAACGACTGGAATCCTGGCCACCATTCTTAAGCAGCTTGGTCTGGCATTACGTGCTACACAAGCAGGCAAAACATGGCATCAAACCACTAAATCCACTGCCTCGCAACGAGGTAGCGACTCGCTCTGTTTCCTTCAAGCTAATTCATCATGCCAGTGTCAGCTTCAGGCTTACAGATGACTATAGCAGCCCGTGTGCCAGAACTTACGGGTGAAATGTGAAGGTCTTCAGCGCTTACGTCAATACACCTCTGTGTGAAGCCCTTGGCGATGTCAGCTGGTGGGCTACAGTGAAGGAGGGAGCTTCACTTTGTGTTTCGGACTCTAACACCTTATCCGGAATTCTGGCACTTGAAAACTGGTTACCTTGCAGAAGCTGATAAAGGGCAGAGTTCTTTCTTTCGTGATAAACAATGCGGCAAACAGAGTAAAAGCAATATTCATTCAAGTGTTGAGTTGAAAGCTAAGGACTCCATGTAGCTGAAAGTCTGTGCCCTCACTGAGAACATCTATAAGATCTTTTTCTTTTTTTTTTTTGGGGGGGGGGGGGGGGGGCCTCCCATTTTTCTGGCCC
>JAACJT020000038.1:3052266-3094904 GCA_009936485.2 Gymnarchus niloticus
TTTGGGAAGTAATGGACACCTGAAAGTCCTGCCCACCTCATGAAATAACCTGCACCAGAAAGTCCCGCCCACTTTGGAAAGTAATGGACACCTGGAAGTCCCGCCCACCTCATGAAATAACCTGCATCAGAAAGTCCCACCCACTTTGGGAAGTAATGGACACCTGAAAGTCCCGCCCACCTCATGAAATAACCTGCACCAGAAAGTCCCGCCCACTTTGGGAAGTAATGGACACCTGAAAGTCCTGCCCACCTCATGAAATAACCTGCACCAGAAAGTCCCGCCCACTTTGGGAAGTAGTGGACACCTGAAAGTCCCACCCACTTCATGAAATAACCTACACCAGAAAGTCCCGCCCAATTAGAAAGACAAGCCCAGATCACTGGCCACTTTTTCCAGTTGCAGCTGTCTGGAAGCCCCAGTGCAGTGATTTGGGAAGACCGCTTCCAGAGATTGTCTCACCCAGTGATCAGCCAGCCAAATGGAGTCTGATAGTGGGATGCTAAATGGAGTCTGACCAGCCCCCCACAGCTGGCCCCTCTCCTTCCAGTTCTCAAGGGCAGTCTGTGCTGCCTTCTGGATCCAATTTCCATTCAATGGAATCTGAACCTCTTCTAGCAATTTTGAGTTTCCTGTCCTGGTTAGAGGAACCCCAGTCAGTTGGGGGGGGTTCTTGCATGTCATACCACTGAAAATGGTGTGAGAACTGTCAACATCACGTGAATCACGATATGACACAAAAGACGTGAGGGGTGTGCCATATGTAAATTACACTGCATGGGGGTGGAGTTTGTCAGTGGGGACTTTTAAATGGGGCAGGGCCTGAATTGGGGGTGTGTCATTTTATGTCATGACCCCACCCCCTTGTTTTAAGGGGTCCAGACCAGAGTGTACCATCAATCACGAGCTGTTTAGCCAATGGGAACTTACTGTGTAACAACTGGTCAGATTGAGGGCCAGAGCTTTATGAGCTTCGTACCTTGCGAAGCCAACTCCTCGGCTGACCCCACCGGCGTCTCGCAGTATCCGCGTGGAGATGACGTGGCCGAAGGGCTTCAGCATGCTCTCCAGCTCCTGCTCGTCCATGGATACCGGCAGGTTGGAGATGTACAGATTCGTTGGGTCCTGCTCCTGTTGCTGCGACGAGAGACGAGTCAGAGGAAAAGGCTCATCGCCATGGTTACATTGCAAGCAGATCATGGTTTAACCCGATTAAGACCTTCCCATCTATCTGCTGCTGTGAAGCACGGGCATTATCAAAGTCATTACAGGCAACAAATGCGGTGGCGACGCACCATCCATATGTCGGTGATTTCAGTGTGTTGGCTATCAGCACAGCGCTGGGGGCGTCATTAAACCGGCCCTCCACTGAGCATGGCGGCAGCTAATGGCTCCTCTGTTAGATGCATCGACCCCTCAGGCACAGGAACTCCATCAAACTCCAATTGGGGCTGTGCACCGGGCTGGCCCACGAAGAGCAGCCGCTTTATTTTCCCGTTGGCTCTGCCTTCTCTCTGTGTCCTATATTTACATTCAGCCGCATCCGTAATGTTTTTACCCTAAGCGAGTTTACCCATTTATACAACCGGGTGTTACCGACTTCAGTCTAAGTCTCTACCAAGATGGTGTTTTGTTTGTGTTTGTTTTGTCTGTTAGCTGTACTTTGTCTGTGTTTCATCTGTGTTCTCTGTGTGTCCTTTGCATATTTCCTGTGCAGTTTGCTGTCTATCTGTCATTCCCCTCTTTGATCTTGGATGATTGATCCATGCCCCAGTGGGACACAGCCCCATGCCACGGGCCCACCAGAGACTTTTGTAGCTGACTGGTCTGGTCCGGGAACAAGAAGGGTGATCCTCCAAGGAGGTGGTATCTCTCCGAGGTCACCCTGTGTCCCCCTTGGCCGGCCAAGTTCGCCCCCTTTCTGCCATAGCTTGACTAATAAAAGATCAAATGAGTAGGGGAGCCCGTATGTTCCTCCACAGCCAAGCGCTGAATAGGAAGGTTAATGGAAAACCCACAGGCTATCAAGCCTTTAATGACCATAATTCCTCCATCTCTCCACCAGGAGGAGAGGGCCCACGTCGCTCCATCTGACACATGACATCTCCACGAAGAGCTGGCAAGCTAAGCTAATTACCCAATTATTCTCTGCACTGGATGCTGCTCTGCTGCATCTCCAAGCAATGTCAGAAAAGAAAAGGAGGAGAACAAATGGGAGATGGAGGATGGTGGAGCAGCACAGACGTGCAGAAACATCGAGCTCCAGTGGTATTTTGGAAACACGGGGGTGCTGAAGGCGCAGCGTTGACTTTTACATGGTGCACGTTGTTTAAACGACACAATAAATGCAGAACAGAGGGGGATTTTCCGAGCAGCAAGTTTTACAACCGCCGTGCCCCCAGATGGTCCTCTCACTCTCCTTGGAGTGAAACCCAGCACCTTCCTGCCGGCATCGGCAGGGCTCCTGCGGTTGCTAAAATGGCAGCGCCATTCCCCATGGTATGTATTCGCCATGGTTCCCTGCTGTATCCAAATTTGCCCCCTTCGCCCAGGTTCACGACAGCTGTCTGCCACATTAGGTAGGAGAGCCCAGCAGATTCCAGAAATCCAAAGAAGAACGACCAGCATCCCTGTCACTCGGACCTCGAGGGAACCCTCCTTCTGCATTGTTTGGTAACGTCTAGCATAGCCTGGCAATGAGGGTGGGTGAGAGAGGGTGCCAGGTGTGAAGGACCCCATCAAAAAAATGTGCTCAGAGTTAAAGAGGGAAGCTGAAGTTTGCCATGTAAGACCACTGTGTGCTAACGTGTCGTCTCCCTCCCCCCACCTGTAAAATGGAGATATTGATCTTCTGAAGCTCCGCCCCACTCTACCAATCTAAACAGTCTACAGTAATGCACATTCTAGCGTCCTAATCCTGGAGCCCACTAGGGGGAGACATTATAAAACATGCCAGTGAGGCGCAGTGTATTAGCAATTTCTGCTAGCAGGTGACAGTACAATAAACAAAACAAAAAGAAAAACCTTCTTCCAAAACTACAACATTATACAATCATAAATAATAATAATAATAATAATAGTGCTCAGTGGGATGTCTGCACTGTCAGAGATATTAAATTTCGGCAAGTGTATTCTATTCAAAAATTTACAGGAATGAAACTTCCACTAGGGAAGTACAGAAATATAAATTTGCTGCAAGAACAGCTTTTAACAAGTTGATTTACCAGATAACTAACATGTGGAAATATTCCAAGAAAAACGCAAAAAAACAACCCATTAGCAGGGATGGACAAACTCCAGGATTGCCCCGTCTGATTGGGTCAATCATGTGTGTATCACTGACAAATCGGTAGTGAGCTAATGGCATTGCTCCCCCCTGATTTAGCTGCGGGACAAAGCTGCCATGTCCCCTACTCTCTTAATGAGCCTGGTAAGATCAGATCAAAAACAGACAGATAGAAGATTTTCCAGGCTGGGAGCGTCACAAACCAGAACAGTACATTCTGAAAAGATTTATGCACCAGCCAGGGACGGAACCCAGAAAGAACCTTAATCCCTTCCGACTGCTATGGTATAGTTCTGGGCCGCAATCCATAGCTGGGCCAAGATCGCCCTCTAGAGGTCCGGGCTTTTATACTCGAGAGAGGGCATAATCTTAAAGGGAAGGGCCTAGAGGCTGGAAAGCTTGAGAACCCCTGTTGTAGAACACATATCCTAACTTGCAATTTATGAAAGGAAGTGGAGAAATGCTATTATAATGATTTTACTCACTATGCCCTTGATGCTTCTTATTCATAATTGGTCCTGTATCACTCTATAATAGTCACAGTAGGACAAGCCTGTTACAATCTACCATTAATGCAGTCCCCATCCAGGCCTCCTATTGGGCCGTCACTCACCCTGTAAGAACAAGGAAGTCCCGCCCACAGTCACATCCATCAGTGTAAGTGTGATTGTGTCTGATTCTCTCATTGTATGCATTCCACTAATTATGCCTTAAAAACATGACTACCACATAGTATAAGGAATAAACATTGTGCTAGACTTGCTGCAGGCAGACAAACCAAATGACACAGGGAAGAGAGGAAAGAATCGAGATTTTATCTCCTAATGGGGGAGGAGACGGGCGTGACAAAATCTTGGAGAACATGAAAAACAGAAGACAGCCCTTTCAGACTCAGGGGAAATCCAGAAATTGAAATGCATGCTGAGTCTTGGAAAGGCCTGCGATGGGTTGAGATGTCAGGCATCTTGGCCTGTGTCTGTGTTCTAGCAGAAGAGAGAAACACTCGTCTCTCAAAAAGACAGAACAGAAGCAAAAGCAGATCGATCTCACTTGTCATTGTGCGGGTGTTGTTGTGTGCTTCTTTTGTTTAGCCTTCATTTAGTCCACGAGAACAACATGTGCCCTCTGCTGGTCTGGAGGAATATCACCGCCGCTGACCGCGAATGTACTGACAAATGTATTGTATTGTATATGTACGCTCGACCATGCGTGGACTGTGACGGAACACGGAAAAATTAAGTATGAACTAGGCTATACACTTCAGACAATTTAAAGATGCCAGTTAGACTACCTGTGAGGGGAAATGGAGTACCAGGAAAAAACCTGTGAGGCACAGAGAGAGCATGCAAACTCCACACAGAGTGGAGGCAGGATTCGAACCCGCAGCACTGGAGGTGTACGGTAACAATGCTACCCTATAAGCCACAGTACAGTATCAAAATTTTACCCAATCTTATAATTTTGTTGCAGGATGATATACAGTACATTTTATGCAAAATAAGATGCTGTTAATAATTATTCTTCCTCACTCTAAGAGGAAGGAGCTCAACCATTACTGAGTAAACACAATCTAAAGTCACCTGGTACACAACTTCCCTTCTGACAGGCAATGCAGGGACGCCTCCCGTGTGGGCCTTGTTTCAAAAAGTAAGGAGCCGACAGAAGAAACAAAACACACAAATGATGCAGATATTATAAAAAAAAAGAAAATAATCTGGGGTCTTTCCCATCCTCGGTTAACAATTATAGGAAAATTCGTGCGGGGCTGATATAAAAAAACACATTGTTTACATGAGCATTCTTACCTGAGTATAACTCATCTTAAAGTACACAGACACTTCAATGGCCTACAATACAGTTTTACACAATGGACAACGCTCACATCGATCCTCAAAACCTATATTATAGAACATAACATAAATATTTATGTTGTGTTCTTATATAAAAATGCACATACTAGGGGGCTAGTTGTACAATCAAAAGCGGGAAAATGTTTAACCAGATCAAACCAAAGACACAAAGAAGGGAAAGGCAATGATGTGAAAACTTGAAAGGGATTTGGGATTCAGTGAAGAGGACTGGGGTATCTGGGCTGATACACAGTGCAGGCTTCCTGGGCTTAACTGACTGCCTACGGGGTCTACCTCACCAGACTCTCCCTTGCCCTCCAAGGTCATCGGTTTCAAGCGAAACCACCAGATGAACCTGAATCACTTGATTTGAAACTTCTGGTGGCCAATCAAAGAGACCCAAGAAAAGGCAGGCCATGACGCACAAAGCAGCTTCTTGGGAGAGACAGATCGGCGGGTTCGAGAAGCGGGAGGACCATCGTCTGCAGACGGTCGCCCGGCAGACTGCAGATCACCGGGAAAGTGGGCCGCACTTTGATCTCTGCTCACGCCACCCTCTGCTGTCGACTGGTTCGCAAACTAAACGCTAGCTTATCCCGTTGCTCCTGACTCCACGTAGCTGTTGTCAAAGAGGAAACTTATTACCGGGTCAAAACAATAATTAAAGGACCAACCTCAAACCAGAATAAAAGATGAACCATGCACAAGAACCACAAGTGAAGGATGAAGACATTCATTCTACAAAGATTACAAAATAGGAAAGGCTGTCGTAGTAATACTCAAAACAGGAAAGGCTGTCGTAGTAATACTCAAAATAGGAAAGACTGCTGTAGTAATACTCAAAATAGGAAAGGCTGCCGTAGTAATACTCAAAATAGGAAAGACTGCCATAGTAATACTCAAAATAGGAAAGGCTGCCGTAGTAATACTCAAAATAGGAAAGGCTGCTGTAGTAATACTCAAAATAGGAAAGGCTGCTGTAGTAATACTCAAAATAGGAAAGACTGCTGTAGTAATACTCAAAATAGGAAAGGCTGTCGTAGTAATACTCAAAATAGGAAAGGCTGCCGTAGTAATACTCAAAATAGGAAAGACTGCCGTAGTAATACTCAAAATAGGAAAGACTGCTGTAGTAATACTACATACAAAAGTACTTAGATAAAGAACAAAACCAAAAAACAAAACATGCATCATCAACAAGAGCAATTAAGTCCTCAAGGGTAAAGCACTGTAATGAGACTTAATGGGGAACTCGTTGCCCTAGCTTAACCTCTGACCTTTCTGTCACCCACGTTATGTTAAATGGGGACCTAAACGCCACTTTGCTAAGGGTTCCTGTGGAGCAGTGACAGCCTGTCAATTTTAGGGGCCTGTCAGAGTTGAGCTGAATTGATTCGCCGTCATGTTCGAGGCATCAGCGTGGTGATTAGGTGAACTGCTCTTTAGGACCCCGCTGGCTTCAGTTACCAGAACTGTCAGGAGTAAATTCACCACAAATGTTAGCAGGTTTTAGCTCGGTGACCCACACTCCCAGAACAGCTGGAATCTTAGGTGCTGGCGGCTCCCACATGATCCCAGGATGATTTTGCTTCACTTTTATCCTCAAAATGGATCTACTGACGCATTTATGGGCACAGAGGAGCACCTGAGTGTGGTCTTCTAAACATTAGGGTCAGGACACAATAATCAGATTGTGAATCATGAAGCTCAGAGGTAGTGTTTGTACAACACCTTCCCCTATTAGCTTTCTCAGTTGTGTTGTGAATTTTAGAGCTTGTTTACAATATAACAGGCTAGCTGACCACCTTCATATGGGGAGTACTTGTCTGATGACTGAACCCAGCTAACACGGAGTGGCGTTTGAGAAGAAGGTAGGCTGGGAAAAGTAAAGTGCACCATGACTGGTCAGAAGGTGGAAAAGTCCCCACCTTCCATTGCGTCCCAAGGGCCTGCACAAGTGAGTCGCGTGAGGCAAAAGAATTCCGCCATGACACCGAAAGATCAGTGGGTAATTTGTCTGCTGCCACCTGTGTCTCGGTGACGCCTTTCCTGCTTTTACACGGCTGTACAGATGAATAACAGAAGCAGGGGAATGAATTCAAGTGCCTCAGCCCTTACGAAAAGCATCATTTCACATTCCCCATTATGCCTTGGCCAGACATCCCTAAAGTTCGCAGGATGAAACTGGTAATGCATTCACCCGTGGAGGGCTTGCTAGAACGACAATGAAAAGTCTGGGCACCGGGCTTGAATCCTAGCATGCCCCTCCAGCTGAAATGCCAGGCTCCACCACGGTAGGACTTCCTGAGTGAATAGGCTGACGCATCCGTAACAACGGAAATCTCAAGCCAACGGGGAGAGGAATGCTACTCGGATGGACTCCCCAACGCTTTGAGGTGTGACCGTGGAGTAGCAGAGGAGCAGCAGTGATGAAACGACTTTGCTCAGTTAGCACTCTAAAATGGATGGGGAGTAATGCCTTTTTACCAAGAGCTCTGTGTCTTTTCTGCTTCCTCCAGAGCGAATTACTCTTTGGTCCAAGGAGCTATTATCTTGGAAAATCCTCCGTGTAGTCAGACTGCCAGACTGACTGACAGAGCAAGAGACTGACAGACACGCAGGGAGACTGCCGGACGGATGGATAGAAAGACGGACAACCTGTGCCATCCCTCTCACATCTACAGCTTCTCGTGCCCCATCGCTCACAAGGGACATTGACGAAGAAGGCGAACGTCCATGAGGCAGGCAGGAAACAAACCCTGCAAAGCTAAGAAAGAGGCGGGAAGATGGCAGCGACATTCACAGTTTATATCAGCATTCTCTGAAGACTTCTCCTCTGCGGCTTTTGCACACGGCAGCTGGCAAACAATGTGACTTTGGGGGGATCCCAATTCAGTTTGTCTGTGAATTAATTTGGCTCCCTGTAAATTGCAGGGCAGAGGTCAGTGGGATTGCTTTTTACTTGTTTTTGTTAAAGCGATCCTGATTGGCCCGGTTCCTTTGGTCCTTGCCATCCTCATTCCTGGTTGGGCGGGCTCTGTTTGTCTCCTCGATCTGCTTTCTGGCTTTGCGCAGCCATATCCCCGTATGCCTTTTGGTTCGCTTTACATTATTTTTGGCCCTCCTTCTCCCGCTTCTCCATGTCCTGTCCCCGTCTTGAATCCCAGGCGCTGTTCCTGTTTCACTCTCAAGTTCCTGTGTCACATGGCCCTGGTCCCTGGCAATGCCGTGCCACCGACAACATCGTTAGTCGGGTGTCCCCATCAATCACTGCTGCGAGTCGACGGCCAACGAAAGCAGGGTGGTGATAACACACTCCTTCCAGATGGCTGTCACGCTGGTGTATTAAGTTCTCGTTTTAATCCTTCTCCCGCCCCTTCTGAGTGCGGTGGCACTGTGTGGAGCACATACCAGGCAGACATGATTGTCCATGACGTGGAAAAGAAACGACCGGAAACAGCTTAGGGGTAGAGATGGAAGGGGCTGGTGGCTGCTCTAAGCCGGGGGAGTTTAGGACCCACTGGATACTGTTGGATGGTCAGGTGACCTACAGAAGTACCAATCAGGCAACAAGGCAAGGAGGCCACAGGGAAGTGGGGCAGGAAAATTAAAGGGGCAGCAGTCAGGTGTAGCATGTTTAGGGGCCATGAATGCATTCACATTATATTGTTGGTTGTGGTGGTGAATAGATGGAGGAGTCAAAACATACACCAGCTTTCATGTAATGGGAAATTCCCTCCACCCTTGGCTTTAGGAAACATTCTTCTTCACAGCATCAGCCAAAAGTTTGGTGGCCTTAATGTCAGGTGCGGAGGTGTAAAAAAAAAAAAAAAAAAAACTTTTCGGTGCTGACTAGCGTGGTTTGGGCCACATGTGGCTGCGTGACGGTCCCCCCCCTCCATCCCTGCTGTTTCCCAGATCCCCCGGCTGCTATAATTAGAATAACTGGAGTCAGATGATGCAGGCTGAGTTGGAACGGAATGCAGATGGAGCCGCGGGGCTTTTCCGAGTGCCATCGGCCAGCGGGGGACGAGGCCGCATGGACGATGACAAAACCCTGCATCTACACAGACACACACACATGGAGCACTGTGGTACCTGACTTAATGTTCCATGTGTCGCTAATCCCTAAATTACCCTATAATATAAAAACCCTCCAAATACTACTTTTATAATATCACCTACTCCTGACTGCCTTCACAGTGTGTCATGTTTTTATCTTGCTGAAGAAAACCGATAAGAGTTGCTTCTCTGAAGCAGGCTGGGTGAAGTTTGCATCAGCTCCAACATGGAAAACAAAAATCAATGACCGCATAATGACCACGAGTAAGGACGGCATGAACAGGATCAGAGTGCTTGTCACCTGACCATACTCCACCTCAGGATGTCCCAGCTCTGGGGGACCCCCTCCCATGATGACCCTCTGTACCACCACCGAATTCAGGCTGCCTAGAATGTACTCCAGCAAACTTGGGGAGCATTCAATGGCCAGCGGACGTTTCAGAGGTCTAAACAATGTGTTCTGAGTCATGATGGATAAGGTCTGGGGGTCCCTGCATCCGAGAAGACAGACCCGACGGTGGAAAGAGTGGTGTACCTCTGACCAGGTGAAAAACGACAGCAGAGTGCGTCCGACGAATTTGGAAGAATTTGACTCCCTGCCCAGGAGAGGAGAGAAACTCTGACTCGAAGCCCATATTTTGCACATCTCGCCTGTCGAATTACGTCCATCTTGAGGCCTTTCTCAAGCAGCTGCCCATCCCGTCTCTGCACATTTCACTGCAGACTCGAGCCTTTCCGGTGGACATGGTGTTCTCCATGCCGCCCTTTCCCCAGACCATTTTAGGACCTGTTCTGTGCTTCCTCCCAACCCATCATCTCTAATATGCCAACTTTAGACTGACGTTCAGCTTATAAGTGATAAGTGCTTATGTCCATCTCTTGAGTTCCATTAGTCTGGTCTGGTTCGATTCTCTGTTTGCAACTCGCTTCCCTTGCTTTATTAAATTCCCTCGTTACTAAAGGCAATTAGCCGAGTGTGGGGCTCATCCCCAGCCTCCGTTGGCTCATTACATTCAGTCGCCACATTTTCATCGTTGCTCCCAGGCCTTCATTCTTCAGGAAACTGTTTATTGAAAACCTTCCCTGCCTGCTGGCGGTCATCTTCCGCGGTGCTTCTGAATTCAAGATCAAAGGCAGGAGATAGGATGGTTCTCACGGAAGCCGCGCATGAACTCGGGTTTTGGTTAGCAGCCAGGGGAGGCCGACAGGGTCCGGAGATCTCTAGCAGCGCTCAGTAGGACAGAAAGACATAAAGGAAAGCACGTTCTTAGGACAGTGGGTAGGGTCACGTCTCATTGTAGGTGGGGAACAGACAGCTGCATCTCATATCCATCACCAGTGGGAGTGAGCGTCTAAACTTGAAATCGCGTCACGTGGAAACGTAAAGCCTGCTTATTCATGCAACAGTTTCAGCGAGGACAGGTTTCTGAGAGTCCGTCGTGCCGGGTGAGTGTACATCCGAGTTATTTAGAGTCAAGGCAGAGTGAGAAAAGCCATGCCCCCCTTCAGATGCACGATAGCATTTCTGTCAGATGCTAGATGCTATCACTGTTTTAGCCTACCTCTCATTTCTTTTGTCTGTCGGAAGCAGCCACTTCCCTCCATCTGATGAATGGATGGGAAACAGTGACAACGCCACCCTTAAATGGTGCACGTGACTCCAATTACAGGCATTGCATGACTCTGGTCTTCAGCCAGACGTCAGGCAGTTCTCCGCTAACCCCGGCCCCACTTTGACCAATGGTATCAGTCAGAGAGGACAAAATGGCGGAGGTCCAAGATGGGAGAGAGTTAAAGTGGCGGTGCAGGGAAATGTCACACCATTCTGTGGTAAAGACACACCGGTCCAGGGGACGAGCCGCAGTTTTGCAACGTAAGCTACCGCAGTGACCGGACGCTCGCCTCGTGCTGGTACTGTGCCACGCCGCGGGCCAGTCTGTTTCTGTGGGACGTCTGCAAAGGCTCACCAAGGTAATTACCACGTCTCAGGCTTCACCCCGGCCGAGCACACAACCCACCCAGAAAATGCCGCGCGACGAGCTCGCCTTCAGGAGCGCCGTACCGAGCCGGCGGACAGTACCGTGGTCGCCTGGCGGTTTATCACACGCCTAGCAAGGAACGCCAAGAACTACGAGATCAAGAGGCTCCGTCAGCCTGTCCCTGTACCCTGCTGTGACCAATGGAGATTTCACACTTTTCTATATTAAGTCGTGTGTGAAATCGCCATCGCCACAAGCCAGACGGGAGAGTAAGAACGGAGGACGTGCCGACACTGCCAATGTCATCGCACCGTTCCTGCCCGCTCACCATTTGCGTTGAATTCCCAAAAAAACAATGATCTGAACGTATAAAGATAAACTAAGCAGACTGCGTGTCGACTCTTCTGATTTTTATTATCAGAATTTCAGTAGTGAACAGTAATGACTTTGCTGAATGAAATAATCAGGGGAGTCACATAAACAGCTGGACTTGGTGGGCCAATAATATTGTAAGACTGCTTTTTGAGTACCTACAGGGTGACCGTTTATCAGGTTTAATTACCTTACGCAAGTTCGAAAACAAAACGCAAAGCTCTGTATCTTGCAGAAGCACATGTCAAGCCTGTAGGCTTTAAGTAGTGTTCTTTATAAGTGTTCAGATCATTTCTTTTTTCTGGAATGGTTGGTCGTGTCAGTAGGCTCCCTACACATTATGACCAGGGTAGTCAGGAAGCCGCGAAAGCTAAAGTCATACACAGATTTATTACCAGGTGTTTATTAATATTTTACCCGTTCTCTCAGCACTGTATCCATATAACAGGTGAATAAAATGGTCTCATCTCATTCATAAACGTGTCGAGGCCAAGTGGATTCTCGTGTTTGTTGTCTTCTGGTTCCGCTGTACGGTGTTGCGTATTAATTTTCGACAAAACATACCAGAGACAAAGAGGCACCACGTTCTGCCTGTAGCCGAAAGATTGAATACCAGCAAGATTTTAAAAGATTCCCATTTCAATTCCAGAAAGCTCTTTTGTTCCCGCGCTGTTTTCAATATCAAAGCCTCCTCCGAGAGGAGGGAGTGACGAGGTGCCCCGCTAACGTCCACGAGCGACGTGACGTTCAATACGGTCTGTCTTCTGAAATCCGACTACGGTGTTTAATGAGGGTCAATCCCTCACACCCCCCCGTCAAAAACCGACGTGTGAAGCGCGCACAGAGTTGTGCGAGATGGCCAGGAGCAAGGTAGGCAAGGCGCGGTGAAAAAAGCGCGGGCAGCCAGCGTTTCTTCGAGTGAAACGCAATTCCTGTGGGATCTGAGAGGAGACGGCCGCTGCACCCTTAGAGACGGCCGCTCCGATCTCAGACACTCAGGCACCTTTCATTCTAATGAATCTCGCGAGTGGCTGGGAGGACGTTTCTCCTTTGGAGCCAGTTTCTGAGCCGGAAGGTATGACGGAGGAGATCTGAGTGGTGCTGAATGACACTTGGCCAGGCTTCACAGGGAATATCCCCAAGCTGTCTCATTAAATCATCATCAACAACATCTCCTTCATGTAAGAATAAAGTGACTCCAGCTAACGTTTACGCATGGTATTGATCAAAACATGAATGCTTTATAAGTTGCTCTTAAACGTCGTTGTGAAGTTGAAATAAACTGCTGTTTTTTCTCCTGACAACGTCATCATCCCTACATCTCTGCAGATTTCCTCTGATGGCTCACAGACTGCTCTGCCCTTTGAAGCTGCCTCCGTTGACATCACTTCCTGTTGAGATCCCATGACCCCTCCCTTCCCTTCGCAAGTCGCAGCCTTAACTGCTATCGACGCTTTAGACTCTCTCCAGGTGGCTTGCCAACCAGAACAGGGTCCTTGAGCAGCGACGAGCTGTCACTATGTACTAAAGGAGGTGTCTGAACTTGAATTTCATGGCTTTCCTGGGGACCCGGAGGCCAGACGGCGACCAGGAAAAGTGGGGCAGATTCAGGTGTCCCTCAGGAGTTTCACTGGGACAGAGACAGGAGAGGCAAACTTTGCTGTGTGAGGACAAGCTGGGCATAAAGAGACACTCCCCCTCCCTCAGAACAAAAACAGATCTTTCTAATAAAATTACCGGATTCGCATCTTATAAAACACAGGCAGAACTGGGAATGGCCCTGTACAGGACTATACTTTCCTCTTTTACCATTCATTTTCATTCAATAAAAAACCTCGTTTTAATTATGCATTATACTAAGCTGACATTATTCTGTTGAATAAATGCAGAAACAGAAGAGCGCCCACCAGTGGATGCCTGCGACGCTTTAATGATGTTTGAAAGACATTAATGGTGATGACACTGTTTGCGCTTCATAAGATACACACTTCATTATAACAGCTTATAAAGGCGCCGCGCTTAAGCAGTTAGATTCCTGAACAAAACGCAAGGTACTTAACGACCAACAAAATAAGCACGACAGTATCATGAAAAAAGGCACCATCATTCGTAAAGTGCAGCTTCAGACAGAGCGTTAAAGAAAGATTACGTGGGAGTATGTCTACTGCAACTCCTGATGATTTTTCATAACTTCTTATTAAGGGTCACCTTGTTTCCAGAATTTGCGGGATCAGTTCATCCATTCATCTGTCCACTTATCCAATTCAGGTCATGCCAAATGAAGATCCTATCCCAGGGGGCACCTGCCATGTAGTGGAGGACATTCTGGATGGATGGGGTGCCAGCTGTTCTTCACAGCACGGTGTTTTTTTCATACATCAGTAGATAACTCCCCACTCACACGGCCATCTGCACGGGACAGGTCTCTGTGCTGCTCTGAAGCTGTCCCGCTCTGTGTGGAGCTAGTGAGGCCCAGCTGGCTCAAATCAACAGAAACCCTGGAGACTTAAAAGGGGTCAGCTGAGCTGAAGGAGGACTTAGCAGCTTATTTCCCCCTCTGCTGGTTTAATTCTGGCTTTTAACTCTGGTGCTGTGTCCTGTACCCCACCTTACAGGCAGGTGCAGTAATCACAATGAAAAAATATCCACAGTCCGTTTTGGAGGAAAATAGGAGGGATTTACTACATATGGCCCTCCGTGTGATGAACAGTAATGGGCACAACACACCTTCAAGGCACAAGGTCCAGATTGAGATGGAGCTGTAAAACACCACTTCAAATGACAGCACGCAAACGACTAGACTGTTTAGGGCTTCTTACACAGTTCATTAGTTCCTCCTGTCCATCCTGAAAGAGGGATTAGAGGGCAGGAAATTATGACTACGCTCCTTTTTCCAAAGGCCTCAGAGCACGGTGCTTCCACAGATCAGACATCGGTCAGGGTATCGTGGCCGGCCGCTCGCCCAGAGACACACAAGCCGGTTTGTGGGGGACGAAAGCGAGAGAGGGTAAGTGGCAGTAGGCTGCAGGCCTCAGTGAAAGGAATTTAAGACAGGACTTGTAAAAGGCAGCCGGTTTCCTGCTCTTCATGTCTTGTTTGGGGGAGACGGCCTCCATCTGTTTCCGTTCCTCGCTAGTTCTTCTGCGTCTACGGGACGCTTCGTGGTGAACGATTCCAGCTTCCATGCAGCACCTTAACCACGGAGCTGAAGAAGCCACAGATTTAATGGCTACTGGGAGCACGGTGACAGGGTAGCACAGATCTTGGAGAATGATGCTTCAGGCGAAAGCACGTTCTAGGTTAGACGGCGGTGGTACAGTGCTATTTCAAACACAAAATGGCTACCTGTCAGGAGACGGCAGGGCCAGACACAACACAGCAACCATTTTAAACACACAACTGACTTCGACCCAGCAGCCAGGTTAATGGCAAGGCGTACCAGCGAGGGAGATTTGAAAAATAAAGATAAAGACACATTAGCTTCATGAGGGTGGTCCTGTACTGGAGCCTGACACACAGTGGTATCGTTATACTGACTGGGTACAGACATCAGCTGGCAAGGACCCCGGGGGGTGGCTACAGAAGTGCCTGTAGCACTACAGAAACAGCTAGGAGTTAAATTTATATGCAGGCACTACTTCCTGTTTGTTTTGGCAGGCAGATGTTATTGGCCCCCACGCAGGTGTTGCTAATGTTTTCCGGGCCCACTCCAGCATGCCCGCCCGTTTGTTTACTTGCCAGTATGGGGGCTGGTCCCCTTGTCCCTGCCAAGGGACAGTAACAAAGGTCATCATCTTGATAAGAAATCACATAACGGCATCTGCGTCCAGCTTACAGGGTTCTACTGACCAGCTGTTGAGTAAAATGTCAACGTTCGCATCCAAGTGTCAAGGCCACACCTCTCACGTTTTTGAACCCAACCCACCGAGGGCCCCGCCAGGAAACCATCCCTCATTTTCAGGATGCTGTCAGCTGGCCGCCATCCTCGTTGTGGTCGCGTGTCGGTGCGATGCCAGAGGACGGCAAAAGCCGGGAAATAAACAGTGGGTTCTCTGCGAGACAAACGCAGAGATGGATACAAACACCTGCGCGCACACACACACACACACACACACACACACACACACACACACACTGCTAGCAGAACAGGTCTTTCAAACAGTCATTATTGTTGGCTTCCAGCAGGCCTCATGGGAGGGGAGCATTACCTCATGGGAAGAACCCAAAAAGGTTTGGAAAGAGATTAAAACTCACAGCTGTATTTCTGTAAGGAGGCGTCGGTGTAACTTGGAATCCTGAAGGTGTTGAGTGCCTCTCAAACCAGCTCAATCCAGTTCTTGTCCAAGCACTTCCGGTCCAGGAGTGACCCAATCCTGGGTTCGTTCAAGGAGCCGGCAGCACGTCCCCAGAGCATCGCTGTTATTGCATCGCGTATTAGCGCCGAGCGGGCGGAAGATGACAGAGCTCATACGGAAGCTTCCAGAAACTCGGAAAATATCAACTACAAACAGCGATGCCATTTTCAGAGTCATGCCATCGGTATGTAATTAAATTCCACAAAGAGAGAAAAACTTTTCTCGGCCTGTCAGAAAAAAGGCAGAATGCACTTGATCGTAACGTCACTTTAAGTAATTTTCCCACTCAGTGCCAAATACAGAACACGTTTAATTCCGGCATTTTATTGATTTGTGTGGTTGGACTTATTGTGTGAACATTTCAGGACGGCACTTTGCAGCATGGCTCCATTCCTCAAACCCAGTCCAAGCCCGGGCTGCCATCGGGACCATCGAGTCTGTTTCCCTGAGCCGGTCTGAGCACTTGTATGGCGCGGTGGACCACGCAATCCTTCAGACCAACAGGGACATCATTGGCAGAACTGCAAGAATGGGCCCCAGCTGTCGCATTTGTATCAGGGTACGAGGATGAATCGTGAGTCCTTCAAAAGTCCTGTCCTTATCCAGCCTGCTTCAGAAGACGCTGGAGCTCTTGAACTGAACATATATGTCATAGCTTGTGAAAATATCAAAAATGAATCGCTGAACCGGCACGTTTGTCTGGAGCCACTTGCTCCTGGTCTGACTCCGGACCGGTTCTGGCCCAGAGGTAACAGTCCCCTTCCGCCCCTGTTCAACAACCCAAACCGGGGAGTTGGTCCCAAATTGCCCCGTAACCGTTATCTACTTTCCTTATCTGCAATCACAAGGGCTTCTTCTAATCCCCACCCATTAAAACACATTTATTCAAACCGTCGCACGCGGCCGAGCCTTTGAGCCTTGGGTGGGCACGGGGGGGTACATGCACCAGCACCGCCGACATTCAATCACATGCCTCGCAGCGTGGCCCTTTTAATAAGCTACATAAATGTCAATGCATTCCTCTGTAGGTTTTCATTAGCATTGATTTGCTAAAACGCTGCGGAGGGCGTTTTATGGCCAGAGGGGCATAACAGGAAGGAGTTTGTTCCAAATTAAGGCACAAAGGTGAGTCTCACCACACTGTCCGTCGTGCCACCTCTCCTGGCACTTATGCTGAGCACAGCAAACTCCCCCCAAAAGATCTCCCAGTCTCAACGCCAAGGCCAGTGTTACTATGCATTGGTGAGGGGTGTAAACAGACTTTACAGGGGCCTGTGAGGGTGCACAGTGGAGGGGGTATATGAAGGTCAGAGTGGCAGCAAGGACACCTCTACAGCACTTAGGGACAGCAGGCTCATAACCTGGCATCTACTGACTCAGCTCCCAGCAGAGGCACTGATGTCGCACCTCTGAGGAACAGTGCTGGATCAGTAAAAAAGTCAAGTTACATTAATGAAATAAATAAATCACACTTTTTTTAAGATCACGGTGTCAGCTCTGCAGGTACACGTCACTGCTGCGGTCGGAAATGGTTTAATGGCAAAACTACCATACCCCTAATGCATCAAGCTGTGTCCTAGATGCTAAGCTAGGCTAGCTCGTCTCCAGGCTGCTAACTCCTCAGTATCACAGCCTTTCTGAGTCCTCAATATTAAAGCTTCTGACTCCTTGGTACCAAAGCCTTTCACTCCTCAGTTTCACAGCCCTTGACTCCTCAATATTAAAGCTTCTGACTCCTTGGTACCAAAGCCTTTCACTCCTCAGTTTCACAGCCCTTGACTCCTCAATATTAAAGCTTCTGACTCCTTGGTACCAAAGCCTTTCACTCCTCAGTTTCACAGCCTTTGACTCCTCGGTTTTGAAGCCTCTTACTCCTTGGTAACAAAGCCTTTGACTCCTCAGTTTCACAGCCTTTGACTCCTCGGTTTTGAAACCTCTTACTCCTTGGTAACAAAGCCTTTCACTCCTCAGTTTCACAGCCTTTGACTCCTCGGTTTTGAAGCCTCTTACTCCTTGGTAACAAAGCCTTTGACTCCTCAGTTTCACAGCCTTTGACTCCTCGGTTTTGAAACCTCTTACTCCTTGGTAACAAAGCCTTTCACTCCTCAGTTTCACAGCCTTTGACTCCTCAGTTTTGAAGCCTCTGACTCAGTACTGGAACTTTGCATTAAGATGCTACTGCCAAATTTCCCATAAAGAGCATAGTTGATATGTTTGTTCTGAAAATGCAAAGTGACCCCCGATACCGTGAGATTGCTGAGCAGTTACCCTAACCTGTGAGTGAACTGTGATTAACGGCAATTATGGAGTGTCCACACATCTGTCATTCAGCCCTGACAGGGACGTCATACTGCCCGCCATCAACCCAAGGCTTCCGTGTGTTAAATAGGAGAGCCGCTCCACACCATTCATCATCGCCGCTCCATGCATTATCTACCAGCAGATTCCCCTGGAAGCAGGCCGCCGGGGAGCACGGTGAGGCCAGCGCATCGGTATTTCTGAAGCCCCTCCCCCTCCTCCATTGTCCACGGAGCACGCATGTCCCATTGGGCTGAGCTGGGGGGGGGGGGTGCCTATGCACGTGTTTAGCACGCGGCACAGTCGGGTGTATGGGCCAGCTGGGACTGACGGCTGCCAGCCAGTACCATTCCCAATGGGTGGGGGGTGGGAATGTTATAAAAATCCCAGCGGCTCGTGGAGGAGGGGGCATTTATAAAAACACTGGTGCCCAAGGAATTTCACCGCAGCGCTTGAGGGGCTTTTATTTCGTCACCGAATTTCTGGAAGGTTCTGGGTTAACATCAAGGTAGCTCAACTGAATACTCAGCTCCAGAAACTCATAACGCGTCATACAGGCGTGTTATTAAAACTGCAGGTTGACCAGCGTAGGTCAGGTGCTGACTCCTTCGCCATAATCTTCGGTTTCACCTCTTGACCTCATCCACTTGCCAGCCTTGTCCCTTCCATTTCCCCTGTGCCGATGACACCCCCCTTATTTTGTAAAACCCATTCCAACCCTCACTCTTGTGATGCATGCTTCTGTTCCTCATCATGACTGAAGTGAGTCTTACACCAACTGATAAGTGATGAACTAATTAGTCACAGACTTGTCACCTGCACCTCAGACTTGTCATCTCGGATTCTCACTCTTTGGGCAGGGGCAGTAGGAGAGCGATCGGGGGTCAGCGAGGGCACTTTGGGGGCAGGTGTCTGGCTGCCCTAATTATGGTATTCACAGTCATTATGGGTCATTGTCATTAAGCTTGCTACTCTGTATGGAGGTTTCCCTCATAGGCTATGCCCCCCCAACAGAAAATACCCTGCAGAGAGATCCTGCTTAAAATCTATATCCACTAACGTAACACTAGTCATGGGACAAATGAGGCTTCGAACCCTGTGCTGAGGGAGAGTATCCTTAACTAACCAATCAATGCTGGCTATCATTGGCATTGATTGGTAGTTCAGGATACTCCCACCCACCACAGGTTTTGAAGCCTCATTTAGAGCCAACATTGATTGGTTAGTTCAGGATATTCCCACCCACCACAGGATTTGAAGCCTCATTTGTCCCATCGCTAATTAGCACTGCTGATGTAGGTCTTGTATCACTCACACAGTGACTGGATTAGCCTGTAATTTTACTACGGGGCCACATTCTCCCATTCACTCCGATGGGAGGTTCGGATTGGGCCAGTTCGTTTCCCCGGTGACACCATCCCGTTGGCCTATCGTAGGCAGGTTAGGCCCACTGCCAAGGCTAAAGAGTTAGCTTCAGTCTAGATGCATCAAATGGAGCTCATCAATGCACTGAATAAGGTCTGTGTGTCAGCTTTCTGAAACGGCAGCTTGGTATTTAATGAGCCGAGTTTGAAGCAAACGGTTTCCAGGAGTATAACTGCCTAGCAACCAAGGTGGGGGTTCAATGGCACGGTGAGCTCAGCAAGGTGGTCCAGCTAGGGCGAGAGCTGCCAGCTTAGCCCTGAGGTAGCAGCCGACCAGAATGCGGTCAGCCTTCAGCTGCTGGTGAAAAGGTCGAACGCTTACAATGGAATGACAAATATTCAGGCAGGAAAACCAAGGCCTTACCTGGCCTTACCTTACCCGTCTGGTACAGCATACCATGTGAGAGTTCTGAAGTTTGTTTGGAAGGCGTCACGGCGACACCCAGAACCTGTAATCTGTTAGAGCGATGGCAGATTACTTCCTTTTTTCAGCATCACGGCAGGTCAGATTCTAATTTGCATAGTGTGTTCTTACAAGTGGCTTAATCAGGAGGTACTCTACAGAGATTTACTGTCATTTTTCCCACAGGGAACTGTAAACCAGAAAAAAAAACCCTTAAGACTCCTACTGAGAAAGCCGAGTTACTCCCAACCCCATTAAAGGAGGTGAAAAAGTCTTACTCCTGGATATTGCGTCTGTAGGAAGTATGAATAAGAAATGCAAAAGCAAGTGTTTATAGTTTTTAAAGATATCTGTAGTGCACACAATCGTACACACGTAAAAATGTCTCATGACGAGAGGCAGCAACCAGGAGGTGGGTGATCGAGGTCCAGGCATCCATTAAGCGGGGTGTCAGGACCAGGCTGATGCAATCGATCGAGCTCCCAGGATTACGTAAACAGGAAGGCCCTTTATCTGTGAAAAATACACGCGTGCGGGCATTAGCGAAGCACAAAAAACGCCACTTGAGTGTATCCTTCTAGCAACCAAAATTTAAATCAGGTTTGTTTGTTTTACGCCGATTATCAGTTATTCCTGAGGAACACGGAAAAATCATTTGAAAAAGTGGCCCAGGAGAAACGAAGCAGATGGTCTTAGTGTTTGTAGCTTAACAGATTCCATGGTGATGTGTTTCTGTACCGCTTCTCCCGTCCGGTCTGCTGTTTTCAACGTCACGTCCCCAACCAGGAGACCACGAGAGTTTTTCACCAGGGACACCGGCACGACAGCACGGCCAGAGAGTGAGGACCGGCAACATGGCGGTGGGGGTCACGTGACCTAGCCAGGCACAGCGGAGTGGCGCGGCGCTCGGAGAAATAGCTCTTTAGAAGCACGAGTGCCTTGAACGCACATACTGAGTAATCTGCAGTAATGCTCGTGTTTTACAGCTGAAGTTATGTGTCACTAGGTTATGTAAATAGCGTGATCCCTTAACCTGGCCAAGCTGTGGCTGGCAGGGCCGCTGAGGACCTGGTCTTGTAACTGAAAGTCTGCTGCGTGGTGTCCCTGGAGCCCCCCTGCCGTAATCTCTTTGATCAAGGCACTTGAAACCCTATTGATCTAGAAAAAATTTCAAGCCATACAAAAGGACAAAAATGGATGAGAAAATTACTGGAGTTTTATAGTGAAAATCACAGCAAAATCAATGAGCAAAAAAGTCCTTTTGGAAAGCAGCATCATCTAAGCGACAAAATGTGGAATTACGTCATTAAGCTTAAACGGAAAACGGTCCGGTCTGTTTATATTTACATTTTATTTATTTGGCAGGCGTTTTTGTCC
Source organism: Gymnarchus niloticus (assembly GCA_009936485.2). Lineage (NCBI taxonomy): Eukaryota > Metazoa > Chordata > Actinopteri > Osteoglossiformes > Gymnarchidae > Gymnarchus > Gymnarchus niloticus. Next base: position 3,073,673 of record JAACJT020000038.1, read on the forward strand.
AAAGCAATGGACAGGGAGGCAGGTACATCTTTACGTCTTAGCATCACGGCACACTTAATAAGCTACCTGAGGTGCGGGTGCAGCTAGGCTGTTTACAGAACACACACACACACACAGACACACACACACACACCAGGAAGTCACACGTTCCCCATCAGTGCAGTCGCCCTAGAGGCACCCCAAGGGACATGCGTGTAGTGATGCAGTGGTGTAGAAGTGATGCTTCGTCATGGACCGAGGCTTCAAAAAGAAGAAAAAAAAAATGACAACACGTGAGAAAGTACGCAGCATGACATGTGATTAGAAAACTTTGTTTCATAAGTTATTTATAGCAGCCTCAAAACTCTGTGCTGAAGATTTATGATTTCATGAAAGGCCTGAGTACGGTTCTGGAATATTAACCTTTCCTTTTTGAGAGGAACATAAAAGTCTCCAGTGAGGGGCCTCATATTTTGGGGAATCTGTCGCTCTCCGTTTCATGTCCAGGCTGGCAAAATAAGCAGTGTGTGTCCGAGCGATGATGTTCCTACGAGTTCAGCTGCATTTCATATTTGGACTCTGACACTGAGGGAAGTCTCTTGGCTGACAGCGTAGAGTGAGTCTGTTTCCTGCGATGCTGCTACATGCTGTGCTTGGCTTTGGCACAAGACAGAGGAATATCCAAGCAATAAACCCTACAAAGGGGATGCCAACTCGTCCTGCCCCTCCTCCCCACGGCCGGTTTACTTCAGATTGGCTGGCTCGTCTGTCAGTCACAGAGGCCGCCTTCCCGCTCTGCCCTCTTCCTTTATCACAGTAAATAACAGTAGGTTCTGTCCCGTTGCGGGAACGGCAGGGAACTGAAGACTTGAGACCTAGACCGCTGCGATTCTAATTACTAGGCTGACCTTGGCAGGGTTTTAGTGCCCATTATGCCTGAGTGGGAGTGCATGTGGTTATTCTTTTTTTTTTTTTTTACTTCAGCTCAGCCTCTCAGCTTAATATTACCCATCCGCCTCAAGCTGGGGATGCCCTGCTTATAACAGTCTCCACAGGGGTGGTTATGAGCAACCCTGCCCTCTTCAGAAAATCGAAGGAAAGTCCCAAAATTTCCTCTGCTGGTCTACTTGCGCCCCCACCGATGGCAGCATCCATATCGATCGCCAGGCAGGCCAAACGTCAGTGGGCTGGAACCAGAATGGCGCCTGAGAGCAGCACAAAACAATGACCACACTAAGAGCCTCAGTGAGGGCGACATGGGAGCGCTCCAGGATGCCTCTGATTGTCTGACGACATCCTAAGGTTCACGTGTGACCCTGGGAGGTTGATTGCAGTTACAGGAATGCCTTAAGCACGTCTTAATGCCACCTCTGTCTGCCCCACCGCCTTAGTAGCAAAAGGAAGTCCACCCCTCACAGTCAGATGAATTCCAGAAGCTTCTGTCCCAGTATGCGAGATGGCAGCACCCGGCAGCACTCTGAAGCTTTGTGCATTCACTACACTTTTGATCTCATAAAAGTTCATGGATTAATCGATGCAAAGGGTGTGATGCATCAGCGATAGAATATTCAGGCAGAACAAGTACTAATTAACTGACTTAATTATTCACACAAGGAGCCCAGAGAGCTGGCAGATTCCTGCTTCACGGCAGGAGCTCAGCTCTCGACATGCTCATTTGGGACCGCAATGGGACAGGCATGTACTTCCGGGTCAAGGGTCATAGCACAGTCCTGCATCAGGTGACATGGCTAATCTGACCAAATGTGGAGTTCACAGCCATTACCCAGGTAGGTCTTTACAACACCTCGACGCCCACGCAACAGAGGAGGGGGGACACATTCTCAGCCTTTCAAGAGAGGGGGCTCGATATGCAGGAGCAAGTAGGAGGCAGCAGCAGAGTGACGACAAGCTATTATCCACTTGACACCCCCCCAAGTCCACACATCACTGCCGTAATCAAGCGAGTGTCAGGCGCTGACAGACGTGAGACTGGTGGCACCAACGTGAAGCAGAGAAGTCGATGGGGAAGTGAAAAGCGTTTGATGAGCGTTAAGTGTGATGGGTAGAGTAAGGGTTTGTGAGCAAGACAAACAGAGAGACAGGTAGGGTATGGGTTAGTGAGCAAGGCAAACAGGGAGACAGGTAGGGTATGGGTTATGAAGGTGAGATTAGGTGGATTGGGGTAATGAGGAAGTTAAAATTGGAAAGGGTTATTTAAAATGGAAAAACTGGGTACCGTATTTACCAAAAATTTCAAAGGTATGATGGACTGATGGATCATAAAAATATATGTGTTGGGAGTTATGGAATTGATGGGCTTGATATGTATGGTGGGATTGATATGACCGATGTGAGCTATTACATTGGTGGGATTGATATGACCGATGTGAGCTATTACATTGGTGGGATTGATATGACCGATGTGAGCGATTACATTGGTGGGATTGATATGACCGATGTGAGTGATTACATTGGTGGGATTGATATGACCGATGTGAGCGATTACATTGGTGGGATTGATATGACCGATGTGAGCGATTACATTGGTGGGATTGATATGACCGATGTGAGCTATTACATTGGTGGGATTGATATGACCGATGTGAGTGACTGGGTTGATGGGGTTGATTTGGGGAATGAGAGTGATGAGATTGAGATGAGCGATGTCACTGATCACACTGTTAGGAGAGATTGTGTTACATAAACTTTAGGTAGATGTTTGTACAGTTACAGATTTATTAATTTCTCACAGTGAGATTTATGGGCTATATATCAATCAGTTCCTACAGGGACTTAACCCTGACAATGGAGCAAATGAAGCCTTGAAACCCATTGAGGGTGGGCTTAGAGTTCCTCTCAGTCACAGATTTGTCTAACCCAAGGGGAACCAGTAAGATTACCAATGGAAGCGGGTTAATGCAGTCAATGATTGACAGCTCCCAATAATCCCACCCTTGGGGGTGGGGTTTCAGAGCCCCATTTCTCCCATCACTGCCTGAAAGAGCAACTGTCAAGCAGCGGGTACAGAGAGGCTCAGAAGAACATCTCAATCCCAGAAAACTTTGCCTTAAATGGACCTGGCAGTGAAGAGATGCTGGAGTGGCACGGCGGTCAAAGAACGGCCCCTTGTTTTCAGATCTGTGGGGGAAGTGCTGTTGGGCCCTTGATTATGCAACTTAGAGATGAATGTTTCAGAGACGACCATACACCTGTATGACAAGCTGACGAACACAAGTGACTGTGGTGGAAGGGTTCTTTTATAAATAAAACATCACACATTGCATATTTTAAGCTCGTATAAGTAAGGGTCGTGCAGCAAAGCATTCTGGAGGGAAAGCCAGCAAGAAGAGGCTCACGTTAGCATGTCCTGCTCGTCACGCTTTGGCAGTGACATTCCGGCTCGCTTCTCACCCTGTGACACGCTGCGGCGGGGCGTCCCCACGCAGAGAACCGGCGCCACGGTGTAATTTACCTCGTGCCGCGGGCCGCCAGATGATTGAAGTGTAATTAGAATATTAAGACAGCGAAAACGACTGGGGGTCCCTGGGCGGGCGAGTCAGAGAGACGGCTGCAGAAAGCGTGTCCTTCAAACGTGTCAGGGAGGACAGGCAAGAGGTCATGTGATATCGGCCGTTCGGTTAGTAAAAGAGGACAACAGTCAATTAAAAATCCGATACAATGAACAGAGTACTTTGCTTCTCATACTGATACGGATAATCAGACAGATATGATTGCATTTTGACTGCATCAAAAGTAGAGCTTGCCACACTAGACAGGAAAGGACGTGAAGCTGTGAATGTCATTTGTAGAAAGGTCCGGAAGCTGCAATTCTGAAAATCAGTTAACATATCGGACAGGGCTGCGGACAGCAGTACTCAACGTGAGGCCTGTTTGCCAGATGGTGGCTGAAGCGGGGACCTCGGGTCGTGTGAGGACCCTTCAGATAGGTAGCAGGCGAGGAAGCTGATCTGAATCGTCCAGGACCAACAGCATTCCACATCTCACATTACGAGAAGTGACAGTTACTGTGCAGAGGGGCTCTGGTCACTGGGGAGCGAGGACACTGAGGTGTCGCTTTCCACAGGACCGGGCCACACCTGACTCTCGTGGTAAGAAAAGCAATACACGGCGGCCGTGAGACAACCGAGGACTGAGTGACGAGGCTTTTCTTTTAACATGGGATCCATTTCGTGTTTTAGCCCTCTGGCATTCGGCCTTGAAAAATCCCCGCCGCTGGACGTCCTGCAGATATTCCAACACAATGACGGAAATTAAAGTTAGTAGACATTCCGCCAGGGTGAATGAGCAAGGTGACCTCATGATGCTACAGTGAGGTGGCGTTTATGAACTCCAGCGAAGGCCGACTCCAGGAAAAAAAAAGCATTCACACTGAGTGAATTAACATACAAATAAATGTTCTGCTCAGGAAAAATGCACTCATTTAATCTTCATAATAGAGACTGCGAATTTGACTAGTGCTGCCTGAATGTTGTTAGGAAACACAAGTCATTTATCTCACGATGGTGTTGAGATGATTACAGTGACAGATTTGTTAAATGGCGTGCGTCTTCACGTCAAAAAGGCTGTTTCGATGTGGATCGCGGCAGATCGCGGCAGTTTTGTTAGCAAAGGAGAATCTGGTTGAATCTGGTGAAACCAGACTCTTCCATCTCGGGGAAGCTGGATGAGGAACCGCAGCATGACTGTTCCCTTTCCTTGGCAACAAGGTGTTTTCATGGAGGCTAGGCATTTTCTGGAAGTGTGAAGCATCCCTGGAGAGCTGTCCTCGGAAAGGGGACACCACAGTCTGGGTTCAGTGGGATCCGGAGTCTGTTAAGGACTTGCTGCATTCTTTACCAAATTCAAAATAATTTCATAATGGGTGACTGCAGACAAACATGCATCAAGGGCTTTCAGTGGAGCACGGCACTGCAAACAGAAATGACGAGCTGAGGGGAGCATTAGTGATAGCTCACGCTAAGGTGGACGCGTCATCCACCACGCCTTGACGCACGATGATGCACTGCAAGTCAGAATCTTTGGTGCAGTTGGCCCGACCTCCTCCCCATGTATGGGCAGTTAGGGTATGCACCCGTTTGCCCCCCCCCCCCAAAGAAGAAACATCGGTCACATTCCAACACCGTGGGTGTTGTAATTACCGTGTGGAAAAAAATAACAGGGCTGAGGTATGAAGGATATCTAAACCACCCACGCCACGTTTGCCACACGGATACCTCGGTTCGTACCGGCAGTGAGCCGGGGGCACGTCACCCTAGCAGACCCCTCCCCTCGGCAACACTTTGGCGGCACTCTTAGAGGACGAGTGTTTGATGTTAGCGTCGCGGTAATGCGTGTGGCTCCATTACTCTGCCGCTCCTCTTAATGAGCTTTAAGCCTCCACTCTCTCGAGATCCATTTCATTAAGAAGCTTCCGGAGGCACACGTGAGCATTGAAGCCGCGGGGAATGGTGGCATCGTACAACAAAGCTTGGTGCGGGGAGGACCGCCACCTACGCCATCATCGGTCTCGCCCCGTCGGCCTAATTGTCACCTGTGCTATTCTTTACTAGCTGTTTGCAGAAATTACCCTTTGAAACTGAAACGCTTCAGAGAATGTCCATCCATCTTCGAGCTGCTTATGCTTTTCTGGGTCGTCAGGGGGGGAGCCTGGAGCCGATCCAAAAGGCGGCAAAAGGCGGAGCAAAACTCAGGCACACACGCACACGCCATGGGCAATCTAGGAATGCCAATTAGCCTAACTGCATGACTGGAGGAAGAAACCGGAGTACCTGGAGTTAACCCGCGCAACATTAGGAGAACGTTCTAACGCCACACAAACAGAGCAGAAGCGGGATTCAAGCCTGCAGCCATGGACGTGTGAGGCAGCCACCCTACCCCACGCTTTACAGAATGTATTAACTGTGTATGTGTTCTGTTACATCAGCCTTAAAGCCATCATCACCACCGCCAGGATCATCTTCATCTGAGCGGGAGTGCCATTAAAGCCAGGAACCTGACACAGAAATGCGGGGTGGGGGTCAGCGAGCGTGCACCCTGCTCTGGATGCCCTTACCTTGGCCATCTGGGCCTGCACCCCGCTGGCCTTGAGGGACGACACAGCCTTCTGCGCAGCTGCCGGACTGTCGAAATCCACAAAACCATAGCCTGAGAGGGACGTAGAGAGAGAGAGGGACGGAGCGAGAGAAAGAGGGATGGAGAGAGAGGATGACAGAGAGAAACAGAGAGGGACAGAGAGAGAGAAAGAGAGAGGGGCAACATGAGTCAGTCAGATGGACGTTTAGCAGCCTTGTCTGACAGCATGTGACGTTTGCACGCTGTCAGGAACATGACTGCCGTGCAAGACAATGCTAAGCAATCACAATTAGTGCAGATATGGATGCTGGATCAATGTGAACACTGAAGAACGTGGTCTGGAAGTAATTAGCGCTTAGAGTGACACGTGACTACAGATAAGTAACACTAAGGGGTGTCATTGAAATGGAAACACTTATTCTATAAATCTTCATTTTCACCATTGAAGCCCAGCTGACTGCAGGTCAGTTAATAATAATACGCTTTTGTTGCTGGTCATCTAAGGTGTGTGTAACTGCTTGCGGTTGTTATCTCTGAGGTGATGTCATCTACCAAACCATCATTCATGTGATGCAAGTTGAAGGTGTTGTCTTACAGATACCTGGCCGTTTGCATGCCCACCCTATCACATTCTCCCAGTTCCACCCTGGTCGGTCCATCCATCCATCCATCCATCCATCCATCCATCCTCTAATCTCTTATTTTGCATGAGCAGGGTTGGGGATCCTGCCTTTGTATTTTCATTACTGGTACATCTTGGATGAGATGCTAATGTGAGACAGATTTGCTTTTGTGAAATTAAAGGTTATTTTAAAATACCCAAAGTCAGAGGGAAATACTGATCCGTACCCATGGCAGGCAGGCAGGCAGGCAGGCAGGCATCCATCCATCCATCCATCCATCCATTCTTATACAGTACAGGGCTGCAGGTAGCTTGAAGCCTTTCCCAGGAAGCACAGGGTATGTGTTCATTTCCAGGAGGATGTGAATTTGAATCCCATGGCCATCAGAGTTGAGCAAAGCCCTTTACCCTGTCTGCTGGCTGACCCTCCTTTCTGACTGCAAGAATTTCTCCCTTATACAACAATATGAACAAAAGCATCTGCTAAAAAACTAAGATGTAATAAATGTAATGGAATACAGAGGCAGGGATGTTGATTGGCTGAACCTCATGTCTTTGACCTGTGAGAGGAAATTAAAGTACCCGGAGGAACGCAGCACAAGGACAACCAAACTCCACAAGCGCAGGGCTCCAGTGATGGGCAGCCAGGCCTTTAAATTACCAAATATTCAAACTGAACTCCAAATTAATGCCAGAGTGCACTCGATTGCCTGACCTTGTCCTTACATGAACCTGGGGTAACCATGGGAAACGGCATGAACGTCGTCATTACAGGCCCTGAGACCAAACCCCAGGGGTGCTGGGTAGTGAGGCCTAAGCGCACCACGCTGCCGATCGCCCGGAGGTCTCCGGCGGTCGTGAGCCACCGCGCTTCCAGCGGCAGATAAGAATGCTGCAGGTAAACTGAACAAAATGTGAATAGAATCCAAACAGAAACACAAAAAGAGTGAGAAAGTGTCTACGAGGTGAACAGCGCCAGAAGTGCGTAAGCGCTGGGCCGCTGAGCCGAATCCCGCTGGTCTGCGTTTTGTTCATTTCTTTCCCTGCTTATCCACCAAACAGACACAGGTTTGGCTTTGTTCGGGGTCTTACCGGTGGATTTACCTGAAAGGCACCCACATCACTATGGAAACACCACTGTCAGCATCCCACACTGAGCTGCGGGCCAACTAAAACTCCCTTTAACTCTTCACGGCATAATGGTGCTATTATAAACCATTAAGGCTGCGTAACCCGGCTATCCCTTAAAGTCCTAGACTTTTCTTTAAGGATAGCCTGCAGATTATTACATGTAATAAATCTCCACATGTGCTTAGCACCAAATTAGCCCACAAATGACATACATTAAGAGGTTTTCAATCACCGGCCACACCCGGAGCATGTTTGTTTGCCTAAATTCTTACATTTGGTGTCTTTAATAATCCCATTTTACATCATACTCAGCAATAACCTCAGTAATGAAGCATGAGATTCGGGCTCCGGATTGCTTCGAGAAAGGCCCGAAGTGGCCGCAGCCTGCGGGTATCCCAGCGTTCCTCTGAGACGACGTGAGTCCGCGGTGTCCCCCTCCCCCGACTCCTCGCATGTTCCAGTTGGGACAAACGGAAAAGGTCTGTTTTTATCCAAGACACCCATGGGATACTTGGCAACAGCAACCACAATACGGAGAATTGTTTTGTTACGTACTGTTCGTTTACCATTTTATTATGTTTATTATACATCTGGCACGCAGAAGACTGTCACTTCACTAAGGAGCTCTGTGAAGGCATCCATAAATCGACTGGAACGTTCTCTCCCCCTCTCTCACTCACCCCATCGCACAAGAACATGAGCGTGATTGCACGCGAAAAACACAGCACAGTAGGCCACAAGGAACAAAACACGCTGTCCACAGTTTCGCAGAGCTGAGGTGACTAAAAGCCGCTTTGGTGTGGTCTGATTTGTAGGAAAATGGAGCTGCGCGTGATGCGTTATACCGCCAAATCACTTTAATGGGACTCTCACACCTGTCATTTGTGCGATTATGAAACTCAGAAAATGGTCCTTTGGTTACCTCAGTCCTGTTTGTTTTGCGCTACCGGGATGACCTGACTTTCACACGCTACCCCGCAAAGGCAAGCGTCCGTGTTCGTTACCAGGAAAAACGCACGCCTCCGCTACTACAGTATGTGACCTCAGTGACAGCGGTTATGAAATATATTGAGTGAAAAAACAACAAAGACGACAGGAGTGGAATCAGCTCATGGGAATGATGGCGTTGTTTCTCTCACCTGGCCGACTTTTTCATTTTACCAAAGCATTAGCTGTCATCTGGGGGGGGGGGGGGGTTTTTGGAAAAAAGGAAGTCAGCAGGACTACTGCTGAATCCTAAACCTTAGCCCATGGGACCTGAACACACATCCATGCTTGCATTAACAAACTACCAAATTAAAAAACATTATGAATGGATGGCCAGTAAGTGGAACTACATTAGCTATGCACAAACAATGGTAATTAATTAAGAGAGTATGGCCTGCTGGTACATATGACAAATGGCTTGTTTGCTTCATGGAGTCCTTTTTGCGTCTTGCTTTTAATGGATTTTTCATGGGTTTGAAGCCACACACCACACGGAACACTCCCCTTGTTCCTGCTGCATGCAGTTCAGACGCTAAACATTTAACAACGGCCTTGTTACACTGGCCTTGGCAACATCACGCCTATGAATAAGTGATAAGAGTCCCATGACGTATCTTAAGAAGGGGCAGAGATGTTGTCCAAGTACCACTTCAACTGGTTCTGTTTACGCCTCTGAAGATGAAGGAAAGCGTCCATTGAAAGCAGCTCTTCAGGCTCCCAGGTCGGTGGTTAATGTTTGCTTATTTTTGCATGGCACAGAAAGAGGAGAGATCGTATTATGCACCGACGAAGCATGGGCTTTGCGATCCAATCTGAGGTATTAAGTAGCCAGGTGGCATTCTGGGAAATGCAGAGCTAGCCCTAGTCTGGTTTGGATCTCTTCCCTGTAGCAGGAATCTTCCCCAAACCAACATTCCATCCAGTGCCTCCAAATATGGATTAGCTATAAAATAAAACAAGGCATTTGGCGATGTCCTCATAGCATGGTTCACTTGGCAGAGACTAAATTGACCTGGTTGGACAGGGGTCTGGAGGCTTAGGTTGGTGGCTTGCATGTTGGCAACTACAGAAGGGACACGTGGGAGAGAGCAGACACGTCTTCACAGAGATCCACAGCTCAGAGGTTAGCACCATGGGGAGCTGTAGGTGCTTCCAGGCATGGTCATAGACACCTGGCCATTTGAGGGGTCATCTGGCCTGAAAGTAAAGTCAAAGATGTCTCCGAGGGAAGTGGAAAGGCCTCGGTGCGGCACTTTCAGCAGAATTTAGTGCCCAGTGAGTCGGAGAGTGAGGAGAAAGCAGTTCCCTCGCTCTGGAGATGTTCTCACCGTCCACACTGAACATCTTCAGCTCAGCCATGCTGACATACCATCCACTTAGAAGTCCACTTTCTATGTGGTGCTGATGGCCACTTAAGGTTCAAGGTTTCAGTCCCAGCTCTGACCATTTCAAGTAATCTTTCATAAACTTGCAGTCAGTTAATCACATGATTAGTCTATTTGTCACCAACTTCCTGTATGAGCCTGATGTGCTGATTATCCCCCTTGCCAAGCATAATAAATGCTTCAAAGATCTCTCTGCAGCTCACTTCCTGTCTTCTGTTATGACATCTCATTTCAGCTTAGCACAGCTGGTGGTCTCCCTCCCCCCCAACCCCATGCGTTCACTCCAGCAGCATTAATGCAAAATAGGACCTTTAGTAAAATACACAGCATTCCTGCACTATCCCAGTCTCCAAATTTCCCAGCAGAAACCGTGGTGGAGGAAAAGAGCTGAATGCGAGATGAAGGTGGCCTGCACCCTCCATGATGGTCTTGACCACTTCCCTGGTCTGTGACACACACCCATGCAAAGTGCATGAAAAAATATGAGAATGTGCCGTTACTCAAATTTCACAGCCACTCTGTTCAAACGCTGATGTGAAAATGCGATTCAGCCACATCCTGAAAGCTACTGACTGCCACAGCCAGCCGAACACCGTTAGAGTTTGATCTGATTGAAGTGTTGTCCCCAGTCATCTCTGATATACCTTAAATTTACTTCTCAGCTCAAAATGTATATGAAATATAAAACATCTCTGTAAAAACTTGCGAACTTGAAAAAGTCGTCATTAAACGATAAGGTCAAAGCACAATGAGAGGTGGGCTTCGCTATTCTAAATGCAAGAGATGGGAAAGTGTTTTTATCAAAGAGAAAAATAACAAGCCAATGAAGGCTGTGCTAAAACCAAAATGTAAAGGAATTGAATGTGGATTGAACATGGGACTAGAACCTGTACTGAACACCAAAGGGGAGAGGAACCTGGACTGAACACCAAAGAAGAGTGGAAGTTGGACTGAACACCAAAGGGGAGAGGAACCTGGACTGAACACAAATGGAGATTGGAACCTGTACAGAACACCAAACGGGATAGGAACCTGGACTGAACACCAAAATAAAGAGGAACCTGGACTGAACACCAAAGGGGAGAGGAACCTGGACTGAACACCAAAGGGGAGAGGAACCTGGACTGAACACTAAAGGGGAGAGGAACCTGGACTGAACACCAAAATAAAGAGGAACCTGGACTCCAAAGGGGAGAGGAACTTGGAGCTGACATCAAAGTGTAAAGAAACCTGTTTACCACTAGGACTCGTAGGCATTGCCACAGTTCTTTCGTCTCGCTTCTGGTTGTGACAGAAGAAAGGGCAGTAATTACGTGCCCTAGATAGATTGAGTCTGACCCTCTGATATGAGCTCTGAACTAAAACAGAGCGGGAGGCCAAGAGCTCCATGGTGGGAAAGCCGGAATACACCTGCTACTATTGCAAATGCAGCCTCGTGCCCCAGGAGCATGCGGGGAACATGCAGCATCTACTTCCTGTTCATGTCTGACGGGTCTTCAGATTTCATCTTTCTTATTCAGGGCAATTAAATACGACAAAAGTACAAGGTTGAGAAAGAAGATTCTGAAAGGAACATTTTGAGGAGAGATGAAAAAGATGATGAACTGGCTTTAAATGAATGGACACCGGAAGTTTGTAAATGACCAGGGATTCACCGTGCATGATGTTACATTGCTCCACTGGAGGAACGCAGAAGTGTTACCATATCAGAATGCATGTTCTTTGGAGACGATAATTTGGGGCATGACCGTAACCATTCAGCAGGGGTAACAGGCTTCCCATAAATCACGGTAAGTAGACACGACTTGCCCTTTGCTGGTGATCAAAAGACAACATACTAATTCAAGAGATGTGCTTTTTGACTTTTCGCCAAAAAAGCCAGTAAATGAAAGTCTTTGGCCTAACTGCCATTAGCTGTGTCCCTCAACATGGCGTTCGTTTCTGGGACTACACAACAGACAGCAGGCAGCTGGAAGCCAACGGGGACCAAGTGTGTAAGTTTAGGAATTTAGAGACTGCCTTCTATTTATGAGTCACAGATTAAACATTTGGATTTCGGCCACATTGGAATCCTGGAATGACTGATAGAGCCTGGGGATAACTGGGCACTCCAGAGGAACCCAGAACCTCAGAATTCTTGAGCAACTCACAAAACCATAACCCTGTTGTCCACCACGGGACCGGACGACGTGGAATGCGAGATCCAGCCTGGAATGGTGAAGCAACTTGGGAACACTGAACTATCCCATGGAGCCACATTATTGAGCTTGACACAGGGCCATCGATAAGTTCTCATCAGCAAACATAATCACAACTGTGCCAGCAACTTGCAGAACAAAGAAAAAAATGTTTTTTTAAAACATTTATATCCTAGGCATCTAATATGAAACTGATGATGGAAGCATGTATATTGGTCTCGTTCCTTTTTACCCACTTACAAAAGACACAAAACATAAATTTATCTCATTCGTTCTTTTATGCAATGCTTTGTATTGTGCCTGAGTTATTGCTCTGTGAAAATTGTTTTTTTTTTTTTTTCTCAGCGTATTTATTTCTCAGGGCATTGAGCAAACACAGCTGAGACATATTTTATATGTTTGGAATGTAATATAATGAGCTTACCCCAAATGTATGTAAATATGTGCCAGAGGAATACACATCAGTCATTTTCTGTTTTCCCCAAAGCTTCCAGAACTTAGGGGCCATTGCAAAGAAGACTGATAGCTTGTAGAAGTAGGCTGAAAGGCGATGTGTGACTGTGTAAATGCATGGGGATGGGATGACCCCGCAGAAGACCTCCAAACCAGAGCTGGTCCTTCAGGAACTGTGATGGACCCTGAAGAAGATCAAGAGAAGTCTCTGGTCTGTACTTTCAGGGTCACCTTTTAGCTTTCATGCATGATCAAGCACCAGTGCTGATGCTGAATGTGATATTTCTGTAATGAAATGATTCCCCTTTATTTTCTCATTATGAAACCAGCCTTTGTCAGGACCTTTGGTGCCACATTGCAGGCAAACACAACCAGGGAAAGTAGGATGGTTTCTAAGTAGGGCAGGATTAAAGCGATTGCGACCTGTGGATCGGGAGGAAGGCATTTCAGATAATCCTAGGAGAGTGATGTGCTCCATAATGGAGGAATGCGAAGCTCGTTGTATTATCAGGACATTGCCAGGAGCAAGCCGTGCTCGAAAACGGGGTAGCCTTTCAAAAAGGATGCCATTGAGGGATCTCAAATTTGAAAGAACATTACAGTTGAAGAACAAGGACAAAACTGCACAAGGATAGCTTAAGAATAAAAGAGTGAATGTTAAAGGCCTGACTAGAATCCCTTTGAAATTCTGCCAAGCACCTCGATTGCCAAACTGAAAATGCCCAAGATTAAGATCAGATCTAATAAGAAGAATTAACATTTTCTCAAATTCACTTGCAAAATTGGTAGACTTTATCAAATATACCTGTAATTCTCACCAGCAACACTAAATATCAAATTGAGGATCTAAATACTACTGGAATCAGGGTAGTTCAGCTTGATATCTTTAGCTGTCACTCAGATTTTGGCACGAAGTTGTTAGATCTTCAGCTTGATCTTGCCGGTTTTCAAAGAAATGATCATGAAAGGCTTGCTCTGGGCAGGACAAGGTAGAGAATCTCACGACGGGGGAAGGGAGGACAGAACGGAGGATGAAACAACAATTCGGTGGACAGAGACCAAGCTTCAGCATACAAGAGCGGTAAACGGGCATCGGGTTTTCGAAACGACAGAGTGAAAACCAAGTTTGAGCGTAGTAGTGTGCATTCTGGGTACAAGGGACAGGATGCGAGAGGCTATGACGGAGGGGGGACTAGAATTTGATGTAGCACCAGGGACGACGTTTGAGGGTCACCCTCACGACCTGTCAAAGAGCTTTATTATCGGGACTTGGTCCACCTGCAAGATGTCCTTGTGCATTCTTCCAAACAAGCAAGGTTTAAAAAAAATACTGGGACACTATGAGAAAGTCCTGAAAATGTTCAGCCAGCAGTATTTATACCTGGACTTTCATGAGTTGGAACGGGCAATCAAAGGTCCATTAGGAAAGTTGTCTTAGTCAGCAAAACAACGTAAAAACAGCAAAGCCTTCTGAGAGAAAAGCTGATCGGCGTCACAATTCCACAATAATTCCAACCCCCCGAGTCCATGCTAGAGGGATGGGGGGGGGGGGGGGGCTGGGTATCACTGACAGAGTTATCTCCCAGCAGAGGAAATGGACGTCCTTCAAACACTGAAGTCATTTCCTCTGCCTTCCAGCTCACCCAAGAAAAAATGTCTCTTTGGTGACCGGGGTCTTGCTTTAATGTCGTTGGTATTGCTTTTTAAGACCTTTGTGGGATTTGCTATTAGACGTGAGGACTCATTGAGGTTTTCAGTAGTGTAAACCCCATCCAGCTAGCGACAAACAGACACGCACACGAGCACACAAGCACAACACAACTTTCTGCCCCCCCCAAGGCCACGTTACTGCATAGGTTCCTAGTTCTGGCCCAACTTTCCAGCCAAACCGTGCAGTTGCTCTTAAAAAGAGGAGAACGCCGAGGGACCGGAGCTGGAGATGCCGCAGGCTACATCATTATAAGGGCTGGATGAGGAAAAGGACATCGTTTGAGTAGTTCACTAATATTTATGCTGAAAGATAGCATCCTAACCGGAAAACCATCGCAAAGTTGCTTAAAGTGTCAGCATTCATAGAGAGGCATCAGAGATGACGCATTCCAGCCCAGTGTTAAGGTTTTGTTCACTGACTGATACTTTTAAACCAGAACAAGTTTTCTACTGATTTACATGTGTTGACATGGTTACCTGGGAGATCTAGGAGAAGGATGCAGCGTTTGTTACATTTCTGTTCTGGTCAGGAATCAAGCAACTGCAAAGTGTGCATGATTATGGACTGAAACAAATTGCTTTTATGTTTTTTGTCCCTCGCAGCACCCTGTATTTTGGTGATTTAATGCTTTATTCCATTAAGCTAAGGGCAATAAAAAGTTACAAAAGGGTTATCTATGAATATTTATTAGGGTTCTTGAGTGTGTTAAATTAGAGAGCTTTAGCAAATGAGATGTGGTTCAGGAAGCCGGGGCCGTAGCCGTGCTCATGACAGGAAGTTAAGTGACAAAAGTTACAAATTACAAGCAGACAGAATGTCACCTCGGCTAGGTCAGAGACAGTACCGCAAGCTTGACCAATTCATTCTGACCTGAACCTCCGGTTCTGGGTGGGATGAATAGCACTCTGCCCTGTCTCTCTGCCCCCCTGATCTTCTGGGCACAGGCGCGGCCATTGGGCCAACATTGTGCGCCTGTAAAACAGTTCCTCCGGAATCTTAACGCCCTGTTCCAGGATTCTGCTCTCCAGTGCCCCCACTGAAACTTTAATGACATCACATGTCTACTTGACTGCAGGAAGATATGGGAGGGGTCTAGGTGTGAGGGTTTACTCAACTTCATTTTTGTTTCATGGCTTGCCATTTAAGGCACCATGTTGCACGCCGTGGGTCAGGACCTCATCTCTCTGCACGGATCTCAGGGCTATGTTGGTGTTGAGGGACCGAATCGAGCGTTTCCTGCTAACACTGGCTGCAATGCGGATGAGGACCGAACCACAGGTCGCTGAAAAAAGCAGAGCAGGCAGCCCAAGGCCTAAGGGTCAAACCAATCCAGTTTCTGACCCTCTAATTGGATGGGTTCCTTTTTTCATGTTCGACCCACTGAGCTACCCCAGCTAGGATATCGATTGGAGAAGACATGGCTGCTGAACCACAAGGCCCTGAAGTGGCATGTGAGAAGTCGACCTGCTGAAGCAATTACAGGACTTGCAAAACAGGAGGTTCCTGATTGACGTCTTCGAAATTGAACTACGAAATCAAGGTTCAGGACTAAACCATCTGCTAAGAATAGATAACCAGAAGCTACCAAATGAACATACAGGCCCGACTACGGTGTCGCTTTTGTTCTTCTGTGATGGAGCTGGGCTCAGTTGGTAGGAAAGAGGAACCTCGGTCAGAGGATCTTCAGGTTCACATCCCAGTAAAAGAACGTGCATCATATGAGGGTTTCGCTTACATTATTTAATAACGAGTGGTATAATTCCATGCGTGTAATTTCAGTTTCCCTCCAAAACGTAATAACTTGACCAAAGTAGAGGTGAGATGAGAAAGTGCTAGATCGAAATGTTGACAAGCTATCCAGAAGAACGGCATGAGCGAAAGCTTCCATGATCTTTGGCCTTAACTTGTAACTTGCGACACGGTTTGACTTTGGACGTCTCCTTTCGAACCCCTGCTCCCTGCATCTCTCACTTCAGAGCTGAAGGGTGAAACCGAGCTCTGTTGGAACCTTCCGGCACACTGCTGCGTCATACTCAAGTCAGACTCACAGAACGCAATGCAACCTTTCAACACCCTTGACTTTGGCCGGCGGACTGATGGGGCAGGGGGGCATCGCGCCTGTCCTGCTTGGACCGTCCCCCGTAACATTTGGATATAATAAAACCCAAACAGAGGTGGAGACTGGCTGAAGAAAGAGCGGATGAAGGAAGGAAGTGGTTTGCAATCAGAAGAAACCAGATTTATCTTGCTTGGGTCAAATGTTTGTTTAAGAACCTTGATACTTCACCAGTTGCGTATAAGCTTGAGGGAATTTACACTCACCTTTACACTGATTGGTGTTTTTATCCAGGATTGCCTTTGTTGAAACTATTTTTCCATATCTGTGAAGAGGGAAAAAAACATGCATTAGCATCTGACGGGGGTGGTGTTTGTTACAGAGGTTATGCTAACATCCTCTCAAAAATCCCCAAACACTTTCAGGTGCCCTGCAGGACAGAGAGGCGCCCATCAGCAGCTCTGTGTTCTGTTTGTTTAGGGTACTGAGCTGGGAAGCGCTGAGGGAGATGAGGATAGATAGATAGGGGGGAGAAAGGCAGGCCGTTTCGATAGCAGAGAGGCTGTGTCAGGCTGTTTAGAGCAGTGCAAACATGACCCCAACACTGAGTTTGACTCCGACCTAGTTTTTTTCTCTGAATTTTTTTTTCATCACGGTAAAGACCTTGAAGGCAGGACGTGGACTTCTCTCACACATCGTCGTTTTTCTTTCACACTCCGAATCACACAGCACCATGGCGGGGGGGGCACCTTTCCCTGTTAACAACCAGCAGGTGCCTGACAGGCCTGCAGGAGTCCAGGCTCTGCCTGCATGCTCTTTTGATGAAGCCCTTTATTAAATGACCAAAATGTAATCCAGCACACAGAAGCCCATTGGTAAGACATTATAACCCCAAAGAACTGTGGGACTTTCGGTCAATTTGAAATATTGGCCAGATGAGCTAGAAGCTTCGAAAAACATCAACAACAGCGTGTTGTGTGTGTGCAGCAGACCTATCTCCCATGTACATATATTATACATCAGTCTTAATCATACATACAGTATATACGATATTCAGTATTTTATTTACATACATATGTCACTTCAACATATACGAAGATATATCAATCAATCAAGAAGAGGGCACCGAGGAAGAAGACAGACTCTTCTCTCTTTTTCACTCTTCCAAGCTGAGGAGGATTCAAATGGCAGAAAATACTGAGACTGACAGAATGCCTTCGGAGGCCATTTATCAGCAGATAAGCATCTATTGGCACGCAGATCCATGCGACACGGGGACGGGAGGGCAGGACGGGGACATTCTTGATGTGGCTCACGGGAAACGGAGATACGAGGGCTGGGTGCGTGTGCCGCGTCGGGCTGGTTTATTTTAGTGCTGGCACAGACGTGTATGTTTAAAGACTCGATGTCGAATGAAACGTATAAACATAAACTGCATCCAATTCCATATTCCTTTATTTAATATGACAGAAAATAAGACACAGGGAGCTCAGGGCCTAAAATTTTTTTTTGTTGCTGCTGATACAAGTTTTGTTTTTTTATGATGGTATGGAAGAGTGTCTTGTTGACCACTGCTAATGTAACATCTAAACGCTACTGTTTGAATTTCTGGATTAGCGCAACAAGTAATCTAATATATAAATCTCAGTGTCCGTGTGTCCGTGTGTGCGTTTGTCCAGTATACAAATCCACACCATTGGACCGATCGGCTCTAAATTTTGCACCGATGTCCCATTTGAAAGGGGGAAGGCTGTAGACTACGTCTTGACTCAAACTTTTGACCCCTTGGGTACCCTTATTAAATGGGGGTCACCTTGACTGATACTTTGATCATTTGACTAATGATGTCTGGTTGAGGCAATTGGAGATCACGAAGATGAATTTCGTAGAGGTGTGCATGTTTGAGAAGAAGATGTCTGCGTCAGTAACGTGGTCTGGCCCCATTCCCACTAGACGTGGCGATGAAATTTACAACAGATTATTGTCGCTGCATTGTTGGCTGTTGGAATGGTGCCCAATAAATGATGTGGGTTTTACAGATAACTGGTGGACTTTTTCAGGCAAGCCTGGACTTTTGAAGAGAGATGGAATTCACCCTATGTGGCCAGGTGCCTCTCTCTTGTCGCAAAGCATAGCCGATAGTCTTAATGGAAAATCTTGACTCACCAGAGCCAAGTCCAGGCTGCAGACTCGGCTTAACCATCCGTCTGCTAGCTGCTTAGAGCTGTCACCTGAGGTTCATAAAATTGAGACTGTGTCTGTTTCCTTCACTTTTAATTGTAGAAGACTACTCCACAACAACGTCTGCTTTAATAACCCGATAAATATCAAGTTAGAACTGTTGTCACAAAGTACCTGTGAGGTCAGACTGAAGTTGGGGCTCTGGAATGTGAGGTCTTTGACCCCCAAGGCATTGCTGATAAACGATATCATAACCGACTCAAAGTCTTGGTATGCTCTGCTTGATGGAAACTTAGCTTTAACAAGATGATCACGTGGCACCAAATGAGTCTGCCCCTCCTGGGTACACCGACAAACACAACCCTCGTCCTAATTGGCGAGATGGTGGTGTTGCTGCGATATTTAAGTCTAGTATCTCTGTTTCTGAGAAGTTGTGTTACAAATTTAGCACATTTGAAATCTTGGTCCTTACTGTCAGCTCGTGTGCTTGTAACGCCCCACCGTCACTTACCCATGTTGTTGTTTATAGACTACCTGGGCCATATAGCAGTTTTATTCAAGAGTTTTCTGACTTCCTGTTTGATATAGTTGTTACTACTGACAAAGTAGTAGTTGTTGGGGATTTTAATATCCACGTGGAAAATTACTCTGATCCTTGCAGCATGGCATTTGCCACTCTGCTTAAATCTGTTGGTGTTGTACAGAATGTAGTAGGGCCTACTCACTCAGGTAACCACACTTTAGACTTGATTCTCAGCCACAGTATCCCTGTGGAGTATGTGTCTATCCTCCCTCTAAATCCTGCAGTCTCAGATCACTGTCTACTAACATTTGAAGTACTACTGGGATCTGCTACTCTGCCTGTCTCCAAAGCGAGTGTTGGTCGCCATATTACTCCTTCAACTGCAGCTGCTATCGTTAACAGGCTTCCCCCAGTGTTCTCCCAGATTGGTAAGTCCACAAATGAATTTCAGTTTGAACAAGTATCGATAAACATTGATTACTCACTTCGCAGCAGTCTTGACTTAGTTGCTCCTCTTAAGAAGAAAATGCTTAAAGATAAGAAATATGCTCCTTGGTATATTGACCATACCTGTGAATTTAAAAACGCTTCAAGAAAATTGGAACGTAAATGGCGCTCATCAAACTTGGAGGTTTTCAAAATAGCATGGAAAGAGAGTATTTTAAAGTACAAACAAGCCCTGATCACACCTAGATCCACATATCTCTCCCGGCTGATAGAGAATAAGAAAAGTAATGCTAGGTTCTTGTTTGACTCCCTGTCTAAACTATGAATCATCTGAGGTATTCTCACAGATTCCAACCTCTCTCAAAAGCAATGACTTTTTGGCATTCTTCAATGGCAAAATAATATAATCCAAAGTAGTACCACTACCACAGATTACTGCCAGAATCTGCTCAGTCCTGCTGTAATGGATAGAAGTAATGCACTAACGTTGAATTCTTTTACCTCTATAGGAGAATATGAACTTTTAAATGTAATATCCTCCTCTAAAACACCTAGCTGCATGTTGGATCCTATTCCTACAAGGCTTGTAAAAGAGATTGCTCCATCTATTTGTAGTAACTTACTAAACTTGATTAACTCATCACTAAGTTTTGGATATGTACCAAAATCACTAAAAGTAGCTGTTGCCAAGCCTGCTCTTAAGAAACCTAAGCTTGGTCCTAGCGACTGGCAAATTATAGGCCTATCTCAAACTTTCCCTTCTTCTCTAAAATCTTGGAGAAAATAGTAGAAAAACAATTGTATTCATTCCTACAGAGAAGTGGCATAAATGATGTGTTTCAATCCGGGTTTAGACAATATCACAGTACGGAAACTGCATCAGTGAAAGTAACTGATGACCTACTCATGGCCTCAGATCGCGGTTGTCTTTCTTTGCTGGTGCTCTTAGATCTCAGTGCAGCATTTGATACTATTGACCATGACATTCTCGTAGACCGACTAGAATCCCTTGTTGGTATTACAGGGCAGGCTCTGTCCTGACTATGGTCCTATCTCATTGACCGCTACCAGTTTGTTCGTTTCAACAATGAATCCTCTGATAATACTAGATTTAGATATGGTGCTCCACAAGGATTTGTGTTGGGCCCGCTGCTGTTCACCCTGTACATGCTGCCACTTGGTGACATAATTATAAAATATGGTATTAACGTCCACTCGTATGCTGATGACACACAGCTATATATATCAGTTGAACCTGGTGAATTGCCTCATCTGTCAAAGATTGAGGACTGTCTATTAGACCTTAGGAGCTGGATGGCCAGAAACTTCTTGCTCCTAAATCAAGATAAAACAGAAATAATGCTGCTTGGTTCTAGGGTGCTTCAAGAGCAGGTTGATGTAAAATTTAATGGATGCTCACTTAAACCAAGCACATTGGTTAGAAATCTTGGTGTCTTAATTGACCC
>JAACJT020000038.1:3095004-3124350 GCA_009936485.2 Gymnarchus niloticus
TCACCTTTGGCTTACTCTCTGGGGACCCTGGGCCCGGGACTATGTAAAGCGCTTTGTGACAGTGCTTCTTGTTAAAGGGGCCATATAAATAAAACTGAATTGAATCGAATACTTTGGCCATCAGGTACTACAGCTAGTAGCTCATAAATTTCACTAATTCCGCATTAGCCGCACATAATTTCTTTTAAAGCTACTGTTCTACTGTCAGCCATTTTCTTTGTCTATTTTCTGGTACCACCTGATCTCCAGCCTGAGTTTATGTTACCTCCACAGGGCTGCACAGAATTGTCTGAAGCCTGCATGAAGACAGACTGAAAGTGAAATCAAAGTGTCCAGGATGTTCTGGAATTGTTCCCCTTGGTACAGGCCTCAGTCTCATATTACTTTAACAGCATGTTGCCTGTGTATTCCTCGATGGGGGGGGGGTTTGACCCCAGTGGTGGCTTCTGAAGTTCGAACGGTTTCTGCAGATGTTTCACGAGATAAAACTGCTGACACGTTACAGAAAAAAATACTTGGATTTGACAAGGCTACCGTTTTTCACAGATGCCAGTTTTATAAAAAAATTAAAAAAATTCCTGCAAATGTTCCTAAAAAGACCACCAGAGTCATCCGCCGGCAACATGGCCCTTAAGCATGAAATTCAAGCGTGAAGAGAATCTCACTCGCCTCGGAGGAGGTGCTCTCCATACGTCAGCTGGGATTTGCTTTCTGTCTTGTCTGACTGTTAATCCGTGCCATTCAGAACCAACAAAGGGATGACAAGGGAGCCCTGATTTGGGCCACTTCATGCTCGAATCTGGCTTCCTTTTGGTGAAAATCTAGCCACATGTGCTCAAAGTCGCCAAGGGCCCTCAGGACGTGGGTTCGACAGCCTGTGCCAATGCCCCCCCACGGTTGCAGCCGCTTGCAGTATTACTTATGCTCCCCTGGCAGATAACAGCGGCACGAGTAGTTTAGCAAAGTTATACAGCATTTTAAATTCAAATGGGAAAAGACAGATGATGGAAGAAATGAAAAATCATTTTGTGGAGGTTGGCTTACCAGCTCTACCTGAAAATGCTAATGTATCGTCTAACCTCATGCCAGCCCAGTCCCGTCCCTTCCCCACCGATCCAATTCCCGTACTCTGGGCGGCATGCTGGTGCTTGAGGACCCCAAGGCTGGCTGGCAAGCAGCCTGTATGGAAATGAGGCAATATGAGATGTTTTTTCTTGTTTGTTTTGCACAACATATTAGGTTAAACTGCTGATTTTGAAATCTGGGTGAGTCATGTACGTACATTTACAGTATTCTGCTACATATTTCTATATAGCGAAGCTAAACTAATCTGCCCGTAAATCGACATTCCCGCTTCCTCATACTTTATGAATTTTTGGTTAGCGAGACCTTCTCTTAGTACCCTAAAGCGCACATGCCGTTGGAAAGCCGATTTTATAATCCTTCTCAATCTCATTCAAAGCTGTATGACGAATCAGCTGGGTTCAAAGGCGGGTTTCTGTCTCTGTGTCCGTCAGCCTTCGGAGCCTCAATCGAACAGCTGCGAATTGATGGAAAAGGAAACCTCCCCCAGCTGTAGCGAAAGATCTGAAGCTGAGCGTGTCTCAAAAAACACCAAAGCGGAAAAGAAAAATGCCAAGATGTATGCAGAGGGAAATGAACAACATGCAGCGGGAAGGGCCAATCAGAAGACACGAGCCATCCATGACGTCCTGTTCTATGGGAAGTCCGTTAAAATCATGAGGGGGAGGTTAGACAGGAGCCACTCATGTGAAGGGGTCAATATTCATGTAGAACGGCACACAGCCAAGCGACTTCTGAAATGCATTCAATGGTCCGTACAGCAGGTGGCGTAGCGGTTTTGAACTTGGATTTATAACCTGAGCGTGAGCAGGTTATTCAGCCCTGCTGAATTGTTTTGTATGAAGTCTGTCTGAATGTCTCCCTCAGTTCATCCTGACTGTACGTCCGGGTCGTTGCTGAGCGCTAAACTGGCAAAACCTGCACAGATAGCAGTGTGCTCTAAGGTTCTCTCGTCCCCAGCTCCACGGCGGTCACTTAGGGGCTGCTCAGTCCCATCGGGCCGAGGCTGTCCACCGCACTGCGGCACGAGTGAAGAGCCAAGCAGACAGAGCCACCAGAACGGGATGCACCTCTGTGGTGGTCCTCACAGGGAACGCGGTTGCCGCGCATTCATTTGCGGTCCATTTTACACCAAAGTCATGCTGTGATGGTCCCTGCTTTCCATGTTATCAGTCTTCGAGATGCAGCACAACTGTCCTTTGATGCAACTTCTGCTGTTAAAGTCGCCAGGGTGAGGTGCAGTGTTAAAATTATTTATGCATTTGATCTCTAATAAGGACATTTTACTGCCTCCCTCTACATGCAGTGCTTGTCAGCACCAGCAGTAAACGGAGAGAGTTAACAATAACATAACGTGTAATTACCCAACTTCTTGCTTCTTTAAACTACTAATTTCCGTTATAGCAAGTTATACCACAGGAGAATATTAGTCGATTTAAATGTGTCAGAAGTACAGGGTGCTGTTAATGTAAGGTGTGCATGTTTTCATTTCGTTTTCACAGTAAACATCATGCCCTCCTGCTCTCAAGCACGTTTGGTTTGGGGACACCAGAGGACTTGTTACTTGGTCCCCATGGGGGCCGGTGACACAGGAAACCGGGAACAGTGGGTGTCTCAGCCTCTGCTACGACCGACAGACGTGTCCAAATTTCCCCACCCGCCCAGCCGCCCGCAGTCATTACGGCACAAAATTTATGGACAAGAAGTCCTTCAGTCTGAGGTCACATTGGAAGAGAGGCCATTTTTGGCACTTTTTTTTAAAAGAAATTTCGAATGCATAAAGAACGAGCGGGAAGGATAAGGCGTCGGTTTCGTCACTTCGAGAAAACATTACAGCACGACGGATGAAATCCGGCCGGAGGACTCCTCCCCATTTGAAATAAACTCTCCAGAGAGACAGCACATCTATGCCGTGTCTCCGCAGTCTGTGTTTCACAGCTCCTAGTCTTTCCTTTATTTGTGGATTAGGACCTTCACCCTACAAACTGTCCCTAACACAGCCAAACAGGCCCATTAGCAGCTCCACACTGGGTCTCAGCCCGTTTGTGTGTGTGTGCGTGAGCACGGATGTCAGACACTCACGGCTGGCAGAGTTTGATGAGATCCTGGTCGGTGGTGCCGGGAGGCAGGCCTCGGATGTACAGGTTGGTCTTACTGAGCTGCTCGGCTCCACTCTGGCTGCAGCTGTTGGTACTGGGGCTGGGCGGAGCCATCGGGTGAGGGGGTGGAGCATAGGACTGCTGCAAGAAAAGAGGGCGGAGTCGCGGTTATATGGGTGTAAAAACCAGTATTTGACAGCAGAGCGACAGTAGGAAAAAACAGCATCCGCTGTAAAACATGCTGTCAGTGGCGGAACAGCCAAAATCACGTCAGGAGTGCAACAGCATGAGCCCAGGTGTGTGGTGTAGTTCGTGGACTGCACATCATGAATGAACAATCAAACATGCTCACACTGAACAAAAAATCCGAGCTCCTGAAGAGCCTGAATTTAACCAGGACGAGTAACCAGTAATTCAAATCAACCAGCAGTTTCCTGTAGCTTTTTTATGACACGTTAAATTCCATTTGCATTTTCCCCCACCGTTTGCTTTTGTGATTATTTTTGTTTATTGTTATTTTTACGGAAGATTGTTCTAGAATGAGGGGGGGGACCCCCCCTTCCAGAGGAAGCAACATGTCTTCCACATTTAGTATCCAAAAAAAAACAATAATCAGGACAGGTTGATGATGCCGGGAGATGATTAATGTGACATGGGAATAATTGATCTTAAGACGTAGCGAGGCAGCGAGGTCGAGAGGCCAGGCAGGTGAGGTGGAATCAGATCACCGTCCAGAAGATGAGGGCCGCTTTTGGAATTTAAAGAATCTTATCTCCATGTATTTCCCTTGATCCGGCCTCAGTCAGACCTGCCCGTCTCCCTCGATCGCATTAAAAGACGGTGGTGAGAGCCGCCTGACATTCACGGAAGCCCTCTAAGAGAAACATCGCAGTGCCTCCTCAGCCTGCTACCTACGGCGAGGTATTTTAATCACATAACGGAAAACAAAATGTCAGACTCTCCGTGAGAACACCAAGTGCTTCTGTCACCGGGGCGATTCATCACCGCATCCGTCGCACGGATCAAGGGATGCTCAGACTTTGGTTACAGAACAGTGCTCAGAAGAAGGCAAATGAAGAATTGGGGGGGCGGTGATGGATAACACAGTCGCTGACCCTGTGTGTCTTACTATACCACTTCCTCATCACCGAATCACACATACACACCCACCGTGCACGACGGACAGCAAAGGACAGCACCGCAGACTGCTTCTGGTCCAAAAAGACCTCTCTGTGCCGTCTGGTCATGGTTAACGGGCTGGAAAACTGACATGATACTGAACCATGAACATCAATGCTCTGCTCTCCTCGCCCCATCAACCGGGAGCCGGGCTTGTGGACCCCTCGGGTGAACCGGGATAATTAATGAAATCGAGGGGTTAATGCCAGCGCCACACCCACAACAGCGGTCACCTTATGGGGTGACATCCGTGAAAGGCGTGGGACAATTTTAATTGTCATATCTGCATTCACTCATTAACACTCGCCCTGCGTTATTAAACACATGAATGCGACAAGAGATCATCTTTCCCTGCGATGCAGTGACGGAGTGACATGTAAAATCGGCTGGGCTCCTCTCGAGTGCAGACCACGCCACCTCAGGTTCGAGAAGTTGCCTGACGCCCTCCTGAATCTCGTGCTTCTCCTATTTTTGAAAAATTGATGAGGGGCCCCTGGACCCCATGGTGCACGGCCCGGACAAACAGATCCCCTTCCGGCTCATGTGACGGATCTGGGGTCCGGGGGAGAGGCCATGACCCGGTTCTCCAGCGGAACTCCAGGAGCCCACTGATGACAGGTGGGAGTTTGGCTTCCTGACCATCAGGATCTCTTACACGTCTTCCATTTGAGCCAATCACATGGTGATGCACACACAAACATCTCTCTCTCTCTCACCCTCCCTCCCACCCTCACTACTCTCTTCATCTCTGACTGCCTGTGCACCAGTTAGTGAAGATTTATGGCCTGGAAGTCAAGGCTGCCTGCTATCCATTTCTTTTATAAATGACTGTCTATATCTTTATTCCATTACCAGCTCCATCAAGACACTTCCCTTACTCTGAACAGGGGCATTCTGGGATACGAGTCTCCACGAGGATAGCCTCACACATAATCGGCAAAACCCACGTCTCCCCTCCCCGTGTTTATCTCGCATAACATGCAAGACCTTGCTGTTTAAGAGATGTGATCTGCACGGCCGATTTCTGCGTGCCATTTAGGAATGGCGGCGATAATCCTTCAAACGTGGACAAAAAGGGGGTTAGACAGCATTCCATCCTGGATTCGTGAAGGGGTACACACACCGATGTCTGGCGTGTCCAGCCAATACCCTTTGAGCGCTTTTCCTCTCGTGGGCTAACCCCTGACGTGACAGTGTGAGGAACGTATGGATTGGAGAACAGAGACCAAAAACTGACTGAAATGCTCCAGAATGTCGTCCCCCTACATGTGGACGCAGCACAGGGCAGTGAGTCTCAGATTAAGGGCGAGAACGGGGTCAGCAGTTTATCCGGTGAAATCTCAAGGCCCCCATATGAAATCTGCTGAATACGCCTGACAGACCTGCTGTTCCCAGCACTACGACACCAAGCGGCGGGAACCCAGAGTGTTTCGACACGTCTGCATTTTGCCCGCTTGCCTTTGTCACGTGGGGGGTGGGGGGGTAGCATAGCATACCAGCCACTAGAGGGGCAATCCTTTGTTTATTTTTTTTAAAGATTAACTGTGATGCAGCGTGAAGACATCGTGTATCGCTGAGTCGCAGCGCTGCAGCAAGGACACGTCGTGGAGTTACCCAGGATCCCTGGGCCCATGTGGAGAGCCTGGGAGTCACGTGACCTGACCGCTGATTTAATTTTACAGTTAAGGTCAGGAAGAGTGAATCTACAAAATGGAAGACAAGTGAGCACAGCCCCCCCCCACAGCATCCAATCAGAGATCATTTCACATCTGAAAAGCATGGGTACGGATCAGTATTTCCCTCTGACTTTGGGTATTTTAAAATAACCTTTAATTTCACAAAAGCAAATCTGTCTCACATTAACATCTCATCCAGGATGGACCAGTAATGAAAATACAAAGGCAGGATCCCCAACCCTGCTCATAGATGGATGTATGGACGGACGGACGGATGGAATCTGTCTCCTGGGGCTGGGATGAGGATGTTTGTTGGTCATGACATTTCATTAAGACCTGCTCCATTCTGTTAAGAAGTAGACTTGTAAATGTGAGTTACTTGTCTGGCCATTACTGACAAGGAAGTACTGACTCTACAGACATCAGAGTCAGCTCAGGCTCAGTCAGGGTGTGTGAATGTGCAGCACAGACAGAGAAAGCTAATAAACACTGAAGGCCAATGGGAACCATCACTGTCTGGCCTGTCAATTGTTTTCCCCCAACTTTCGATCCTTTACCCTTAGAGAGTACTTCCTAGTTCTTGTGGTTTATGTGACGGCGTCAAATAACTTCACTGACGGCTATACGCAAAGAGACTTAAACCGTGGGAGACTTCACCCATTTATACGGCCGGAACATTCCCTGGAGGGAGACTGGTGGAGCCACCCCTCCTTCCTATGACAGCCGGCATGGTGGGGCAGCATGTCGTCCCCCCCAAAGTCAGACGAACGTGGGCCTGTGCTCCATAGTGGAAACTGGGTCCAATTTATGACCACCCAGTCAAGGAGCCAGCTGGGTGCAGGCAGAGGGCTAGACTGCCACGGCGTTAAAGTTGGAACGTGGGGTAGTCTCATACATACACCGCTGTCGTGGGTGTGTTTGTGTGTGTGCGTGTGTGCGTGTGCGTGTGCGCCCAAACCCTAATCATGAAACCCGGAAATACATCTGCAGTGGGAAGCACGGTAACTGGATTTAAAGCCAAAAAATGCCCAAGAGAAGCCTGGCAGGTGCCTCCTACTGCAGGCTGTGTGAAAACCACCAGAGACAGACAGACCCTCCCCATTCTGAGCTAACGGATGAGAGCCGTCGCCTTTTATCTGCGGCCTGATTAACCCCACCGTCTGAAGTGACCCGTGAGAGATCCCCTCCACCCCAGCTATGCCATCAGGAAGGCCCAAGGTCTCCCGTCCAAATGGACTTCCTGCTGGGAGCCCCCTCTACCCTGCTCAATGGCAGGGACATCTCAAAAAACGCACCAAAGTGAAGTATTCCCACACCATTTTGAGATAAAGACCCCTTTATCTAGCTCTCTATTTGAGTTGACACCATCTTTATTACACAAAGCTGGTATATGGAACATTTCTTGGACACCCATCCATTTGTCTTCTAACCGCTTATCCTAGCCAGGGTCAGAGGGACATTTCTTATATCTTCTGGTGTATTCTCCATAAAATATGGCACACGTAAGGTCAGCCTTATTTTCCTGGTTTTTTATTTCCTCAGCGTCGTGCAGCCCCTGAACTAACTTATGTCTCTACAATCTCCTTTCATAATTGCCCGCTTTTTTCAAGGGTCGGTTATGATTCTAGCAGGAAAGCAAAACGCAAACATAGCGGCATTCTTGCATAACCTCTTTCCAAAATAGATGTGTGCAAACCCCAGTCACGCACAGAAGCCTCTGACAGACTTCGCCAGGAGTGGTAGTGTTCAACTCCCATTGGTCAAAATAAATAAACAGGGATGGCCTCTGTGACAAGACAGCTCTTCCCATTGGCTAAATTTAGGAGCCAGGCATCCCCATTAGCTGCAGCAAGGAGATGGGCGCTCTGTTTGGCAGCAGTCAGAAGGCATGCTGTCCAACCAAGTCGGGATTTATTGCTGATCACAGAAGCTGGGAGTAGATGCCCCCCACCCACCTCCTGCCCCTTGACAGACCATTTGTTCTACAGTCATTCAGCTAAATGAATTTACGTCTCTCCCACAGAAGGTTGACTGAGCTCAGATCCATAAATAAAGGCATGTTGACACAAGATGGACCTACGCTGCAAAGCCAGAGGCCAAATCGGAGTGCCCGGAAAATCAGAGAATTCCCCAAGTGCTTGGGGGGGGGGGGCATATTTGCTCCTTTCCTCCGATGGGTGCACACACCCAAATCAGCACATCTTACAGAAAATCCCCAAACATGAACATGTACACAATCATAGTCACCAGACAATGCAATAGCAAGGACACAACTACAAACACCAAGTCTGCCTGGCAGGGAACGGAAAATCCCATAGAGTATATTTTAATGATGGATATTCTGCTCCCTCTGCCAAAGCATATGTTCTGGTGCTTCTTTTAAATGTTTCCTTTTTAAAATATGAGCTTATCTTGTTTATTTAGTCGACAAGCAAAGGACAAGAATAGGGGCTTGTGAAGAAGAAGGAATGGAAAGATGGAAAATGCATGTTTAGGGTTAGTAGGGAAAACCCATAAAGATATACAGGATTTAACTGGGATCTCCGTCTGGAGATGGAATCGTTCTTAAACTAGAGACTGTGTTGAGAAGTAGAAAATACAGTGGAAGACAGAGAAGGCAATAAAATGGGGTACAAGTGGATTTTAACCCAAGGATTTTCCAATCAGTTCATATTAAATCCTCACTATTACATTTGATCGTCCATCCATCATCTATGCCTACTTATTCAATCCAGGGTTTGGGGGAAGGCCTGGTGCAAGACTGTGGTACACCCTGGAGGAAAAGCAGGTCCATTGCTGGATTCACATGCAAGCAGTATGGAGTCACATTTTCTAAATGATGTGCGTTTGCATTGTTGCGTTTGCCACAAGTGTACTTCCAAAGACCTAGGGCATAAATCAACACCAACCCTGAAGGTGTGAGGCTACGTGGAGCCCCACCAAGCCACAGTGCCACCATTACTTCTGATTGCGTTTTCTGAAAATAAGTTTGGGTTAAATCGAATTCAGCCGATTTAATCCAAACGTCAGATAAAGCCGGCAAGACCTCACGGCCTGAGCATCGCTGCACAGCTGACAAAATTAGCGCGCGTTGATGAGCTCAGACTCAGAGCAGCGGGGTTCTCGGTCAGAGTAAACAAGGTGTGATTGGCATGGCGAATGGCAGAGCTGCCTCGGCGAAAACCACATCGACCGACTGCTTGATCGGAAGCTGCAAAGCGGAATGCACCAGAATCACATCAAAGCTTTATGGCTCGAGATTCTGTGGACCCCCGGTCCAAAGACACAGCGAGTCAGTCTTTGGCGTGATGCACGGCGATCCCATCTCTGGGTGCTGCCGACACAAGCATCTGCGATAAGCGGCGGACAAGCAAAAGAGCGTCTATATACAACATGCCTGTCTGGATACTGCAGGCTCAGAGATTAACACGGGAGCTTCAAAGCTCCAGAGGTGGGGACATGATGCCCACCCTTGCACTGTGCAGGTGGAGTCTTCATGTTTCATCTGAGGGCTCTGTTTTCTCCTACAGACCAAAGACACGCATCAGATCTGGCATTTCAAAATCCTCCATGGTGTCTGAGTAAGTATGAGGTGCTCTGTGATAGACTGCCAAGGTCCACACTGAAACCCTGCCCTGTGCCCTTGGCTGGCCCGAAAAGGATCCAGCTGCTCCCCTCCAACACACACACACACACACCCTGTAATGCACCCCATAATGCCCTGTGTATCCTGGCTAGAGGCTCACCATGACCTTACACTGGATATGCGGTTGTGAAAGACGGATCTATGGATGTTCAGATGCCTCAGGTGTACTGTTACCTGAAGGTTCTGCTATATTATTTCCCCAAAAGGTTCTTGTTTTATTCTGAAAAACCACCATGAGTCACAATTTTTTCCTTTGCGAAGTGTCCCCACCCTGTAATTTCAGGATTCGTTACCGTTAAGCTACGTATTTTAGGATCAGTACCTATAACAGCCATTGTCTTACTGGGATCTGAACTCACTGCCTTAATCTGCTGCTGCGGTGGGTCTTTGCACGCATACACATGAAGGTAACGTGACCACGGAAAGCTCCGTCCCGCGTGCGTGCTCGCTAAGTGCAACATGTCTCCCCGCCAGCCTAATTACGGCGGTACCGCTAAGTCCCGCTTGACAATGCTTCAATTGGCTGGCTGCAAAAATGTTTTCATTCCCGGAGTCTCCGCGGCCCACGCTGGCACCTGCCATCGCTATGAGATCTATTTAGATGCAAAGCAGTCTAGCAATCTCTGGAATGTCAACCCCACCCCCCCACCCCCCCACCACCACTGCCTCCCCGGGCGTCCGTGCGATGAAGCATTGATGACAGTTACCGCAGTGAGAGCTAACACCAGGCAGGCCAGGTTAACCATCACGATACCAGAAAGAAACCAGCTGGACTATAACAGCTATGTTAGCCATTGTTCAGCTAGCCTTTAACTGTGCTCTACCACGTTAGCTTGGTAAACCAGCATAAATAACGCAAGCAGAGATTACAACCATAAAATATTTAAAAAAAAATACAGTTAAGATAGTTTGCTTAAACAACTGGGAGAACTAGACGATAGGGAACTATCCCAGCTCGCATTAAACCACTCTGCCAGTTTCAATATGCATTGATGGTGGCACTTTTCCTAACTATTACCATGTGATGAAGATTGGCGGCAAATCTGCCGTCAGTTCTGACTGGCAGTGGTGGAAAGGGAGGCATGGTAATTGGTGGGTAGGGTGGGGGGCATTGCTGTAGCCTGTTTTCCATCAGCAGGCAGCCTTGAGGGTTTGGGGGAAATTGATGTATCAGATTTCAGGGGCTTACTTAACAGGTCACTTTGGAGGATGACAGCATGGCCTGATGCACTCACCACATGCATGCTGGGTAAACACGGCGGAAGAAAGGTGGAGACGGTGGCGGTGTGCGGACCCAACACCAGCGGTTATGGGACGAACGCGAGGAAGCCGCTGGCTGTGTTTTCGGTGAGAATGGCCTCCCTCTGTGATGGATAAAGATCAAACTGCCCTTTGAATGCACCCCTCGAGTGGGTTAGAGGTATCAGCGACCTCCAAAGTGACAGAAACACTGGAGTAAATGAGGCATACAAGGCAGGCGATTCCACCCCAGGGTGGCTGCAGAGGTAATTATGCAATTAACATCCATTCATGCGTAGGATCTTGTATAAAAAGGCTTCGCTTAACATGATGAGATCTCAGCGACTTGACAGAGATGAGTGATTGTGGCACAGCGATCGTTCGACTGGCGGGTGTTTCCTACGGAACTGTGGGTGAGGCGATTTCT
The DNA here is from genome assembly GCA_009936485.2 of Gymnarchus niloticus. Lineage (NCBI taxonomy): Eukaryota > Metazoa > Chordata > Actinopteri > Osteoglossiformes > Gymnarchidae > Gymnarchus > Gymnarchus niloticus. The sequence continues at coordinate 3,106,354 of JAACJT020000038.1, forward strand.
GCGAAATGTCACCAGCCTACAAATGTAGATGAAAGACAATCCTGGACAATTTCATCAGGAAGTGTCCGTCGAAAATTTCAAGCATAAGGATGTTGTGATTGTCTTGCAGTGTGTAAACCTGTTATCACACCTAAAAATACCATTTTAGCAGTATAGTGGCGCAACGAACACAAAAAGCACACTACTGAGCAGTGGCACTGTGGCATTGTAAGATGAGTTCTCGGTGAGTGGATCAGTACAGAAAGTTCTGCTGGATTCGTTATGGTCTGGGCTGTATTCCGCTGCCTTGATTTAGGTCCACTCATTGCCTAGGAGGCCAAGGTCAATTTCCAAAAAACAAAGTCATTCGGAGTGATTACATTCATCCTGACATGAAGTATCTCTGTCCTGGAATGTTCCGGGAAGACCACACTCACTTTTCCCAAGGGTGAAGGGTCACCGACCGATTTCATGAGTATCAAAACAATATTAACCATATGCTATGCTTGCTGCAGTTACCAGATTTCAACTCAGTGGCACGTTCATGACAGCTTCAGGGCCAGTGGGGGAGATGATGTTTTCCACGACAGAATGCTAAATGATGGATTTTCTTCTGGAAGAATGGAGTTTCATCACTCCAGCAGATTTCCATGTGCTGGTGAAACTGATGCCACTGCTCAGCAGAACACTCCTGGTAAGTCTTGGTGGGCCAGCACCCTATCAAGACTTCATATTCCCTTTGTTCGGCTATTTTTACTTGGTTGGTTGCCTCAAGATGTGTCTCAGAGAGCCGCAGGGTAGCTTGTGTGACTTTCTCCAGAGAGCTCCATACCCTTCATGACCATAACTACGACCCTCTGGAACTTTACCTGTTATGTTACACATTGACACAGCGAGAGCACCTACAGGCAAAGCCAAGAGCGTGACAGTGTGACCTAGCGAGCCACTGTGGTCACTGTGTGTATGATGGAACAACAAATGTAAGGATATGATCTTGCACAATCACTGCTATGAACAAGGAAAGGCGTCTACCATCATTTCCTATCATGCTGCTTGACAATCCTGCCACCCCCCCTCCCCCAGAACACCTGGTCTGACACCTGGCACTTCAATGGCCAGAATGAGTACTACTCTTACCCTCAATAGGGTACTTGAACTACTCGTGAAAAAGAAACATTTAAAATTTCTGGGTAGCAATAGTAAGTTGCTTATTAGCCCAAGCTAATAATAATAATGACAAGTGATGTGATGTGATGTGATGTGATGTGATGGATGTATTGAGCATTGATCGGTAGTTTGGGAGCTGACATCACACCATAACCGGTCACACATTCAATAGTTTACCAGGTGTTGGATTGTAAGAAAAACAAGTCGAGGGGCCAGATTTTCTTTTCACACTCTGGCGAGACCTGCGGGGACTTGTCAGAAGAGTTCAGGGTCGATTTCCGCTTGTCCTAATAAATCACCCTTCCCACCACCACCACCAATGGAGTGGCGTCATCTCCGTGAGAAGGGGCTCTGTGATCAAGGCGAGATATGACAATCGGCTCAGACGGTGAGAACGGGTTTAACTCCGCCAGGAGTGTGGAAGCGTGACCGCCGATTCTGCAGGGTCACCCCCACGACAAATGTGCTAGACCTCGATTGATTCATAACGACATATCCAGTGGTTTAAACCACATGCTTGCGATGTCAAGGGGGCAAAAGGGCAAGGTTGAAATTTTTGCATTGAATCATTTCAAATTAAATAGGACTGCCCTATCACCAGATCAATGTCAATTTAAGACAAAAAAAAATCATCACTAAAAATAATCCCAGTACTCGTAAAAATAAAACGCAGTAAAAATCAGTAACCATTCGCCGCAGGTGTGATTAGAAGACTCCGCCCACCCACGAGGGGGTCGAAGAAGGGCCTCTACTTCAGCACAGACACTACTCTGTCCCATATATGGGCATGCACACTTGACTGGCCTGCCTGTGTCCTAACTACCCTAGCATCCACACAGCTGAGTGGGTGAAATGAAAGTTCAAAGCCAATGATGTCCCACCCCCCTTCCTTCTTCCATGTTTGAACTGGACTGTACCATTCTGTCACTGCAGGGTCACGGGACAATCAGCAAACGGGCCGGGGGCTGCGCTGTTAGTAAGCTGTACTGACAGAAGGCAAGGCCATCCTTTCAACCGCGTAAGGATTTGAGGCCGTTGTTTTTCAGAAAATTCTAAACAGGTGCAAAGGGAGAAACCAAAACACTCTCAAGCTGGTTTTTTCACTTCGGTACTGCTTTTCAGTAGTGATAAAACAACATTGACATGTGTTTACCCTCTTATTCAAATGTTCGAGTACAAATATTTAAATAGTTAATGCTTCAACGATCTTCACTATTGAGGTGCAGATAAAATTACATTTAATTTATTGAGAATAATGAATGTGAAACGTACTCCTTCTGGCACACGTCCGTGTGGCTTTCGCCGTCTCTGAAATTAAGCCATCGTTGAAATCATTGACATCAATCGAGTTGTGGGATGCAAGCAGGAGCATCTTTTGTGCTGCAGGTGGACTTTCCCGTGAAAAGGCAGCACGTGAGTGTCTGTACCTTCTTCTCGGGTCAGAAAATATGACGACTTCCCAACGTCGATTCATACGAGATGGCCACATGAGCAGGAATCTTGGGTGGAGCCATTGTCAAGCCTTCAGCAACAAATCCCAAACTGAGGTGTCATAGATGAGAAAGACACAAGGACAGGGTTCTCAGTGACCTCCTGGGCACTTGTTCTACTGGAAGGAGCAAAAATGCTTTAACAAAGTATGGGAAGAACTTCGTTAATCAGTCTGAGGTCAGAATCATGAATCCTGCGCCTCTGATGTAACCGACAGCAACTTGAGAGCACCTGTTGTGTGGGATGATTTTAATTTTAATCCAGTGGTTATTCATCGACGTCGACCATCTCATGCAAGCTTGGGCAATGGGTAGGGTCGGATAATTGCCAAAATATGAACGTGCAACTAGAGGCTCTTTGGACACAATAGTTCCATGCGAAGGCAGTATAAATTCCAGATATACAGCTGGCACATGTTTGCCAGTGGAACACCCAGGCTGATGGGTACTGTCTTGGGGAGGGGGCTCACCATCTAAGAGGGACACGGAGGGACACTCCACTTCACATGGATTCGCTAGGGACAATTAATTGCCTGTCTCTCTGACATGAAAGTGGCTTCAGAGTGAGAACTTCCACCAGACTATTGACCATATTATGTGCTTGCACAGTGGTAACGCTAAGCTTATGAAGAAACGCCATAATCTCTACTGAAATTCCTCCTTCGTAAGAATTAGAGCCAGTTTTTGGTGGGAGAATGTGGTGTGGTGTCCGCATGGTGAAAAGAACGAAGGCATGAAGACCGCGATGTCTCCCTTTTGGAGCAACAGAGGCGACGGCACGTGGATGAAACACCACTCCCCAAATGACACTGACTGGATGTCAAATAAAACCAAAATGAATAAAATATGACATAACTCCATAATCTAAATATAAACTAGGTAAAGTCGGCTTAAATACAGAACATACCCGAGTTTTGGCTTGCCTCGTTTAGATTACTCTCCATTCAGTAGTTTATCGTTTATGCCCCATGAAAGAGTCGGCTAATGATAAATTTAAGTCCAACCTGTGGGACAGCCACCCTTACAATACACAGAAGGTCCTGACTATGGAGGTTTAGGATTAAACTCCATAATCACCACTAACGCTGGAAACATTGCAGTACAGAGTGGCGTTGGAAACTTCATATAGAGCATCGCCATGGCGGCTGAGTCAGGTAAATTCACTGAATGTTTCTCTACAATGGGAGGAAACTAGGGTACGTGTAGGAAACCTGTACGAACACAGACAGAACATGTAAATAGAACCAAGGTGGAAATCGAACCCACAACCCGGTGCAGAGTGATAGTGCTATCCACGTATCATAAAACAATATTAAAAGTCATGAATCATAAAGATATATTTGTAGATACAGCTATCACCAAAATAAAAAAAACTTTACATACTAAAACAGACATTGCTTGGTCTTACACAGAGGTCATCAGAAGTTTTAAACCTCTTTCTCACAGATTCATCGTCTGGTGTTCAGCAACACGATGAGGGACTGAGCTTTAATTAACGGCACAGACGTCTGCCGTACATGTGGTCAGAGCTGCCTCCTGCTGTTCCAATACGTGTAAACAATCTCTATGGTGTGTTTGCCTGCAAACACATGTTAATGACTTGGCCTGTCATGCAAACAACCTGCATTCCAGCACATATGACAGCAACCAGCCCATTAAACCAGCTCAGCAGAACACACTGCATGATGCTGGAGAGAATTGGCCTCAACATAGTTTAGAACTCAATTTACAGTTCAGTATTTCAACCATAAACTGTTAATGTTGGGTATGTTTCACTTGTAAGTCTATACTTTCATTTCTACCTAAAGATTACAGGTCCCATGTGCATTTATCTCATATAAAATTCAGAATAAAAAATAATCCTGGAATTGTTTTGTGTTCTGCAATTAACTTTTTAAGCTCACCAAAAACGGTTGCGTTAAGACTTTCTATGACAACCATTTTGAAACGGAACAGACTCCAGAACGAAGGCAAGTGTGAAATCAGCAGGTCGTATTTCTGAACAGAAGTTGTTTCTAAGTATCAGACAAACAGCTAAACACGCATGGGACGAAATGGTCTGGGACTTCTCTGGAAAACCGCAAGTGTACGTCATCCGTCCTCACCACGAACGCCCGCCCCCTTCCGTCTACTCGAACATGGAGATGAAGTCCACCCACGTCCAGCTGTGGCATGTGTTTACGTTACATTCATTTTCGTTCGATCGGCCCTCTGCTAAAACAGCGCTCTCTCCCGGAGCTAGACACGGAGGGAGTGAACGACTGTCATAATTCACTCCAGCACCAGCCAAGCCGCCTGCTATTAAACGACAACAGTGTGGCAGGGGACGGGGGGATGGGGGCAGGGGTTCAGTCACGACTTGCCGGTCTGTGGTGTGGTACCACTGTGCACTGGGAAGATGGAGCACGATGCCAGCGTGGGTGTAGGTGTGCATGCATTTGGGTGGGTGCGTCCAAGCGTAAATTCCCACTGTATGCAATCCATCAGACGCTACTGTGACAGCATCGTCTACCGGCTAGTACATGTGTGTGTGTGTGGGAGGGAGGATGTTGCCGTGAGAGTGTGTATGCATGTGTAAGATGCAGGAAAACAGAAACAATCCCGTTAATTGCTGTGTTTCCAGTCTTGAGCACAGTGACTCAGAGAAATTGTCTCCCACTCAGTTGCCCTGTGTTCGCCTGCACCATTTAAGTGGGACGTGTGCGTGCGCCTTGCGTACACACGTGCTAATAGTTCCATGATAATCCAAAAAGTGGTAGGGTCCCCAACACAACCAAGACCTTTTTATTATCTGATTAAAATCAAAAGCGAGAAAAAACAGTTTTCAAAAGTAAAATAAGCATTGTGATCATGTGCGTACTAAATGATTTACCCAATGATGTTGTGGCTACTATTACATTTAGCTGCTCAGTAATTGAGCATTTATCCGCAGTTTAAACATTAGCCATCTGCATATCACAATATTTTACAGAAAGAATTTGTGTTTATTTTTGCAAAGGTACAACAGCACTTCCCTCATACTCGTCAAACACACCAGCCTCTGAACCTGCCAGCTGCCCGCTTACAGATTGGTGACCCTGTTTCGACATGTGACAATTCGCTGCTCTCCCGTCCCCTTCCCGTATCCACAAGCAAGGTACCTAATAACAAGAAAGCTTAAAACCACAATAAAACCCCTCCCGACTCTCAGGCTCTCCATTAGCGCAAATAAATAATTTCAGTTCTGAGAGGAAAGCACGGTAATTTCCATTAATAAACAATTCTTTCATTTCCTCGAGGGTTTTGGCTTATTTTCTCTGCACCACGCAATTGACAGCGGAGAGAACGAAATCCAATTATAAGGGTATAATAATTGTCATCTCATACATACAGGAAACTTCTTCACCCCCAAATGCACAAAAAACAATTTTCCTCCACTTGCTCTTGCACTGGGTACAACCTTGAATTACATTTGATTGCTTTTTTTTGTTAAACCTACAATTATCCATTATACAGTTACAGGCAGGCATGGGGTTTTCAGCTGAAACTGAAGCCCAGTGTCACGGGTGATAGCTTTTAAGCACAAAGCACGAGGAGGCAATGAGACCCAAGGTTCACTGGTTTTTAACATGTTTCTGCCATGTTATGTTGCCTGTACCTTTAACGAGTGGCCAATAGGATGCGTAGCAAGCCCAGGATAAGCGATCAGAGAATGGCTGGGTTTTATTTAATGCATAGCTGAGAGGAGTCTGGAAGAGGGGTGGGGCTTGTGGTAGGCTTGCAGCCTGCATCAACAGCAGCGATGAGGAAGGATCCTTCACCTCGGCGATATGGAACATGTAGGCCACAGTTCGGACGAGGAGTCCGAACTGTGGGCCGCCTGCCGCCCCCAAGTCCGGGTGGAGGTCTAAGAGCTACGAATCTGTGTGGCAGGGAGAACAAATCACATGACCCGAAAAGCAGGAACAGCAGCACAAGGGCAGGAAAAGGCCACACCGCCTCCCTGCGTTCGGCAACCAGGATTTGCAGATGCAGAAAGAATCACACTCCTGAGAGGCCGCGTTCAGTACCTTTGGCTGCCGGCTCCCCAGTGCCTGGGGACTGGTTCCCTGTGGTTTCCTGTGTTGCGTCACTGCGGCGACCATATAAAAATGACACCAAGGTCCATTTGTGTGCCTGCCCCACCCCGAACATCGATGCTGCTGTGAGGTTCTGTTGACAGACCGTGTGAGTTAGACTGCCATCAGCCCCTTGCCTCAATAAATCATTAATTAACTCAAACTGAAATGATTTTATAAAATCCCTGTTTTATTTTTAGAATTAGTAATAATTACACAGAAAGCTACAAAGGGAAACACATTTTTTTACACACGCACACCTACAGTTAGCCAAACATTTCTTACAAAAAGACACAGACATTAACTATTTTTCATTGATATTCAGCAAATAATTAAACCATTAAGCAGAAAAAAGTAATAATGAATAACCTCTTTCAAGTGGTGCTTTTTCCAAAGAGTTATAAATGACAGCTAAAGTTTGTGGCCTCCCCATCACATATCAACATGATCCAGTACAGACCCTGGATGGTTCGGGTTGCTGAAAACACAACATGGTATTTAGGATGGCCCAAAACACTCAACATTCAGCTTCTGGCTAAGACACCCCCTAAGCAATGGAAAGATACTGCTCACTCACCCAAGAATGCAGTACTTTGCTAACGAACAAGGCTCTGCAGACAAAACGACAAAACTGTTTCCCACTGAGGCTCTGCAGACAAAACAGACAAAACAACCAAAACATCTTCAACTGAGGCTCAGCAGACAAAACAGACAAAACAACAAAAACATCTTCCCCTGAGGCTCTGCAGACGAAACAACAAAAACATCTTCCCCTGAGGCTCTGTAGACAAAACAGACAAAACAACAAAAACGCCTTCCACTGAGGCTCTAGAGACAAAACAGTCAAAATGACAAAAACGTCTCCCACTGAGGCTCAGCAGACAAAACAGACAAAATAACAAAAACGTCTTCACTGAGGCTCTGCAGACAAAACCGACAAAACAACAAAAACGTCTTCCACTGAGGCTCTGCAGACAAAACCGACAAAACAACAAAAACGTCTTCCACTGAGGCTCAGCAGACAAAACCGACAAAACAACAAAAACGTCTTCCACTGAGGCTCTGCAGACAAAACCGACAAAACAACAAAAATGTCTCCCACTGAGGCTCAGCAGAAGTAGTAGCTGTAGTAAATTTTCACTATTTTCAGCAAATAGGGCATACATTTCAGGGTGCAAAATGCCCTGAAATACTCAGCATTTATGCTTGGTTACTGTGACTATGTAATATATGTTTGAATAAATAAATCGTTTGTCAAAATGAAATGGTGACAGGTTTTTGTGTAATTTTCTACATTAATTTGTAATTACGAATTCATTGTGCCGATGAGCACCGTCTTACAATACGAGTTTAAACCTGTAATTTCATCTCAACAGCAGTAAAAAATAAATAACAAAATTAGCTTGATTTCCATTTTTTGGCATTCACACACGAGCCACCCTAATGGTAATCCTCACAAAACACGATTAGAGTTAAAGGGAAACCAGCTGAACACCAGGTAGGCCGGTGGCACAGCCTAGCTAACGGGTACCCTCTAGCAGGTAAGCAGGCCTCACTCCGGACCTGACTACTGCCGGATGCCTGGCAACTCCCATCAGGCCAGCTAGCTTATGTGAACCACGGGAGGCCAGAGAAAGTCACCTCGGACAGAAGCGTGGAGCAAAGATAAATCACCTCTCCTCTCATCTCACCATACAGTACCAAACGGCAAAAATAAAACACGATTACCTTGCAGGTCGTGCGATGTGCTTTGTAACAGGATAAAAAAATGGAACAGATGCAGGGAACACAACTGCTTGACCGGGGTGACTACTGCGGATGTTTATCTGTGTGTTTCTATTTCTTAATTGAATCCTGTTGCTGTTAGCCGATTTTACTCAGATCAGACAAAATGCCCAACAATGACAATAAGCTTTTGCAGTGCAGCAGATTGAACTGTGGCAGGCTAGCTGGCCAGCTAATGGGGATGATTGACATGCAAGCTATGAAGCTAACAGACAGGCTAGCTGGAAAGCCAATGCGGAAAATCGACAGGCAAGCTATGAGGCTAACAGACAGGCTAGCTGGAAAGCCAATGCGGAAAATCGACAGGCAAGCTATGAAGCTAACAGACAGGCTAGCTGGAAAGCCAATGCGGAAAATCGACAGGCAAGCTATGAGGCTAACAGACAGGCTAGCTGGAAAGCCAATGCGGAAAATTGACAGGCAAGCTATGAGGCTAACAGACAGGCTAGCTGGAAAGCTAATGTGGAAATTTGACAGGCACACTATGAAGCTAACAGACAGGCTAGCTGGAAAGCCAATGCGGAAAATTGACAGGCAAGCTATGAGGTTAACAGACAGGCTAGCTGGAAAGCTAATGGGGAAAATTGTCAGGCAAGGTATAAAGCTAACAAACAGGCTAGCTGGAAAGCCGATGCAGAAAATCGACAGGCAACCTACGAAGCTAAAAGACAGGCTAGCTAGCAGGGTAGCATAATCAGTAAGCCGATGGAGTTGCTGACTGCTGAAAGCCTCAGGTTTATTCTCAGTCTCCATCTTTTTCCCCACATCCCCGAGAGCCATATACAAATGTTTTAATGCTGTTCCTGGTGGACTAAGATGTACTGGGAGGCTATATTTGTACATGCAAGAAGCAAAATTAGTGCTGCTATGAAGTACTTAGATGAACAGCTGCACATACTCTGTCATTCCTGTACTGGTACACAGGACCTCCGGCCAAAAAGACTCCTGTTTACTCTGGACCTGTTCCTGGTACAACCCAAATTATTATTCATGAAGCAGCGACCTATGCACTCAGTGTGACACTTCTCAAAAGTGCCTAGTCACCAATTTCCATACATAAAAAGGATCTTCCACTAATGTTTCCAACACCTTTTTACTGACGCTGCCATTTCCACCTCAGCCAGGTCAGTTTGTACTCTGAAGGAGAGGTTTCATTGCCGGCTCAATCAAGTCAGATCGATTCAAGTTGTTTAACTATACATTACTGCTAAAAATACACTATGATTTTTCACACCCAATACACAAAGCCTAACATTCATGTGTTCTCATGATTGAAGAAACACATACTTTGAGTAGATGGTCGATCCCACACTGACACCCACTTTCATCTATAGTAGATTTCATTGCCTATCAGCCATTGTTATTATCATGACAAAGTGGACAATTGAGCTAATCAGCTGGAACTACAAGGTTCCTTTCTCAGATACCTGGTTTCCTGGCTCAAGAACGCCAAAACCAAATTAAGGAGTGCCAAAGGTACTCATCAGGAAAGTAAATCCTGATGGAAAGACCAGAATATGGACCTTGGTGAGTGGTAGGCAGTATGAATGAGGCTGCTCCTACCATCTCATGGATAAGTTCTCCAAAGACCATCCTAAAATGTTTCTGGAGACTATTGCACTATGGATGTAACTTTTCAAAAAATACAAGAGGTTGTCAAAATGAAAATGGAATAGATTTACAAATGATGGATTCTCTCTTCTCACCATCAGATTTGCCAAGCGTCGGTAATCGACAATGACAATATACAGTATACACAACATTGGTAAATAAACACTGTCCATATTCAGACACGGCTTATTTGATCAGAATCTTAAGCCTCAGTCCCTCAACCATTGCACAGCATTTACACTCGCATGTTGACACAGAAAGGGCTAGCTCAAATTACAGATTTACCTGAAAGGATACCTTCAGGTCGCGGGAGGAAGCCGGAGAACGTGGAGAGAATGAAACCCTTGGAGAACAAGCAAACTCCTTCCTAGCAAACATGGGGCCAGATGCAGACAGACAGTTCCTTAGCACAGCGTTAATGCAAACATTTCGTCCTCAGTTCTGCTAAATAATCTCAAGGGATAATGAAGGTCAAGCACTAGCCCTTGCCAGGATGACTAGATGGATACGGCGAGTTTGCGCGCTATGATTGCAGGTGCAAGAAGCTGTTGATACTGGGAAGCTAGAGGAATGCAGGGGGACAGGGCGGCTGGCAAGCGATTCAGGGTGACCTCATGGGTCTGGCAGAGAAGCAAGCTATCAGGTTCCCCAAGACAGGGCAGCTTCCAGGCTCCGTGATGGAGACATTCTCCAGAGCTTTCCCATGGAGGTCGACCGAGCATCTGTGCTCTGAGAAGCCTGCAGGATGATTCCACCCTGTCAGAATAGCTGTACACAGTGTTCGATCAACATTAGGCTGCTACCCCTGCCCTCCTCCCACAACACTCCTGAAAGTTAACACCATGTTACTCCCGACACCAAGGATTCTTCATGTCGTCGAACTTTGTTTCCAAAAAAACATTTCCTGGCAACTTTCTACAAGGTGTGTGCTCAAGAAGGTCATTGGGGTGTTGCGGCATGATGATCTTGGATGACCTTCAGCAAACTCCAAGCATTCTACAATTCTGAGGTAAAGAGAGTTGGACCTTTAAGGGTTTTAAATCAGAGCCTGGATGACTGCTGTGTGACGGAGAATGCCATTGAGTAATGTGGATGCGGACACCAGACGTAGAGCTGAATTATAGTGCCACAAGATGACAGTGTGGGCCGAGTCAGCCTTGTAGCTCAGGATGTACCATACAGACCGAACATGCACTCAGATGAGCCTCTGCTTAGGGACCACATTAGTGGGAAATGGGGATTCTGTTAATAAATCCATGGCATCACATAAATAATGGAGTGTCATACTCAAATAATTAACCAATTAATGAATTTTTTCATTATTAGTTTTTTTCTGATAGACAAACTTACTTAGAAGACAATGTGTAGTGTGGACTCTTCATCAAGCTCCTTGAAGTGCCTTTGACTTCCAGGAACCTTCTGGCAAAGGCGGACTGCCGAGGTTGCAGATTTGTGCGCCAGGAACACCGCGTGGTACGCACTGCCCCTGGGGCCATTACGTAAATGGTCCCGCCGCTAAGACCTGGGTGGAGCTCACAGGCGTTTGAGGGGGAGTATCGCAGCTTTCATTGCAGGCTTTGGTCGCCACTTCTGATGTCCCGTTGTTGAAAACGTCACGTCTTTGAAGAGAAAATCAAGGTGTTTGCATCTTTCATTTTCCTAAGCAATATGGCTACTTGTTGGAAACCACAGAGCATACGGTAATTACGCTCATGAACAGCTGGCCCCCTGTGCCAAAGTGATGACGAATGACAGCAAGCCCATACTTCCTGTGAGTTCATGCCAGAAATAAATTTGTGATAAGACGTGAGTGTGCAGATCTGCACCGGCCAGCAAAGTCATGCTGAACAAAACAATCCCCCTCCAACTTAGAAGTCCATTTAAATCATGGCAGCCTTAAGTTATGCTAATCATTCCAATCAAGCCGTCTAATTTTTGAATGTATTTTAGCATCGTTTTATCAATGGCATGTTTAAGAGAACTAGGGTAGACGATCTTGTTGGGTTTAAGGTGTGCTAAACAGTTCAGGTTAGAATAAACAGCCTGTTTAAATACCAAGGTAAAACTCTAAGAATATACTCTCTGAATGGCTACATCCCAGCTCTAAACCTACTCTGTGACAGGCATTTGCTAAGCAGCTTTAATTAACCATCATAGTTTTTACAGTTTAGACAAATTTAATCATGCATTCTAGGTGCGGGTAAACGAAATTTCTTGGGTTTGCTTTATGAGTGGCAGTCATAATAAAATCCTACTGATGTTTTAATTACCTGAGTTTTCATTAACTATTTTTAATCGAATGCTTTTTAACCACGTGGGAGGAAAAAATGTGCTGACTTCAAGGCTTATGATGGACCTTCATTATTCAACTTTAGTGAGGTTTTATTATCCAGCGAACTCCGGGCTATGTTAAATACGCATAGCACAGAAAACAGACACTTCAGCATGTAGTCAGTGTCTCATCAATTACCATGGAGATTCAATGTGCAGAATTGTTACTGCTGGCTGCTTCGCTGAGTAGATTATGTTAATACCACTGATTTCACCGGATGGACATACCGATCCCAGCTTTGATGGTAAAGATAAACTCTGATGGCTCAGCTCTCATTCCTGAATGAAAGGTGAATCGAGTTAAAGCATCTCCAATCCAATGAGAAATCCCTCCACAGCAAGTCCTCGGTTTCCCCACAGGTAGTCATTAAGGCACTTTTTTTGCTATTTGTACAAATACGTTGGAATGTGGTTTTCACATATCCCATGTCGTTCTCGCTGAGACACAGTCACACAAATATAGAGGAGAGTGAAGCTTGGGGTCACAGATCCAGGCCAGCTGTTTATCCAGCACCCCTGGAGCAATTTTCATGGTTAAGGGTCTTAATCAAGGGCCCAAAGGTGATATGATCACTCTACCGGGCATGGGATGCGAACTGGTAACCTTCTGGACGCGGGCACAGATGCCTGTAGAGACACACACCGCCTTTTTCTCCAGTCTGTGTGCGTGGGCTGGGGGGAGGGGTGTCTGGGGGCATTTACTGCCACTTTTATTCCCGCTACCTTCTAATCATGCCTCACACGGCCATCTGCTCGTGTGACAGTCCACCCCTGGCCAGCTCTCAGTAAACAGACCTGCCAGTCGACCGGCCGAGTTGACAGTCCTGACTAACAGAGGGACCACCAGAGATGATCACCACCCGTGGCTCCAAGCCCACACATGGGCAAATTGGAGGAGCTTCAGCAAGGACGTCATCAAGAAAGAAATGAGTTGCTAAATTAGAGATGCTTAAAACAAGGTCGTGGTAATTTTTCGTCTTCACACTGAAAACATCTGTGCTTTTAACTAACTAGTCCTACTTGGTTCCAGGGTCAGATCTCTTGTACCTTAACGAGAGAATTTTACCCGACTATCTTCAGTACAGTACGCTGCACGGCAGCTCAGTGCTGAGCAGTGTTGCCTCACAGGTTCGAATCCCGCCCCAGCTCTGTGTGTATGGAGTTCACATGTTCTCCCCATGTTCCTCCCTGCACTACAAAGACATGCAGTTAGGCTGAATGGCATCTTGAAAACCACTGCCACCTGCTCTGCTTCAGGCCCAGACCACCACACAGTACTGGATAAACAGCTGGAGATGGATGGACAGATGTGTCACTATACAGCCCTCATTTAGCATGTACATGGGCAAGAACACTGAACTTTATAACAAACAAGCTGTGAAACCTAATGTATCCATCCATCCATCCTATGCGGGGGGGGGGGGCTTATCCCTAGATGACCCAATTCAGGTTCCAGACTATTAGACATCCATAGATCCCGTCTGCTGAGCAGAGTGCAGGACTGGTGAAGGCAACACATTTATTTGATGTTTCTAACACGCAGCACTTGTTTCTTTTGATAAATGCTCCCAAGCCTCATGACTCGGCCCAGCTTGGGAAGCTGGGATAAGGTTAGGAAGGTCCAGATGAGGAGCAGGCCAGGCTAAGGCAACTGTGTCAGACCGAATAGGCCCGCTTCCAGCAGACATACCTCAGCACGTCCGTGTCATTCAACCCGTAATGAACTTGACCTAAGAAAGATGCGAGAGACTGTTTTGGCGCTGTTCGCCTAATGACATTTTTAATGGAAAAAGTCTTAATTTATTCCTAGATGCATCGCTTTGAGTAAAAGCAATTGACTTCCAACTCTACTAAACACGTTCCAAGTTGCCTGAGCTACAACTCCATAGTGCCAAGAGATCCTCAAACTACACACCTCAACAGGAGTTCTGTGGTTTGTATCTTCAGGACATCTCACTGTTCCATCACTGAATGGTCAGAAATCTCATCTCTTTCTTACGCACTAACCTCTCAGTGGCAGCATGAACGCCCCTCCCACGAGTCATTAAATGGACTCAGAAGCTTCTCTTTTAGGCTTCATTTCACCCCAGATGTGCTGAAGCCATACTTGCTCTTTTAACTTCAAAAGTATTTCGGGTCTCTCGAATTCACTTTCGGCCAGCTTATCTGGAGCCTGCTTCCATTTTAGATTGTCCTTTCATTATCCATGAGAAACAAGGCTGCGTTGGGCTGACTGCATTTGCCGCGGTCGTTACGAAGTTCGGGGACTCATTCTTTCCAAAACAAAAAACAAAACGTTCCAAGTGGACAGCTTGGCATCACCTGCAAGCCGTCCATTTTTCGAAACCTTCCTATCCAAACTGCAGCAATCTGAGGATACGTTGTTTGTTTCAGGGGTTTTTTTTGTGTGCGTTTAGAACGACATGCTTAGAACTTTGAGATCTGCAATGAATACGTTGTGTTACACAGACTTCGGCTGTTTTTTTTTTTTTTAATTTCCTCTGATTGTAAATATGTTTGTCTCTCACCGACACTGGCACAGCCAACCAGGGCAAACAATTTCAGCAAAAAGATGGATTAAACATATTGTTGAAAAATATTCTCGTAATATCACTACAAGATGTTTAAACCGGAGCATGAGTTTTTAATGAAAGTTCTAAGCGTTGCGCTTGTGCCAGAACGAACACCATCAACATTGTCATGGATTACTTTTCCTTCTTTCATTGAAGTCACGCGAGCTCAAAGCACCGATTTTCCCGAAGATCACGTGCTTGTTTCAGACGACGAAAGTTTATCAGAAGAATTCAGGACCGCGAATACTAACTCTTTTTGTGAGTGCATGTCATACTCACAACCAACCTGGCCTCGTTAAATGAACACGGACTGTTTATTTGGGTTCAGTGGAGCTACCGTTTCGTAAAGCCGGAGACAAAGTATTTCTTTGGTTCCTGGTCCAGTGGTTCCGCTAAAATGGCACTGAACAATCCCCCATGTGAGCAAGCAAGAGAAGTGAGAGGAAGGTTTTCACAAGTGAAGGAAAATTATTGTGTTCAGACTGAGATGGGAACGTGATTTAAAATACATCTCTGACCGCTAGATCCGCATACTTTCAAACGGCCTACAATTATTTAGTTATTCACCTGTTTAACAAGTGAATATTTTCATGAGGCAATACTGTGCGGCTCCTGTGGTCCAGCTCTTTAACCACTGTGCCACGTGCTGAGTAGGAATACCAGTGACACAGCAGGACAAAATGTGTATCGGGGTATTTCCTTACCGTGATGGACAGATGGCTAGACACACAGCATGCGAGTCAGAAAGAGAGAGAGAGAGAGATGGTGAGGGACTCTTGCCCAATCTTACAGATGGCTGTAAGGCACATGGCACAGGGCAGCTAAAACAGGGGCAGGTTACGTCTGTGTTTACGTTCTCTGGCAGTCTGCTGAAGCGGCGGAAACACGGAGCGTGGAACAGTTCCGGTTTTTACAATCCTTGCTTCCGCCACGGGCTTGTGCCCTCGACGGCAGAGAGCCCAGTGGTCCGGGAATATAAGCAGTGTTTGAAGGACCCAGTCTGTGCTGATCTAATAATCAAAGAGTTGAGCGGGAGAGCACCAGTCAGAAGCGCTGCAGATTTCACTGTGCCAGTCCACAGAAACGCATTATTACATTTTATATAAAAATTCTCCACATTATTCAAGGCTCAGAATTTGAATTGTCATATGATTTCAATTTGAAACCAATTTCAGTGCATCAGCACACAGGAATATGTGTTCTTTGAATCAGTCAGTGCATAAGGGCTTATGGAAGATTCATGGCTAACTATAAAAATAATGTCAGCAAAAAAGGTCCCTGACATTTGTCATTTGCTGTTCTTCTGGACATGGCCAGAACCTCAGAGTCCTCAGCAGTCCCTGACACGCACTCTGGATCAGAGTAAGAACAGCACTAAATCATAGGCAACCCTTAGTCATCATCCAATGTCTAACTACCAGCCATCGCTCCGTCACCAAGACTGACCAGTTATATGATACAACTCTGTCACCACCCCAAGGCCCCTCACCAATCACTGTCCTGTTACCATGTACGACCCCCTCACCAATCACTGTCCTGTTACCATGTACGACCCCCTCACCAATCGCTGTCCTGTTACCATATATGACCCCCTCACCAATCGCTGTCCTGTTACCATACATGACCCCCTCACCAATCGCTGTCCTGTTACCATGTACGACCCCCTCACCAATCACTGTCCCGTTACCATGCATGACCCTTGCACCAATCACTGTCCTGTCACCATGCATGACCCTTGCACCAATCACTGTCCTGTTACCATACATGACCCCCTCACCAATCACTGTCCCGTTACCATGCATGACCCTTGCACCAATCACTGTCCTGTCACCATGCATGACCCTTGCACCAATCACTGTCCTGTTACCATACATGACCCCTTCACCAATCACTGTCCTGTTACCTGATATGGCCACATCATCGGGTAATATTCCTTTACTCACTGTTGTAGATTTCTAAACTGAAGCTGGGCCATTTTCTTAGGTAGGAAGCTATGACCAAGACCATTAGTTTCCCTTGACATCCGACCATACACCCATAACCCCACTTACTGCAGAATATTACAGAGCCTGATCTTTTCAACCAGGTGATTTATGAAGGTGAACTAAGAAAACACAGATGCGAGACAGAAATATTAACATGTAAGTAGATAAACGTAGCACAGCAGTGAAAGAGTAACCGTGGTTAGATAAGCTGATGAAACGGGGGTGCCATTTTCATACAAAGGCAAAGGATAAAGCTGTAGGAGAGATATGCATGACAGATTAACGTAAATGTTGACCCACGTACACCTCCCGCTCCTAATTATGCAGCTATGCAAATCACCAAGCACTGCAGGGCAGGAAAAAGGCGAGAGACTCGTTTAGTCTGACGTTCATTTAGGCGGAAACGAGAGGAGATAAAATGCCGGCCCAAATATTTACGAGGACTAGATGGTGAGCGAGGAGGAGGAGAAGAAGAAGGGATTTAGTAACCCACTAACAGCATGACCAAATTAAACATGTTCATTAGCACTTAGGACAAGGGCACATTATAATTGGCCATTTAGAATGTTCTTGGCACTTTTCTTTTACCCAGGAAGCCCCATCTAGGCATTAAATGTCACCCGCTGTTAAGTATGCCTGTGGGACACAGCTGGTGGGGTATGGGGTAATAGTCGTGTCTTTATGGGGGATTAGTGGGGAATTTGGCATGCCTGGGCCTTAGACAATGCAAGGGGAAGCCAGGCCCTTTGTGCAACTACCCTACTGTCAGCGGCGAGCCTTTTTGCCATAGGGGGTCCACCTTCACGCATTTTATGGTGAAAGTATGGCGAGCTCCTTAACGTGTCTTCAAAAATCCCCATCCGACAAATGCGCCAGTGCCATGATTTAAGGATAATATCATTAATTACACTTATTATCAGAGATAGCCCCCCCCCCCCCCCCCCCCCCCCCCACAAACCACCAACCCTTCCCTATTCTT
>JAACJT020000038.1:3128013-3138108 GCA_009936485.2 Gymnarchus niloticus
CCCGGCACCCCCCCCCCCCCCCCCCCCCCCCCCCCCCCGCGAGCCCCCCCGCACCCGGCCCCCCGCCACAGCCCCGCCGCCGAGCGGCCCGAGAGAAAAACAACGGGGGGGGGGGGGGGGGGGGGGAGGCGAAAGGGGGAGAGAACAAAGGGCGAGCAAGGGAGCAAAGGGACGAGCGAGCGTCGGTCCCAGACGGCGCCGATGCGGGGGCACTTTCAGCAGAGTGGCCGGCAAGAAAGAAAAAAGGGAAAAACAAAGAAAAACAGAAGAAAGTACAGCCACAGACGAGGAGGGAGGACAAAAAGTACAGAGTGCTTAATCCTGGTTTTCTGCCACTCTCTGCAGCGCAAGGTCCTCCCTCTCTCTCCTCGTCATGTGTCTGTTCCTCCCTACTGGTGGCTCTCACCCCTCCCAGCAGCCCCTCTCTCTCTCTCTCTTCCCGCCCGTTCGCCGTCGTCTCCGCCACGCCGAGACTCACACAGCTATCCCGGCCTCCCTGCAAGCCTGTAGGAGGGACTTGCTCCACCAGTTTTTCCCCTCCATGCGACTCTGACACGGACCAGAGGGCTGCCGCACTCCCGAAGCGGGAGGAGCGGGAAGAGGAGGCGGAGGCGGCCCCCACACAAGGAGTTGCGGCTCCCCCTGCTGGCGGGCTGCGGGAAGTGCCGGCTCAGGCATCGGCCTCTGGTAGCTTCACGCACCTGGCGTGTCTGTAGGGAAATTAAGTTGAACTGAGGTGTGAAGCCTGCTTGAAATCACATTCCAGTTCTTTGAAGAAGTACTGCCTTTATTTTGACATTTAAAATCGAGGCATTTATTAAAAAAAAGAGGATAGGCCAAACAACGCCACCTGTTCCGCAAACGATATGCAATTGTGCATCTTCCAAAAGCTGCGACTCGGACACAAAGAAATCACATCGCGTCATATAATTCACCATTATAATGTGGCACAAAATTCCATAAGCAGATTTCACTGCCAGGATGCTCAATTCTCCCTTGGTATTTGCATGCAAATTTCAGGCCCCCCGAGGTAGGAAATATTCCCATAATTCTTTGTTATTTGCTCACAATTGACTGAAAATTGAATACCCTCGTTGATCATGAAGCATCTGAGCGGTCTAACCTGAATGCAGGCTATGAAAAGGTGGATGGACACCGTCATCAGGGCCCCCTCCCCTCCTCTCTCTGTGACTAATCCCCTTCCATTTACATATAAATATGTATCACCTTTCAGGTCGAAATATGGCATCACACAAAAAACAGACAGCGTTTGGAAAAGAGCCGAACTCAGCATCATGGAAGAAGAACAAGGGAAAGGGAGAAGGCAAGCGAGGGTCCAGGACAGTGTTCCAGTGTCATGGCAGGAAGGGGACAGACTGCCACGGTCCTGCTGGTGACACCCCAGTGTGGGGCAGAAGAGGGACAAAGGGGCACCACGAGACCAGTCTGCCACTAACACACACACTCACACTCTCCCTGACAAACTGCCTCACACACTCCTGCACGTACCAGCTGACACATTTGCTAAAAGGTGCAAATTAATTCTGACAGTCAGTTATGGACCTGTTCTAATTTTGCAGAGAGGAGTCATTTTAAAGAAGCTTTACAGCACAAAGCAAACGCAAAGAGGGACGGTGGCTCGTTTATGCAAGCCGGCGAGATGGATGGCAGTCTTCTTGAGGGAAGATAACAAGTTTCAAAAAGAACTATTTATAGATGATTTCCATATATATTTATATTTATTCTGCATTTCTCAATCTATTTTTTCTATCTACAGGTGATTCTGATGTGTTTTAAAGATAGTAACCTTTCACAAAAAAAAAAAAACACGTGCACACATAGAAAGTAAGGCTTAAAGGAGAAAGTAACTAACCATTCATCAAACATCCATGCATCCACAGTCGTAGAGGGTCACGGGGGCCTGGAGCTTAACCCAGTCCATCACAGAGCACAAGGCTGGGGTACACCCTGGATGGGATGGCCATCCATCACAGGACACAAGGCAGGGGACATTGTGTGCCCTCGAAATAAAAATAAACATGACCACACACACACAGAAGTACTGGTAGGAAGCAAACCCACAAGCCTGGGGGTGCAACCCGTTTACAACATATGCACCATTATAAGGTATAGGCAGGCTGGTTTAGGTACATGGCGTTAACCCTTAAGGGGGAGATGTGTGGGCAGTGAGCCTATGAGTCAGTTCTCAGATAGATTTTTAAAAGGTGTTCAACACCACTGGAAATCTCTTTTAAACACCCCATTCAGTCTCAAATATGTGTGTGTGTTACCGCATGATCACGGAGCAGCATGTTGTTCCACACACTCCCAAAGCTTTCCGCATATCACCAATTCCACCTATGTCCATCTCCGCTCTTTATTTATTTTTTTAGATTTCTGAAGAAAGCTGAGATTTCCAGAAAACACACTGACAGGCTTTTGACAATCAACAGTGAAGACTCTTTCCTTGACAGCGTTTCTTAGAAACTGTGATCATCAGATAGTCACCTTCTATCTCCGAAAGCGCCATTGATTGTAGATTAGTAGATTAACACCTCCGGCAGGAGCGACAGGCGCTCCCACAGGAAGGGTGGGGGGGGCGAGCAAAGGCAAACATTTCCTTTTCTAACCACAGCTCTGCCGAGAAGAAAAAAAAAAAGACGAGATCAAAAGGTTTCGATCATGCAAACAAAACCGAGAAGGTCCACGGATAATTAATCGCTTTTCTTCGTTTATAAATGGCGACGACGCTGCCTATCGCCGTTGCCAACGGTCAAACGAGAGCGCGCGAAACGCCGCGTAGGGTGCGAGTCACGTGCAGTTGGCGGATGGGCGAGGGCGGAGCACAGCGAGCGTGGGTGCGGTTAGCGTGGGGTCCACGGCGCTCCTCGGGGTAGAGCGAGGCATACGCACCTCATGCAGTCTGGCCCACCTCCCTCCCGCACCCCTGTCAATAAACCCGAGCCGGGAGCCCCCTCAGATGGTCCATTGTTTACACCACCCAGCTACTTACTCTGAGCCATCCTAGGCTGAACCTCATTTAATCACCACCATCTTAAATGGAACCAAGCCAGACAGGATGTACTCAGACTTAGCCAGGGGTCCACCCACTACACTCCCACCACAGCAGATAAAGGAATGACATGGACAGGTGGTAATGTAATCTGAAGTGTCCTTTGTAACATTCTGTTCTTTATTCTAATGACATCCCAATGTTTCACTTTGACAGATATTTTTCTTCTAAGGAAACTAATGGTTAGATCTGAGCTCATTTTGCCAGAAGATTCTTTGAGACAGCACGATGCAATTTTAACATCCTACAACTAAGTGCATTCGATGCTGCAATGAATTTTTTTTTGAAAGTGTAAGCATCATCTATATAAATATTTATTTTCGCCCAGTAAATACAAAATTAGATGCACAGTAAATACAGTGATCAAAACTAATTTGAAGTGTCTGTTGCCTCTATTAACTGAAAGTGAGGCAAACGGCAACATTACACACAGTGTCCTCAAAGAACACAGACAAGTGCAGCTGAATAGACAGCCAATGGAGAGAATGCTGCTTTCGAAGGTGACCTGCACGTGAAAACCACTCGACACAACTCAACATTTCACACACGCGGCCATTCTACACCACTCACACTTCCGAACACGTTGATGTAGACCTTTGCACAACTTGAGTATTGACTGTGGGGCACTAGGACCAAGGACCAGGGTAGAAAGTAACGCTTGACATTAGCACTTCCTAAAGTCAAAAGTCAGCCTTCTTTCTCACAGGGGCATTACATCTGAAAGACCGGTTCCTTTGCTCGGACCGTTAGCGAAGAATTCCAAGTGGTGTCTCATGGCTTGTCTTGTTTCCAGAATGACGATGGGGGCCAGTCGGGAACAGAGAGAAGTGTGATCTGTGTAAGGAATGCAGTTTTTAAAGAGCATCTGAATTCAACTGAATGTGCCTGTTGAGAGATTTAAAGCTCTCCCCTGAAATGAGGCAATAGATAAAAAGAGGGACATCATTCTCCAGCTAATATAGTCAAGAAGACAGCAGACAATCAGAAGAAAAGGCCTCTGTTTTGAAACTGAGTAGCTGTATCACATTTCTGAATATTAACTATTACTAAGGTAGCTAAAACCCAAATACATGTTTGTGACGAAACGTTACATGGATAAACTAATGTTTAATGAGATAGCGCACTCATAACATTCTTGCAGCCAGTGTAAGATAGATACTGCCTGTATGGACTCGTGATTTTTGATGGCCCTAATCGAGTTGGCCAGAGAACACTGGACACATTTTCTTGTGCACCATCACCATGAGCAGAAGAAGGATATCCAGGACAAGAACCAAGACTAGGTAGCAAGCAGTAGTTAATACAGAAAATTAAAACAGCATTTTTTAACCGTGGAGAAGATGTACCGTTTGTAGTAGCACAGTGTAGTGATGGGACAAATGGGGCTTTAAAATCTGTGGTGGGTGGGAGTATCCTAAACGATAACAGGATACTCAGGATACTCACACCCACCGCAAGTTTTGAAGCCTCATTTAATACCGGCATTGGTTGGTAGTTCAGGATACTCCCACCCACCACGGGTTTTGAAGCCTCTTTTGTGTCTTATGCTTCTTCTAGACCAACTTGATGAAGATTGCAGGTTTGTGCCACAGTTCAGACCTCTGAGGCTCAAACCCTCACTGTGAGCATGTATACATCCTTAGTGCACCAGACACTTGTCACCCCCTTTGGGGAGGTATGGCGATGTGACCGGCGTGGAACAAAGCCTGACCACTCTCTCACCTGTGAGGATGGCCGTGGCTTTCCAGGGGTGACCTAAGACTCAAAAAGATTAATTTTGACCCGCGATAGAACTTCTCCCCCTCCCAGTCTCATGTTGTTTCTGTTTGCCATGACGACCAGAGCTGCTCTCAAGGTAACGTTGGGTAGGAATATGGTGATCTGACCGAATGCCACAAGATGGAGGCCATCTTGGCCTCTCCTTCTCTTCCGAAAGACTGGAAAGCAGAGCTACGAGTCCACACAAGCCTGGGAATGACAGGATGTGATGTCATCTAGTACGTCACCCATCTAGTCAATTCAATTCAATTCAATTTTATTTATATAGCGCCTTTAACAAGAAGCACTGTCACAAAGCGCTTTACATAGTCCCGGGCCCAAGGTCCCCAGAGAGTAAGCCAAAGGTGACAGTGGTAAGGAAAAACTCCCTCAGAAGGAAGAAACCTTGGGAGGAACCAGACTCAAGGGGGAAGCACATCCTCCTCTGGCCAGCACCAGGCTGGACAAATTCATTAGTACCAATAAGAACAACAATGTTGAACAGTCAGGAGGACAACAGGGTATTGGAGGATGCAGTCCAGTGATCAGAGCAGGTTCAGCGGCTCAGAAGGCAGCAAGCCGGTCAAACTCGACAGCTGAAGTGGAGGGAGGGTGTGGTAGGCCAGCAAACGATATGAGGATCTCTTGAATCCGAACCTCCGAGGGAAGCACCCCAAAGAGGGGGGCGTGGGGGAAAGAGAATGTGTATGAGAAGAGCAGCGATTTAAGGCGGCAGAGTAATTGCAAATAAAATAGCAAGAGCCCCGGCATAACTATGTATGGCAACATAACTATGAGGGAGAGACCAATGGGGACACAGGCCTGACTATATATAGCAGCATAACTATGAGGGAGAGACCAATGGGGACACAGGCATGAACGCCAGCACTCCAACAACACACAGTACATGTGAAGCAGGAGTGACAGCACTGACAGAACAGTTCATCCAAAGTCAATGGCACTGATCCCTGCCCGGCTCTATACCTCAGCCTATAGCCAAGATGGGGAGTGAGTAGCTACCTAAGGTCTCTGTAAGCTAGACTGAAGAGGTGTGTTTTAAGCCTAGACTTAAAGATGGAAAGTGAGCCAGATTCCCACACTGCTGCTGGAAGATTGTTCCACAGCTGTGGAGCTCTGTAGGAGAATGCTCTGCAGCCCAACGTAGCTTTGTTTACTCTTGGAACTAATAAATTACCTGCCCCCTGAGAGAGAAGGAAACGGAGGGGGAAGTAAGGAACCAAAAGATCGAACAGATATTCTGGAGCCAAACCATACAAGGCCTTATAGGTAAGTGATAGTACTTTATAGTCAGCGTGAGACTTAACAGGAAGCCAATGAAGAGATGACAATACAGGACTGTTTTATCTTGATTTAGGAGTAAGAAATTCAACACTTATTCTTTTCACCATTAACTAAGTTAATCAACCCAAACAATGCAGAGAAGCAGTGTTTAAGATGGCCTGCCGATTAAACTTTCATCTTCCTCCCAGTTTTACCTGCACTGTTATAGGTTGGGTACACTGAGCTCAAGGATGAATGAACAGAAGAAACGAAATCGTGCAACGTTATTCATACTCATTCCTGAGAATATGGAAATTACTCGGAGTCCACATTCACTGTTTATCATAATCATTTCTTGGTCACAAGAAACGGCTAATCTTACCTGAATTCAGGGAAAACAGAAAGTTAACAACTTTAAAAGAACACTTCCAAGCTCATTTTTTAAATACTGTTCTGCACAAGATAGAGACAGAAAACGTCGAGCAACGAACAGACAGTGATGCAGAACCACAATAACATATCCCACCAGAGTCTTGGCAAGTATAACATTTCATCAAACACCCAGAGCAGATTGCATGTAACCCAGAAATCGTCCTAATGCCACATACCAACACTTACTTTGTTTTGATCACTCTTGTCCAACTGTTTTCAATGAAACTAACCATGTTGATTGTTTAAACCCTGAAACAGGGAATTTCAGAACTTTATAGAACACGTGTGCCTACACAGAACATACTTAGCCTGATTAGCATTTGGACGAGAGACATTTACAGAACAGTTAAAACTCTGAAGTCCTGCCAAACCTCCAATATGTACATCCTAAGTTCTGGCAACCCAGTAAGAAATCTGGCAACCACCACCAGAAATGGCTGGCACAGGTGGTACGCAGACGTCTTTTCCAGTTGACACGCTCACCAAAAGACTCCCGACAGGAGCTGTTTTAGGAGGACTGCCAGGTTCGGAGGAGAATGTCTGCGTCACGGCACTAGCTAGGCGTATCGACATTGTTGTTGAGGTTGGGGAGTAGGGGAAGACAACAAGCAGAGAGACATTGCAAAGGCTGACTGCTGGCTGAGCTGAAGGGGTCAATAAGTCAACTGGCCATGGTCTTGGAGGTTTCATCTCCGTTTCTGGGCTCCGACAAAGAAGGTGGATTTTCAGAGACAAGGCACTTTTATCTGCAGTGGTTTGGTGGTACCTCTCCTTCGATTGTGTGATTGAAGCCATCTGTTCAAGTTCTAGAAAACTAGGGGGGGAACATCCTCTACTTCCAACGGTTGGAAAAAGAAACTAGTCTGCATTCAGCCAATACCATGGTGCTTCTGAGGACGCGTGGTAGAACAGGCCATTGGCTAACCAAGAATAGCACATTGCCCCCCAATTTTTCTACCTTCACCCAAGGGTAAAGTCAGTCCTACTTCCAACCCTGGAAAAACTTGAGAATCATGTGGAAACTGGTCCCAGATTGAGATCAACTACTCTGGAGGCCAGCTGTGCTCAGCAGATGTGGGAGCCAGTTGGGCAGAAGACGACCAGGTATCCTTCGCCCATTCGCATCCTGTCTGCTTCTCACAACGTCACAAAAATCCACCGTGGCTTACGGTGCCGAGCCTCCTGCCCAAACAATGTGTTTTGTCTGCATTTTCCTACTTTGAGTATCTCCACCTGTGTCACTAAAAAGACGTCATAGATGAGGAACTCAGCAGAAATGAGAGTGACACTAATGGTTATTACAAAGAGTGAAGAATTAAATAGAAATACAGGCATCCGCACACATAACCAGTCTTAATCGGCTCGTTACACATGGTATACGCAGGACACAGGCCAAAAAGCCTTTTTCTGAATTTCCTGAAAGAAGGCAAATTTTCGATTTTGCCACAACAAGCCAGCCTCAAGCTGTCTCTTCGCGTCAACGCCTCCATGCATCCATGTGGGAAATAGGACTGCACAAAGCCCCTTTATCAATGGATTTAGCAATCTCTGAGAATGCCATGACACTAATCTTCCATCATCACTCAGGTTCCAAAAAAGACAAAACAACGAGTCCCAGTAACAACAGATCCTTTTCACCAACATCAGCTGTAATAAAAAAAAAACATCAGAGCCCTGACAATGACTGGGGACAGCGATCTTCAATAGCCATTTGGGTGGGAACCTCATAACAATCGCAAGAAAACACAGAGCTCCTCAGAGCGAGGCTCACTGATAAATCTGTCCACCCCATTAAAGACCAGTGCTGACAGAAACATCACAACTTCTGTTATAGTCTGGTCGGTCATCTGCTGGCTACAAGGGCGAACTGCAATGTCCAAATCCATCCTGCAAAGAAGGTCATCGCCTGCATCAAGACCCTGCATAATTCCAGAGCAAACAAGCATGTTAGCAAGACCGTCAGCCACGCCTTCAGGAGACCTGTTCTAAAGCATTAGTTCAGGTAAACGCTAGAGACCCACCAAAACCAGAACTATACGATTTTTCAGCAGCATCTCTGCAAGACCTCCATTTCTGGTTTACAGCAATCCCAAAAGACCTCCCCACTGTTGAGTGCTTGCTATCTGGAATGTGCTTGTCTGTTTACATACAGTGTCTGAAGTCTTCACTGTCAGTTACAAGACAATTGTATCTTGACTAAAGGCACCAAGACAAGTGAATATACTTGGTAAACAGCACTGATTCCATCTGATCTGCTAATGTTTGTGATGTTTTCTTCTCCCCTTATCTGCTTTTCATTCTCCTGGATTGCCATCCTTAAATCTCAAGTGTACTTCATGTTCTAATTTTGCAGACCACCTGAACCCCCCCCCCACACACACACACACACACAACACAGACACACACTTAGCAAGGTCACATTCACCAAGTGTATGTTTTTATTTGCTCCTTAATTCCTCATGCCTGAGATGTGTAAGCCCTATCAATAGCTCACACTGAAATGTCAAAATTAATAACACTGAAATAGTAATTACAATAAATTATCATGCACATTAATCTGGGGATCAAACATCTATCAAAGATAAAGAAAGATGGTTTGACACTTACTAATTCTCATTAAGGTAAGATGGAAGCAGAATGTACTTTGGAGTAAATGAGACACATTATCCATTGTTTTTGGTTGTTAATATTTATCATACGCCTGCTTCCCCAACATACGACATCCATTCCCATTATAAAATCAAAGGAGACAATGAAGCCATCAGTTTTAATGCCAGTCGTAAACATAATTTAGTTAGAAATCAATAAAACAAATCAATGTTGCAGTGTTTCTAACAGCGAACGTGGGAAGAATCTAATAGAAATCAAAAAGGGATGATTTTGCGTGAGTTACCGAAACAGCTCGTAATTCGTAATAGGGACATACGTATCTCAGAAGGCCTCACTTGTAGAAAACAGTGTGAGAGCACAGCTCAGGTTTTAAACATGGCGTCACAGCCCGGCAGCTTTGAGGCTGTAACAGCAAGCAGCCCAGATAAGGGCCTTGTCTCCCAGTTAATTGCTCGGAACTTGCTAGGCGACTGAAGCCCGTTTATGGAAGTGGAGGGTATTAAAATGTCTCCCCCCACTCCATTAGGCAAAGAGAGTGACCACGACGTAAAATCGGAACCCACCACCTCACAATGGGAGAAGGAGACGTTCCAACAGGTTGCTTTTGAGCATTAGCGATTCACCATCAGCCCACGAATTCACGTCTTGATTATAACGCCCTGAAAGCAACGTGCGAAGTGTGAACCCATGCTGATACGGGAGATATACCTTAGCCTTCAGCATATTTTTGCGTATCAATACAGTATTCCCTAACGCAAATCTTATTTTGAAATTTTTCTCTCACCCTCCATGCACCCAGCCTCACTGTACTCGAGACCCACACCCCCCCCCCCCCCCCCCCCCCCCCCCCCCCCCCCCCCCCCCCCCCACACCACCACCAGACCCCACAACAAAAAAACAAAAAAACCATAACAAAAAAAAATAAAAAAAAAAAAAAAAAA
>JAACJT020000038.1:3138118-3156597 GCA_009936485.2 Gymnarchus niloticus
ATACCTTAGCCTTCACCATATTTTTGCCTATCAATACAGTATTCCCCAACCCAAATCTTTTTTTGAAATTTTTCTCCCCCCCCCCATGCCCCCAGCCTCACTGTACTCGGGCCCCCCCCCCCCCCCCCCACCTCCACAAACTGACAGAAAGAATCCAGAAACACCCACGGCAAAATGCTCAGCAATTTTTCAGCAAGGAGGACCTTTGAAAAAATCCATTCTGCTTGTTATGAAGATGTAGCAATACAGTAGTCCAAAAATCGGCTGTATAATTTATGCTGACGGATTATTTAAAGTTAATTTAAATGTACGCTGTACTCCATGATCATTTAGTGTCAGATTATTCTATGCATGCCCACAAAGTCTTAACAAGAACAGCATAACAATTCAATTGTCACTTAACATCTTCTGAAGGGAAGAAAATTTGCACATAAAAGCCAGAAACAGCAGGTATATATTTCGTACACTGGTAAAACCTTCAGACACGGATTTACAGATGGCTTTGGGTGGTGTACAGCGTCACAGCGAGCTTTCCGCAGGAGTCGACAGGAAAGTCAAATGGAATGAACGTATCGCAGCGAAGATGCACACAAAAAGATTGGCTTTGCGTGGCTGAATTAACCACAGTCGGTTAAACCTTAGCACTCTTTGTTGTGTCGGCCAAACCACTGGTGAACCAAGGCAAAGTGCTTGAAAAAGCCTGTTAGAAACCAATAAAGACACTAGTTATTTGCTCAAGAACCAATCGCAAAGGCTGAAAGGACAGGATCGCCGAGGTCCCTGCTTTGACACAAACAAATTGCCATCTATTTTGAACCCAGCCTCCCTCAAGCCTTTTTCAGGAGAAAGACGTCTAACCGAGAGAGTTAAGCTGCGGAGAGAGCACAGGCTGATCACGTGGTGCATCTCTGGAGTGCAATGGTATCACACCGACCTGGCTTCTCGCGAACGAAAATTATGTCTGTCCAAGGCCAGGGGATGAAAACGATATTCAAACGAGTAGAACGAGCTGGAGTGAAGAACTCATCATGGGAGTCCAGCAGAGATGCAAACCATCCGAGCCTCATTATTCAGTTCAGCCGGGAACAAATCCTATGTGGAGAGCAACCTCAACCAGAACGTGTAGGGTGCCAAGAACCGGCTGAGGAACGCTGCCCGTTCTGCAGGAGACCGCAGATCCAGGAGGCTGGCCAGCTCTGTGCAGCAGCGGTACCCTCCAGATTTCAGTTACTGAGTCCCTGTATCTTACTGGTGAGGCTAATTAGCAAACAGGCCTCACACACGACTTTGTGTGAGAAACAAACACACACCTCCAAAGACCTGATAGGTTTTTTTTTATAGTTTACCCAACGCTGTAAAGCTTTGGGTAAACAAGCTCCTCTTCTCGGGGTGACGTGCCTCCAACACGCGACCTCCACCCGGTTCTGGCAGGTTTGATAATTTGTGTTTGGCTGCAGTTTTTCAGTGCAGAGTCCGATCGGGGTGGGGTTGGCGGCCTAATTTTAGCACATGCAGACCCTTCTGGGGCAACGGGAGAAATGAAAACACACGCGAGGAAAGAGGGAGAAGGTGGATGAGCAGGGGGAGAGAGAGAATCAGCCAAGGTGTGGAAGACGTACTGCGAGGGGGACGAACAAGGAAAAATGAGGGACGTTAGCAAATGGCAGCAAAGATCAGTAAATGATGCAGTGACTTCATCCCACGAGCTACCAAGACTCGCTGGAGAACGGGGGGCAGATGTACAGTGCTTCATGCCTCTCCTCCTAGTAGTCACTTCTAATTACGTCACTGACTGTAGGACTGACTATCGTCAATCAACGTCCCGCCTCTCTGTCGCTGGGCCACGTCCGCCTTCTCGCATGTTCTCCCGCACCTCTGGTTCCGGAGATTCTACCTCGTGTACAACGGCAGAGGGCAACAGGAGAACAATCGGACAACAAAAACAAGGAGAGGGGGGCCGTGGGTTCGATGCCCAGGTGCAATGTAACTGCAGTGACAGCTGAT
Source organism: Gymnarchus niloticus (assembly GCA_009936485.2). Lineage (NCBI taxonomy): Eukaryota > Metazoa > Chordata > Actinopteri > Osteoglossiformes > Gymnarchidae > Gymnarchus > Gymnarchus niloticus. Next base: position 3,140,123 of record JAACJT020000038.1, read on the forward strand.
TAACTGGGAGTCCATGGCACTTTTAAGATCCTCCGTTGGCCAACATGCATCCATCTTCCACTCCACGATCCGATGCAGGATCACTGTGAGCCTGAGGCTTTATGGGCAGAATAGATACTCTGCTATGACAGTAAAATTACTCTTACTTTTCAGTTTTTGACCAACCAAAGGGAGGGAGAAAGAAAAGACCTTGGTCATATTGGCACTCGTTGTTAGAGATCACTGAATACAAAGTGGTCCCTAAATAACTACTCCTAGTCACACAAATAGCTTGGTAGCCCACTTGGTTAATATCGTTCAGGTAACCGTAGCCTGTATAGTGAATGCTACTTACAGCCTTAGTTATCGTGTTGAAGGCGATGAACAGGGCTTCACGTTGACCCATTCGCCAGATGGCATGAGTTTATCATATAACAGGAAGGCATATTAAAAAGGATGGGGTGAAAATGTGGCTCATCCCAGCTGTGTATAGAACCGCAGGACGCAGGATGGAAATGGGTGGGTTTATTAGCACCTTCGGGTGAATTCACCACGGCCAACGGAGCGACTTAAATGGGCGAGAGGGGGACTGGCAGTCCAAATCACTCTAGAAACACACACACACACACACACACACACACACAATACTACAAAAATCAGCTACAGGTATGCAGAGGTGCAGGCCCCCCAGCCTCACCCCTCCCCCGAAATATCCACAGCCATGTTTCCCAATCAGCAAAGCCCCTGGGGTCTGCCCCCTCCCATTTGAAGCATCTCATTCTCTTGTGCCCTTTAGATGCCCCTTATGTCCTCTGACCTTTTGAACCAGGTGCAAGACATTGTTTACCAGTGACATTTCCTCTTTCATAACCACTCCCCGAATGCTCACACATACTAAGGATCGTTTTAATGGAGAATCCTCGGTCTCAGGGTGCTCGTAAAACCATAAATCTGGATATGTGATTTCAATAAAACATCATCAGTGGTACTGGCACAGGCAGAAACAGCCGAGCCCAGAGCTACATTGAGCAACACCAGAACAAGTCGTATGAAAGCGATATACTAGCTCTGATACCATTTCCCTCCCCCAGGAGGAAAATACTATGCAGTTTGTGTATCCATCAATTCAAAGCCATACCGTGGACCAGCATACAAATAGCAGAAGGCCTGCTCGATTTATTCACTATAACAGGCTTGACTAAAGATCTCAGGCTGCAGGGAGGTATCGCTGGGGAGCCACTGCAGAGGCTTACAGCCAGGAATTGCAGCAGACAGGCACGTTGGACAAAGTGTGCAGGGCGAGGAGGACCTCTGAGGAGGGAACTAGGCCTGTGCCTCCCAGGTGTGAGTGAACTTGGGGATCAAGGAGATGGATTGAAACACACTCTGGATACCCCAGGAAAGGTATTGGCAGGGTGTGCAGACCATTTGGGTTGACCGTTGGTCAAGTGGAATGTTCTTCCACATTAATGTGTCGCAAGTCTAGGCATGGACTGAATGATGAGTCCTGGGGAGTCGCTCATCACCGAGGCCACGGTCTTCTCAGCCTTCAGCATGAAACACACCAGTCCATGATGTGTACAAATTATACCTAATCTACCCTCCTGTCCAACACGCTTAACTCTGACCGAGTGGATTTTTACTGTTTCAGAGCTTTGCGGGTTTTACGCAACTTGTCCTTCTGGGAATCACACGTCATGTTTTGTCCGGGTGTCAAACAGAAAGCGGACCAGAGGTATCTGTCAGCACAGTTTCGAAATCAAGGTGGAAAAAAAAAACGGAACATATATTAAAAATGAAGTATTGCCTCGACGACGATCACGCACTTTTAGTGAACCGCGGGAAGAAAGACCGGAGTGGTATTTTACAGCCGGTCGTATTTCCTGCGCTGTTCGCTCAAGTGTGCCCGCCGCTGGCCTAACGCAGTGCCTCTTAATGCTGCAAGGTGTACGTCATCTTCAACTGCGTGAAACCAAGAGCTCCGGAATGTTCCACGAGCGGCTAGTGGATTCGACCACACAAGCAATTGCAGGGGAACCCAGTACCTCAGGAATGACGCCAAAGACCCGCCTCGGCTTCAAACGCATTTGCAGCTGCGCGGGATTGCAAACTGCTGCAATAAAGGAGGGAAAACCCAATCCTAAAAAGCTGCAGTTTTTCAGCAGCCATTTTCACCTACCTTCCATCCACCTGCTTACCTCAGATCTTGTTAAGGTAAGGGCAGTGGCAAGAGCTTTACCTGGATTCCAGGTGAGTCAGGTCACCTTTGCTGCAGTAGAGACTCCGTGAAGGCTGAAGGTGGTAACTCGGTGAGGCAGACATTCTAAAAGACTAGACAAAAAATGAGGGGGCTTACCACACTGTCTGGTTAAGTTAATCCTAAGTTAATGAGGAGCCGCAGTCACCATGACGGCGAGGATTACCTCACTCTATTTATCTTTATGAGGAAGATATGGTGTTCATTACAAACATGGAGTGCAGCACAGAGGTCCACGTGTAATGTCCCAGTAAGGTGTCCACCATCGGTTTATCAAAAATTCAACTGGTCTCAAATCTGTCTTCGGAGACCTCATATCTGTTGAGAGATTCACAGTTAACCTAATAAAACTACGGGCAGGGTCACTCTGTTCCAGAGGTGAAGAAATAACACAACATTCATGACCGCAAAATAAATGCAGCCACCTTATTAGCTAAGCCACACGTTGCACCGTGTAGGGGTGGTCCACCAGCTCGCCGACTCCGCATGTGGCCTGGACGTTGGGCCATGAGTTCAGATCCCACGACTCCTGACCGCCAGTCTCTGGAGAGCATTCTGTCTATCGACACCATCATCCGGTTCAGAGGGAATACATTTGTGCACTGAATTAATCCAAATGTGTAATTCCAGTAATGGAAGTCAAAATTCCTAGGCTAAATATGACTATAAAGTTAAATGAAATAGTAGATTTGTGGCAATGGCTTTATGACCGCTACATCAAGCGTTATTATTTTACTTGGTTATGAACACCGGGAGGGGAATTAGGCAGATAAATTGAAAAAATAAAATGTGAAACTGCAGGGAGTAAGAAAACGTGTGCGAGAGAGAAAGAGATCGCTTAATAAAAATGCAATTCTGACTGAGCCACAAACTTTGGTCACCACACTTGCTGCCCTGGATTCCCATAAATGCGAAAAACGAATTATCTGCATCATTTGTTCTCATGTTCAAGAGGTGGGAGGCCAGGTTCCATTTCAGACCCTCTGTAAGTTTTGCACAAGGGTCAGAGAACAGGCATTCAACTGTTCACCCCGACCATGCTTCTCAATTGCTAAACCGAATTCTTTCGGACAGGCAAAGTGTGGCACAAAGTGAATGCTGGGTTGCCAGACTAATCATTAAGTTCTTCCAAGGGAAGGATTTACACAGAAGATGCTGAGTCTGCGTGCCGCAAAGACTGGCACCCCCTCTCTGCAAGGAGGTCACCAAGTTTCTGACAGGTTAGTGGTCAGATTATATTAAGTGGAGATGCTTGAAAAAGAAATGCCATAAAATTATTAAGGGAATCTCCTTTTACACCCTTTAGAAATGTACTGAACTGATTTACTGCAAACTCCAGTTGTGAATTTAGTTTTAAGCCATCTGTTGCAAGTCATTTTCAACAAAACCTTTCGCTCAACATCCATACATGTTTCCGCGTCAGGTCCCCGGGCGTCGAGCTGTGAGCCAATACTGACATGACGCCCTGTCGGTAGTCGTCACCCGTGTTGTGCAGCCATGACGACAAGACCTAACATGTGCTAAACAGCCCGTCTCGCACTGCGCTCATTCCCGCTCATTGGTTCTGTTATGCAGAAATCATTGTGAAAACATCCTCCCTCCTTCACCACGGTAATAGTCGTGGAAAAGCAAACAAAAACACAAAACGGCCACAGAACGAACCAATTACAGCAGCGGGGGTCACGGTTTCGTCGCCGCATCACTGCACTGCTGAGCAGACTGGGACCCATCATTCTGCAGATTAATGCCAGACAGAAGCCAAACCCAGAGTCTCATTAACTACAGCTCAGTCGGCAGAACGTATTAAAGATACACAAACTCAGTTTCTTTTAGATCGCTTCTCTTTTCATTGGAAATCCTACTCGGCATCCTGGGAACAGTCGCGGTGTTCGGTGCTTGACCGCTATGCTTGGAAGCGATGCCGCGAGCCTCCATGTCGCTGGCATACAGGGTTGTGGTTCCCGCGAATGCTATGGGCTCGGAGGAATTTACTAAAGCTAACCCAGAAGTCATCTGCTACCAAATCTGACCAGTGTCAATGTTGTGGCTTCAGTTAGTCTCCATGAAACACAACCCATGTGAACGTTTTTTTTTTTTTAAATATAGCAATTTAATACTAGCTGGTGATGGGACAAATGAGGCTTCAAAACCCGTGGGGGGTGGGAGTATCCTGAACTAACCAATCAATTTTGAACACTTGAAGATGGAGACAGCCTGTCTTTCGGAATTTTATTCCTCACATGGTATCCTTTGCGTTGACTGTACAGAAGCATAATCAGAGGATGGTTTCTTGAAATTCCCAGGCTGCTGTGAGGTGTGTAGCGGGACATGCTGTCTTCATCTGGCTCCGTTCCCGTAACGATTCGCATGACCTTGCAGGAAGGACCCAGTCGATGCCCACAGACTGACATGCTGGGAGGGGTGGAGTCTACACATCCATTGGCTCCAGGTGCATCGTGGGGAAGGGGGGAGGCATAGAGCCCACAGAATATAAAGCAGAGAGCGGGCCTCCACTCAATGTCCTCCTGCATCACTAGCTGAATCAGATGCTGGCAAAATCACTTCAACATCAACACATGGTATTTATAGTGTGCCCCCCCCATCTGCATTACTCTGACTCACCACATTTCCATCAGCCCCCAGTAAGAGAAGCCGGGTGACATACAACACTAAAGAATGAGCCTCCGTCAAAGCCACGGTGTAACGTCCCGACGGGTAAACGACGTGCTCAAAGCTCCCTGAGCGCCTAAATTCAGGTCTGGCATCCCGTCCAGGGTGTACCCCAGCCTCGTGCCCTGTGATGGACTGGCATCCCGTCCAGGGTGTACCCCAGCCTTGTGCCCTGTGATACACTGGCATTCCATCCAAAGTGTACCCCAGTCTTGTGCCTTGTACCACCTAGAATAGGCTCCAGGTCCCACCTCCCCTGAATCCTCACTAGAATAACCAGTTTGAAGATGGATGGATTTCCTAAAAATCCAAATCATGCAACACTTTTTCCTTCTCTTCTCTAACAGGATCTGAAAAATCTGGAAGCACCTCGCAGAAATGTGGTTTAGGTCAAGAGTGCTGGATGAAACATCAGCGATCACTTGACTATTAGAGGGTCACACAATGGGCCAGAATCCCCCCACACCTGGCTGTATTCATGTGCTTGCTCGTCTCTCAACCTGTTTTCCTTCAAAAATGTAATATTTCAAATGGCCAACCACGTGTTTCTGATTTTACGGATCTTCAGCCAGGATTTCGAAGAGCAATGATTGCAATTCCTCGAAATGGAAATTACTCATCTGTGAGGATGACTGGACAACGAGGAGCAACCTGTGAAGCTCAACAAGCAGCAGATTCTGGACGGCCATCTCCTAAATGCGAATCTTTGACACACCGCTCGTAAATATTGAAAACTCTTTGAAACAGGTGAAGCCATCGCTCAATTGGAAGACGGCGCTGCTGAAATGCCGAATGTTTTCCAGGGCGTAAATCTGAAGACGCTCTTCGGTTAGATCAGTCTCCAAGCTTGTGGTGACAGGGAGATGCCGATAAATTCGGTCTCGATGGCCAGCGGACGAGGTCTGAAGGATATCACGTTTTTGAGCGTGTAAGTCAGTCAATGGTTTCGGGAATAGATGGATGGACTCAGACTTTGTGAGAGGTTTCCACCTCGTGTCACTTGAAGCATCTGAGAAAACTGACAGATATTCACATGCATCCCAATGCCTTTTATACAGGATTATGGAGCGTGCATTTGGACCATCTCAGGCCACTGCGGCAGGGTGCTGATGCCCCATCTGGACATCAAACGGGAAAATTTATGGGATGTCATGAACAGATACCTCATGATCGTGACACTCGTTTAAAAACACAAATCTAAATGCTCCTCTGTAGATAAATACATGCTAGATTCTCCATGAATTCATCCCCCATTCACAATGTGTTTTTTTTTTTTTCCATTTTCTAGAATAACCTTTTCATGCTGAAAATATAAAAAGCTTCTAATTAAAACCACAGCCTGAGATCCTGGAGCAGCCGGTGTGCCTTTTTCAAACGGCAACCATGTCGTGCTCTAATGTCGATGTCAAAAAGTTTCACCTCCTCTCTTATGGGGGGAGGGGGGCAATCATTCCCGGTGACGTACGTTCACCGGGATTAACCGAGCATCTGTTCGCCGGTCATCTCTGCCCACATCGTGACTGAACCCCATAGAACTCCTCCGGAGGCCAGGACGCTCAGAAATGTGCATGGAAGCCATGGAGGCTGAGAAATGTGGGAAGGATGCAGTGACGTGGGGCTCCTGGTAAAACCTGACTCCTTTGCGTTCGCGTGCCACAATGCAAGGGAAAAAAAAAATACAAACAGCAGAAAGCAAACATTAATCGAGCCATGCAAGCAATGCCTGGCTTTCATTCGAGGGCATTTGGTGATTAATTAGGAAGCGCTATTAACAATAGATATGATTAATGGGGTCATTAATTCCAGAATGTCTCTGCGAGTAAGCAAGAAATGCATCACAAAGTTTCTCCATCAGGACTTACACTGGTGCGAATGCGACACGTTTCATGAGCCTATCAACAGGGAGGCCAATTGGACCATAGTGTAAATGCATCACCGCTGGTAACACAGTGCAGAGTTGATCGCCGCTGCCGTCTTAAATCACAGGTGGCGCTCTGGAGCTTCACGACGGGGAGGAGCGATGCTGACCTGCGGGTCAGGAAAGACGAGGAAACAGCCACAGTCGCTTAACGTGCTCCGGGGTCGAAGTCTCTCTCTGTAGTTGTCCTGTTACGGTAATTACACAGTATGGGGTATAATTCACAGGATCCGCCGTTGTCGAGATGGAAGTCTAAAAGTGGCTGTCACACCAACAAGCCTGGCTCCAGCGAGGCCACCAAAAGGGGCACTACGCAGAGGGGAAGTTCTGTCATTGTCCTAGTACCAGTTTCTGGCCCTAATACCCTTCAGGAAGGCGCACCCCCCAGGTCGTCTTTGACTCCCCCTAAATGTTTGACTCGAACCCATTTCCCCCCACCCTCACACACTTGCAGAAGCAATGCAGCCCTGCACTTTTTACCCATCTAAAGGTACCATGTGTCCATTTTAGAGGAGGAAGCCGTAGTAAAGAGGGTAGCTAGCATAAATCCCATTACGCAGTTAGCATTAGCAGCTAAAACTCAAATTGCGTTTATTCATATTCAGTGGCGCATATCTGGAAAGACTTCAAAGCCATCCTTGCTGCACACATTTGAATATGCTAAACAAATAAAGAGTTTAGCAGAAGGTTTTGTCCCAAGAGAAGGAGATGAAAACCTCAAGTTACAGGCAGGCAATTCAGATTAATAACTTTACAGAGACGCTGTGAATGCAATCCAACCCTGGTCATGAGTCTAGATTGTTAAAAACAACTTTTACCTACACTAAATTCATAATCTCCAGCAGATATAAAGCAGGGTATACTTTAACTATGAATAGAGGACATGAACAAAACACTAAAATGCATGATAAACTAAAGAGATATGAACTCATACAGTCCGTTTCTTAAGCAGCATTACTGGAATAAATGAGAGTGACACGCATCCATTCGACACGAAGAGTGACTGACAAACCTGTTTTTGGGAAGCGTTCCGAATCCGTGACATGCAACAGGATTCATTTTGCCTATAAAAAAATGCTTCTGCTTCCTATGAAATTTACAAGGAAATTGTGTTTATGAAAAAAAAAAAAATCCCCAGCAGTATTTCATTGAAGGAAAAAAAAAAAAAAAAAACTGACTGAACTTGATCATCTCAGCTTGACAAGCTCCAGGTTCGCTCGAGTGAGCGGGTACGGAGACCCACATCCCAGATGCGACTCCTTCCCAGAGTTTATATCACTTTTCTGAATTTCACTCCGCAAAAAAAAAGCCTCCTGGCACAACATGAAGACAGACTGATGGACGGACAGAGGGACAGACAGGGTATCTGCAGAGGAAAACGCAGTTAAGTCACACTGCGAGAAGGGCCCTGCTCTGGGGTGGTGACCCATTCCCCTAAACAGCCTAGCCAAGTTGCACGGTGGATTCACAAAGCTTACCTTCATTTACAGCAGTTTTGCATCAGCCTGCAATTTAGGGCTCTGTTAATAAAGAGCCACTAACGAATGGCAGACCATTTATCAAAAATTCTAGGACACAAAGGATGTTATACAGGGGCATTAAGATGTTACTTTTCATTAATTAGTCCTGGAGCAGCGGTAAGAAATCCAGGAAGTCTGTTGTTTACATTAGGCGATGAAAGAATGCTCTTTTAATAAAGGGGGGGGGGGGGGATCTGTACTAAATTAATGCAAATGGTCATGCAGACCGGAGGAATGATATTTAACTGATTAGAGAAGCCTAATTTTTGAGGAGGTGCTAAGTTTGTGCAGGCACAAACACAGATAACCGGGGGTGGAATTCAGATGAGGTCTCTTGTTGCCATGGAGCGTGATCACCAGCCCTGGCCTTACAGGTAACCCAGGTAATAAAAAGCTGCTGGTCCTCATTAGCTTACATCCTTCGATGGTTAGTTAAATGGACAGGGGAGGGTTGTTTTGTTGGGACTGTGCTTTTGGCTTGAATTTCTTACTGGTGTGTGATACTAATTATATCTTTAGTGTTATAAAAGCTTAATGTTTAATCACTTCAATCCACTATGACATGTTTCCCAAAACCCCCTCCTCTATTGTAATGTGCCTCACAAGGAATGCCGTTGAAAAAATAATCACAAAAACAAAGTGTTTTGAACTGGTCTCCTAAGGAGCTTAATTAAATTATCCAGCTCACCTATTTGGTAAATCAAACCCTATATTATGCATCGCCAGGCTCAGCATCTCCTCTCGTTTTTCCACCGTTTATGTCTACTGTACTTCTTAACGTTGTTATTGTTATTAATAATAACTGACAACAGATAGGGCCATGGCACGATGCACATTTAAACAACGTCAATAGCATAACATCCATTCAAAATGAATTATAGGGCAAAGCAAACTAAAGAGCGTCACGACACACAGGAAACCTAACTGTTGACGTAAAGGGTCACAACCAAGGCCAACTGTGAGTAAAAGCTGTAACTACCTTCAATCTTTTAAATATAAAACAAATAAAATTTAAGCCCTCCACACGAAACACTGAGCTGGGATTAGAAGTCTAAACAATTGACAGTGACGTCAGTTTTGCAGCAGATGTGGGGAGGAGGGGAGTCAGCCGCGGCCAAGGAGCCGATGCGATCCTGCTAACCGGCCATTTGGACCTCCAGGCCTGGTGGGCGACGCGTCAAGGCGATGTGCTGCCAGCGTGTCCCTCCCACTCCTGGGGCATGTGAATTCTGGACACCTCTGTCAGAAAATTCTGCTCTTCTCACTTTCCAACAGGTTGTTCTTGTCCTGTACGCAAAGGGCATAAAAATCCAAGGAATTCAGTAAGAATGAGAAACAGATGTTATTATAATGTTGAATTATTGGACAAATGGCCTTCACATCAGTGGTTTACAACGCATAGACCAAAACATAAACACATAGCAAAAGAATCAAAGTGAACAGCTAAGTGAAAGCAAACAGAAAACTAATTATATTACAAATTTCAACATAATTTAATACTCCCAAGAGGAAAAAAAAAAATCCAGGTAAATCCAGTTTAAAGTACGGCCAGAGCCGGTAACTTTCACAGCATCGCTTCGCAATGAAAACAACAAAAAAAAGATCAGTTTGAAATGTTAAAATCAAAGGGGAGCAGATATTATCCCAGGGGAGATGTAGACACGGCAAGCGTAAATCTAATTGCAGATCATTCTGTGAATGCAGGTATGACTGAAGATATCCATCTCGGAGGGCTACTCAGAAAGGCAACTCGGCAGAAAATGAAGGCGTGGATTAAATACAGGCAGCTGTGCGATAGAGCAGAGGTTTCAAAGGATTTCACAGATTTTTAAGGAGTAGCAGTACGCCCCGGAGAGGCGCACTGCAACCGTCCACCCATGAGAAACATTTAAACGAGTCTGAATCTCAACATCAAAATTCAGAGACGGCTGCAGGACAGTCCAACACATGCCTGCATGCATCGTTTTCTCCTCTATATGTTCCATATAATATCCTCTGTACCCATATATGCCTGTGACAAACAGTAGAAGACCATCTGGCCGATTAGGCTTAGCATTTCCACCAGCGTCTTTCAGACCTTTTCACACAGAGCCCAGGAAAATCTGGCAGCATTATAATATAAGATAAATTATTTACGGTCGGTGAGGACACGCTCCTTCACTGACGATACCTGTAGAAGTCAGTAAAATGCCAACTGCAGCTCCCTACTCCAAGTAGAATCGTCATGTTGCTGGGAAGGAGTCATGTAAAAATAGATAAATAAATAAACAGGTATTATTTTGATTAAAACAAGGGTGGAATAAAGGGGGGGGGGGGGACAAAGGAGCAGATCTGTTGTTTCTGACTGGGTTCGGGGGGGGACGGTTCCTGATGCAGGGGGCTTACAGGATTCTCCAAAATGACATAGTTAAGGCTGTTACCTTCTTTCACCACTATAAAAACCTCAAGGGTACTAGATAACCTAATGTGACTTCCATTAGCGGGCATTACCGGCTGTGAGACCGAAGCAGATCGAACCCAAATTGAAAGTGTCCAAGCATGACCAGCGACTGGCTCCTGCAAAGCCATCCAAGCTGGGTCCGAGGGCTCGGTCTCTCGAGCCGCTCCCTGTTAGTGTCCCTTCCATGTCCAAAGCATCTTCTCTCCAGCTGAAGTTTGCAATCTCACCGTGTCACTGTTGGCACTTGGTCTGCCATTTCTTAACTGTGATGCCCCTCACATTTAAGTAAATAAATACTATGCTTGTGAAGCAAAAAAACTGCTGAATACATTCTCCCTTTGTTAGACTATTGCTCTGCAGAATGACCATTACATAATGTTCCATCTACCCATTTTCCAAACCACGTAATCCTATTCAGGGTTCTGGGGGGGGAAGTGGGCTATGCCAGGTAGCCTTAGGCCACCCTGGGTGGTGTGCCAACCCATCGCAGGGCACAGTCACACACGCTCTCACCCAATAAAGACAATTCAGCCGTGCCAATTAGCCTACAACGCATGTCTTTGGAGAAAACCCGTGAAGCATGGGGGGAACAAGCAAAACCCACACACAGAGGATCGAAGGTGGGATTCAAACCCACAACCCCAGAGGTGCAAAGTGGTAGTGCTAACCACTGAGCCCCCGTGTCCCCTATCACATAATATTACAAAACTCCATTAGTTTTTTCTTCCTCAGGAGGAAGGAGACGATACCCAGAGCAATCTGAATAACTCACAGTTTTACTAGACTTCCACTCTTCAGATGTGAACTGTGATCCTGTCCTGCTGTCTCACCTGCAGTTGTCCACCTTCCACAAGTCAGCAGCCCCTGCATGATGGTCAGGGAGTCCCTTCCACCAAACCTCCACCCCCTGACTTGGCTTCATAGTGCCAGCATCCTCGGGTCTGGTCAGCTGACAATGAAATCGCTAGGCTAGGCCATACCAAGCGACCATAAGCAACAAGCAATATTCTTAAACCAAAAAGGACTGGCTTTGAATGTCCTGACATGGAGGGTCCATGATCTGCCCCACTGATAAAGCCTCCATTAGCTGAACTACCATGACCTTGCACTGAGTGCCTTTTCAGCTGTTTTTCATAACTGTCCTAACTGGCAGGAAATACTAGGCCAGAGTGTCAGCGTCGTGGACTGAAGGCCAGCAATCGGTGATGTGACTGTAGGACAGGCAAAAGGAAGCGATGCATATTTAAGGACCTGAAAAACCGCACCTCCATGTCCCGTCCATCCTGCTCACACACGCCGCGCTGATCGATGCTTTCCCCATGGCTGCCTCCCGCTCCTGGGCTGTGGAGGCCAGCCAGACATTTTAGGGATCCAGACCGTTTCATTATCTGCGCTCAGCAGTGTGTAGCCGCGCTGAAAATAACCGCCACCAAATGATCTGTCCTAATTAAGCCCTCGAGTGGCGTTGGTTGGCACAGGCGCTCAGCCAGCACTGAAATGAGAAGGACTGGCTTTGAGAACCAGCCGTGCTCCTGCAGAGCCACCCTGCCAAGGCAACTTGATCTCAGCCATGGCATCACGATCTGTATACCCCCTCCCCCTGCTCCTTGCCTCGCCCCTCCGTATCTGTCCTTCGTTGCCAGGACACCTCCTGTAATCAGCACTTACTCATTGCAGAGAGGGGAAGTCAGCCGATTTGATCAACAAATTGATCAGCATCCAGCAGGCACCAAAATAAAACAGAGCCATTATGGAGAACTGGACTGGGTTCAGACCATAGTTGGTGTCTGTTCACCAATACAGCTTGAGGTCTAGAGCAGATGTTAATCCTGATTAAACTGTGGGACATACATGCAGATATTACAATGGCATTAAGTAGATGCTTATTTACAATGCCCATTCAAACAAATGGGAATAATAAATATATATCATTATTAATATTATCCCACACAACCCAGACCAGGATAAGTGGTTGGAAGATTGGTGGAAGAATAGATTATTATTTTTTAGCAATTTAGCAGCTTTAATTTGGCACATATTTTTTATTGTAATTCCCGCTTCACTGCTGGTTCTCCTACATACCCTTCTGTCTCTGGGTGGGATCCAGGGCCAGCCAGGCACTAGGGTCTCTCTTTAAGGAAACGATGACCTTCTCAGTGGAAACGGGGCAGAGTGGTGACGAGACACCAAAGAGACTTGCTCTGTGGGTGGGGGTGCTGTAGGGACAGGAAAGGCTTTGCTGGGGTGTTGTGGGTGTAGCCCGAACAACACAGCACGCTGACGTACACACGTCACACAGGGAGCACGTCATTGCAGAAGTGAGCGACACGCTAGATTCTGTGAGGTCTCCTGGCTGTCCGGGGAGTCCCATCTCTCCTTCTCCCTCCCCTTCTCATACCTGCTGTAGGCTAGCTGAAGGGGAATTATTTGGCACTTATCAACAGACAGGAACACGAGTTTATGCAATAACCTTCCCAAAGATCAAAGACAAGCATTGCTGATTATAGTTTAGCAGTAAGACTGGCCGGTAAAGGCAGAGGTAGCTGAGCCTAAGAATCACACACAGAGTCAGGTAGACATCAATCCCTTTACACAGGAAAATTAAACGATGAGAATTTTGATATGCTACCTGCTCACCCAGATCGCCCATAGGTGTACCGGTGGGGGGGGTCACAGAATCGATGGATGGCGTTCGACGGAAAATTTTGTCTTTAAAATGAAGGAACTGTCTCGCAGGATTCCCACTCTCCTCAACAAGACCATTCGCTGTGTGAAAAAGGGGTTTAACACAGTCCCCCCCATCAGCTGTTAAATTTTCTATCTCGATCCGGTGAAACTGAGATCAGGAGAAGCCATTTTTAAAGGATGCCCATCTAATCAGAGTCACACGGCCAGCATGGGTTCGAGCACCCTACTGATGTCACGACACCGACATGCTTATGACACACCAGCACATCGCTCTGCATCCTGGGAAATGTGACTGTTTTCATTTTGTATAAAAGCAAGATTTCAATATCACAGTTCACCAGCAATCATCAGCCTCCCTTTGGCTAAACCTTTCTCAGGATCTAAAATGTAATTTTACGCATTAAACTCCAAATTCGGTTCTAAATGCATCTAAAGCCCCAACACCACCAACACCTACTGTGATTGACTTGAGGGGCCAATTAAGTGGGGCTGCATACATTTAGATTAACTTCACCAACTGCCACATGGCTAAGTCTGTTTCTCATGGATGGAAGTCTTTGCACCTATGGTGGGGCCTTCCGCACCTGGCCCTGTCAGCAGGGAAGCTGCCAGCCCTCAATTATGATCTGTTGTCTCTGGGGAACAAAGCCAATGGGGTCCATCATCACGTGAAAGTCCAGCAGTAGAGTGCCCTGTTCCGGAGGACAGGATTCTACACAACGTGAGGGAAGAGGTGTGGCACGTTTGCCAAAAGCTGGTAAGGATGGACTGCGAGCTCACCGCAGGCCTCGTATCATGAACATGGGGAGAATAACAGAGAAGAGGAAGAGGAGGAAGACAGGTAGAAGGTCATGCAGAAGGGCCGTGAGCAAGATTGGCATTGACTCATACAAGATTACTTTATTGAATTTTGCAAAAAATTTCAATAAAACACGCAACCAACCAAACAACTTCAATAATTTAGCAAAAAAATCGAATACCGCATAACATGACCAGTGACAGTGATGAGACACTGAGTAAGAAAGAACAAAAAATCTAAGGAACAAAACAAATACATTTTGGGAAATTTGGGTTCAGTTTCCAAATAGGTTCAAGGTTGGATCCCAAGACATTAAAGCATTAAAATTCAGTTACCCAGTATGGTGGCACAAAGGAGAGAGTCATCTTTGGTGGGGGGGGGGGGGGGCTTCTAAGGTCGTTCCATATAAAATGGTAAGACCACCCAGCAGGCAGATTCACAGCCTGCAAAAAAAAACAAACATAAAAATGCAAATGTGGCGACTCTCCTTGTATCCTACACACCGAGGTTTGGAAAATCCCAGATTTGTACCCATTCCCCTAACAGCTAACCTCCGTCAGCCCCCAATGGACAAGCAAGATGTACATGAGCGTCCCCCCCAAAGATGGATCTTTATCTCGCGGGTGGGGCTGCCCGGGGACCGTGCCAGCAGTAATTCCGTCCATCATTACTCTTCATTAGAGGAAGACTGCCGGGGGCTGCCTCATTTTGGCTGTTAACTAAAGTTTCTGAGACAATTAGCTCAGGTTGTAAAATAATTTATCATTATTGCTGGAGTCTTCATACCATACTGTTTCTCCTGCCACTTCCTAGTTACATCGGTACAAACTTGCTGTAAACAGCGCAATAAATCACCCGAGAATAATATACATTAATATAGATTATGATACATTAAGTGCAAACCCGAGACGTCGCGCTGTGCCAAAAAAATGCATCTAGAGGACAACCCTTTGTGTTTGCTTTTTTATGTGTTTTTCAAATATTTGAAAATGTGTCTTATTACTGGGGTTGTTAGTGCAAATGAGTTAACCGAGACTTTAACCAGTTAACGGGGTTTTACGTTGCCCTAGCTGCCTTCTGGTAAGAGGTTTTGTACGTGACACGGAACACCTTGAATACGGAACGTCACTCCTGTACGATGACTTTATCACAGCTTATCGCAAACCAATTAAAGCGCGGGATAAGTTACAGCGTGGTAGAAAGGAAGAGATTTCGTACATTATTTTGAGAGTCATACACGACAGCTGGGCTGGGTAAACTCGTCAGAGCCGTCGTGAGCTCACAGTAGTAGAGCGTTCCTATACATTCATCCTGACTCACAGGCAGAGCCTAGCAATGGCGTACACAACATTGATGATGCCTTTTTCACTTCCATGCAGTGCTGTCTCAGTGCCGGGGTTCCTGCGTTTCCGTGACACTGAGCCGGGACGGCCGATTCAGGCCCATCTCCCGCTCCATTTGGCTGCTATGGTGTCAGCTGCCTTTCCTGCTTCGGTCTCAAGAAAGGTGGGCGACATCGTTCAGTTAAACACAGGTCCAGCACAGCAATGTATACCATGACGACTCGATACCAGAAACGGCATCCCTGGACCTCAGGCTATAAAAACATAATTTGGAGTAAAGTCCGAAAAATCTACGGAATAAATGCAAGGTAAAATGAATAAATAGTTCACACACTAATCATGATCCACTGATATCAATCCGAAAGCGACGCTAGGCTAACTAGCGCTCAGCACCCAGGTGTGATGTGTCGTGTGTCAGACCATGGAGAATCCTTGTCTACTCGAATTTAGGGGCCCGGCTTCCCGGGCTGAAAGGCTTTGGCAAGGAATATTTTCAGGCCTGGTCTGCCGCCAGTTGCCCAGTGGCTGTGACACGTGGCCTGGCCGAAAAGCCTGCCTAGGCCCCGGAGCCAGCACAGATGATCCAGACACGGGGTTAAACAGATCTGGGCTCCATTCCCCGGTGAAGCGCAACACGGCACCCCGCCAGCTCTGGCTCCTTCACTCTATTCCCTAATTGGGTTGCTTAGCGATGAGCCCCCGGCCGTTACTAGGGGATGAGAGTGAACTGGGGGCTGGACCCGGCATCGTTCATGTCATCAGAGATGCAAGGTTAGCTGCTATTGGGGGGGGGGGGGGGTCTCTTCACTTGTTGTCGCTTCCGGTGACGGGCAGGGGGGGGGCACCTCTCTTTCCTTCCAC
>JAACJT020000038.1:3156697-3178306 GCA_009936485.2 Gymnarchus niloticus
CAGTTTCAGACGCATCTGGGTTGGTGCTCCAATTACAGGGGCGTGAGGGGGGAGGTGCTCCGCTTTATCAATCTGTTGTGGATTTCAGGAAAAAGATGAGGGATGGAACTGGTTCAGCACTCAGACAAAAACGCTGTAGGTGTGCAGTGTTTAGCTCACCATCAGATTCCACAATGCTTTGTATATACATATGTACATATACTCAATATAGAGATTATTTGGTGAATATCTCCTAAGCCTTTATCATTAAAACATATTGGGTGAGTAGCACGGTCAGCTCACTCACCCAGTGTTATGGGTTCGAATCCCACCTCCACTCCGTGTGAGTTTGCATGTTTTCTCCATGTGGTGTGGGTTTCAGTCCCTCAGTGTTGGGGGTCTGAATCGCACCTCCACTCCGTGTGTGAGTGTGCGTGTTCTCGCCATATGGTGTGGGTTTCAGTCCCTCAGTGATGGGGGTTTGAATCCCACCTCCACTTCATGTGTGAGTTTGCATGTTCTCCGTGTTGTGTTGTTTACCCCTGCCTACTCTGGTTTCCTTCTGCAGTCCACAGATGTGCAGTTAGGGTGAGTCATCTCTAAATTCCCCACAGTGTGTGTGTGTGTGTGTGTTTTTGTACAATATGTACCTCCAGAGTGTACCCCAGTCTTGTGCCCTGGCCTCCCTCCCCTCAAATCTGACCAGGATAAGTATATTATGGAGAGGCCCCTTGCAATGCAGACCACGTCAAAGTGACATTTTAAAGAGCCAATAACTTCCCCAACCATTCATTAGGACTTCAAGCTGAGCTTTATTAGTAAAGACCAAACTTCCTGCTTAGAGTCACAGGTGTGTGCCTCCTCCCAATTAGGGCTGTGTAAGCCCGCCTCCCGCAGAAGTCAAAGCTCACTCCCTGGCTGCTCAGATCCTCTTTAAGTCATGCAGCAGTTTCAAAACTGTCTTGGTGCCAGAGTCCACCAGTATTGGTGCCAGTATTTTACTAATAAAAGCATGCAGAAGGATTCTATTTCAAAAACATTTCAAGCATCATTTAAATGTACATTTTTCTTCTTAGCAACTGCCTTATGTTATTTAATTTCCTCGTTCTTTTGCTTTTTTATTTAACGTACAAAATACAGTATTGAAAAATGTTCACATACTTTGAAGCGTTGCAGAATCTCAGGCACTCTGGCGGTAATGTAATGTTTATATTTATGCCATATCTTTGCACTTTGGTAAGGTGACTCAGACCAATATCTGAGTAACATAAAAGAAAACAAACGTTATTAATTCCCCCAGTGGACAAGAGGTGCTAAACTTTGTTATATACAGTGCCGAACCTGCGACCAAAATGCTTCAAATAGTCATAAAAGCAATTTTACTGGTAGTAATAAAAACATTTGCATATTTATTTCTGAATATTAAATCAGTTTCAGGCCTTATTCTTAATGGTTTTTTTGTAAATATAGCAGAATATGTTGCTTATAGTTTCTTTGGAGGAGACCTAGGTAATCTACTTCAGGACATAAAAAAATTCTGGGTCGTTTCAGCGTTGTTGAAAATGCAGCTACTTTGCAGTGGTAACAATTCCCATGAGGCCTCAAATCTTTGACCCCTTCCTGCTAGTCCCACCGGAATGACAGACCGATCCTCCCGCTTACGGGTGATCGTGATGGTGTCAAAATTGGACCGAGCTGCGTTAACGGGGGTTAAAATGAAAGGAGAACCTCGGCGCCTCAGAGCCCAGCTGTGCTGAACACGAGGAGTCAGGCTGAAATCGGGGCCCAGTATTCCGAGTGGGGAGAATAATCCTGAACACATAATGGGAGACTGTCATGCTGACATCCCGAACGGTCAAATCGGACCCACGGATGTCACGGCATTCCACGATATGTGATGTTTGTGATCTTGGTTTATGGGCCATCAGCGATTGCCCCATAATGTCTTTTGGCCAAAATAGCAGAAGAAATGGGACTGTTCTCCGGCAATCTCTGTGTGCCAGCTGTGAGGCAACACAGACAGATTCACAAAATCAGAGAGAGTCCTTCTTCAGCTTGTCAGTTATGGGGAAATCTCCAGAGCAGTCACCCCAGGAGCGAGTCTTTTTTTTTTTTCTTGAAGGCTGCTCATCTCTCGAAGCGTGTCCCAAGCACACTGATAGTCTGCCGCTAGCTTGTCTGGCCATGCAGGACAGTCAAAAACAGATTGCAGGCACACTCAGGATGGGGGGGCAGGGGGATCATATTCTCCATACTGCAGCTGCTCTCTGTGAAACCGTACTCCAAAACATCTCACCGCATTATGACTTAATTCCAGGCACTCAAATGGCTGCGGGTTACTTGGCGTTAATGGCTCTCTGAGTCAGCTCCGAATTTTGCCAGTTCGTAGTGCCAGTAACAGCAGAGGCGGCAGACATTATCCTGGCCTGTCAAGCACCAGAATTGGATTCATGGTCCTTCATACGTCAACTCCAGCTGATGGTCATCAACCAAATCAATGTGCCATGAGTCAGCCAACTCACAGTGGTACCCAAAGGAGTTTGCATAAAGGAAACAGAGCAACAGAAACACATTAAGGCTACCTACATTTAAATTTGAGTGATTTGTTCCCATTCTAAACCCTGGAGTCATAAAACACAAACACAGCCAGCCCAGAATGATCTTCCACTGCGCGAGACGACAGGTACTCCAGAGAAAAGTCTGGTTGTCGTGTCTTTTCAAGGGCTGACTCAAAAGAACAGACCTCACCAATCAACCCCTGATGAAATTTGATTGTGATTCTCTTCCTTTGTCTCACTCTGTAAATTCTGCTGCACAAAGATTTCATCATCAGACCTTCCACAGTCAAGTGTCTCTAACAGCTGCACCTGCTACATCTTAGCCCCCGTACCAAGCTGTGGATGGACAAGCGGCCTCGTCCATGCCTCATGGAGGCCACGAGCTAATCCTGCTTTGATGATCGCCTGCACGGTTCCCCCAGTGGCTGGAGAACAGGCCATTCCCCACTGTCCCACGGCTGGATTAGCCCTTCCACAGTCTCAGCAACCTCGAGACGCTTGACACCCAACTTCCGAACCAAAATGCCTGCCATGTGAGATCTGTGGGGACTAAGTGTGGAACTGGCAGATAACCCAATTTCAGGACAGGCTTTTGAGTAACTCCGGCTTTGAAAAACACACCAAGGAGGTGAACTGCTCCTGAGATGATTCAGTCTGCTTTGGATTCCACTGACATCATTGTGGCGGCATTTGAACAGACATGGACTCGAGCTCATATTCACAGACACCCTGGGGACAGACGTGACTTAAGCACGAAGAGCAGGTTAGGTGATGTGAGGCTATTCCAGTTAAATAAGTAAATTGTTCCCTTGCTGGGAATGATGATTGTCTCATTGACTCCCCCCCTTATCAATAACATACTTAAAAGACATCTTGCCAAATTATCCGATTTACTGGCCATAAGTCAGCTGTTTGGTTAGCATGTTGCTAAACTCGGTGTTAAGAGAAGATACGACGCAGAAGTGTGACAGATCCCCAGGGCGGGGGTGGGACCACTGCCGTTTCTATCACTTCTTCCCGACCAGGGGGTCGCTGGTAGAGCAGGAAGCAGTGCGGTGCGTTCACACGAGCGAGACATAGTGTGAAAAATAAGTCCATCGGCAGGGGTGTCAATCGAACAGGCAGGCCATGCTCACGGCGGGGGGCCAGAGAGTGGCGATGAGCACAACGCACAGTCAACAGGAAGTATAATAGCAAATATAACCAAAGTAGGCCTGGTAGGGGGGTGGGCATTAGGAGTGAAAAGCTGTTGTTCAGGAATCCATCAGTTACGCAGAACGGAAATCAATCGTTTATTCGACTATTGTTTATTTGCTTAGAAAGCATACATCGACTTACCGACTGCATCTTCCTTCTGATTATTATTAATAGCAGTAGTAGGAGTCGTAAAACGGTCAAAGAACCGGCATTGTTGACCGTTCCAAACATGCCCAGTTTGCAAAGACCACATCGTAAGAGCTTGGTCACCGACCCCTTGGGTCGCGATTATGACCAAGATTCCCATTTGCCCTGCATAAATTTGCGATTCACACACTTATAAATGTTAGCATTTTGTCGACACCTCGCCTGTGAAAATGTGATAAAATTGTATCAACCTTCTTTAACAGGAGATAGTGTTGGTCTCACACCAAACAAAAGGCCTCACATTCTGGAAAGAGGGCTCCAATCCACAGCTCTGTCGACTGCATCTTTCCAGGATTATTCAAGTGCTTTGCTGCAAACTGTAATCGGCCTTTCAGATGGTCTATTTTTGGCAGCAGTTTCCTCCTTGCCGCCCTGCCACGCAGCTTCTGTGAAAGCCTTCCGGATCTTGCCGACGGACGCACATTTTCTCCCGTCTCGCTCTCTGAATTCTGCAGCTCTTTCAGACCTGCTCTCGCCGTGGGGTCTCAGATTCCTCCTTGTGTCAGCTGCCTCGTTCGGAGCAACATCTGTCTGGTGATCGGGCATCGTGTGCTCCGGAGGATATCCATACGCTTCAACGTTCAGTGCACTTCCGCCCAATCTGGTCCTTCCAGAAGCTTCACCTCCAGCTTTCTTTGAAGGTGCCTTGAATTTAGATGTTTTTTTTTATTAATTAAATATGCTGCACAGCCAAGAACCTTTGCAAAGACTGATATCTTTATTTTAATAGACAAACACAGTATTATGTCATGCAAACCAACGGTATTGCCCAATAACCATTTCCAGTTCCACTGTATATGGGACTTACCACGGCTATTCTCTCCACCTAACTGAACGATTTGTCGCACAAAATTTTTAAACCAACGTGACTCTGACTTACAGTGCACGTGACGGAAATTTAATCAGGGGTGTCCGTGCGGACTTTTTGCCCCAATTTTGTGTCCAGAGAACACTATATGTGTCAGCACACTTCGACTGCACGTGGAAACAATAGATTACTGCACTACTGGGAATTTCCAGTAGATGGCAGTGCCGACAGACGACGCTGACGCATAATGAGTAGAAGAAGAGAGTACTCACACAAGCAGCTATGTATGTGAAGAAGTGTGGAGAGACCAGCACATTTACAGCTCTTCACTCAAGAAGATGAAACAGAAGCAAAAGCAGATCGATCTAACTCGTCATTGTGCGGGTGTTGTTGTGTGCTTCTCCTTTTGTTTAGGCTTCATTTAGACCACGTGGGCAACACGTGCCCTCTGCTGGTCTGGAAGAATATCACCGCCGCTGACCGCAAACCTACGTGTACACTGACAAATTTAGTACAGACACAAATATCTGTGCACTCGACTGTGCATGGACCACGACAGAGCAGGGAAAGCTGAAGTATGAACGAGGCTTGAGGCACCTTGGCCTGTTGGTGATGCGGCTAGGGTCGCTGTTCTCTGCTCACTAAGGTACCTTGGTTGCTATCCTCCAGGTGAACTCATCGCAACATAAACTGTCCCAACGTATTTGCTATTTGCTTTGCTGGTGGAGCTATAAATTTGGCCTATAGAATAATCAATCTTTTTGATAATGGGTGGCATGACTGCAAATGGCAAAATTGTAAAACTGATTCCCCTGCAAAGATCAGGACATAGGAAATCGTACTTTAGTGTAAGCGGTAGCACTGATAGCTCTAGTGGAAGATCCATCCCCTCTGCATATACATATCAACCAATCAGAGTTTTCCCTGCAGTGACTGTCAGTCGGCTCACCCTCTCCCACTCTGCACTCATGCGTTTCTGAAAATGACTTAACACTGCCAATTAAGGTCAGCCGGGCTGCCCCCTCCATGCTCATTCAAAGGCGAGTCACAGAGAGTGTTGCCACTTCAGCCTCTCACAATTTAATTAATTTACATTTAAATTTGTTTATTCATTTGCCTGAGACTTCTTTAATAGAGACTTACAACTCGGTGCATAAATGTTTAAGTAGCCAAAGACTGGAATGTAATTAGCGGGAGCAGTACGATTAGCGTAGAGTCACTAACTGGAAGAGATACTAAAGGATTACCTCCTAATATGGAAGCACATTGATTCACAGCAGTTTAATCGACATGGTGCTGGGGCTTCGGTAGACTGGCATCTCATAAAGTGCGTACCGCTGCTTCCTGCCCTGTGATTCATAGAAAAAGATACGAGAACAGAAAAGTGAGTGGATGGATGGATGGATGGATGGATGGATGGATGGATGGATGTTACCGAGGTGCCACACTCATTTACACCCAACACTCTCTCACGTCAACTGAGTGTCACGAGTTTCTGTGTCCCACACACTGAAGGAGAAGCCAGGCTATTCCAGACACCCCGCAGCCACCAGCCACGGTGCCCGTGGTGACAAATCGACCACAGTGAGTAAGGTGGGCGGCTGCATTATTCACTGGCAACCTCTGCCTTCATCACGCCCCATGTGTCCTTTCCACGGGGGGGGGCACTGCTGTCGGAAGTAGAATTCAAGGAGGCTGCAGGACTTGAAAATCGCATGCAAGTGACAGGATTAATAAATATATAAAGAAATCAATTCTGCATTGCTCCTCTGAGGGGTAAGACTGCCTCCTTCTGGTCAAATTAGGAAGTGCACACTTCTGTAAAACGACTTCACGGGTGCACGTGTTTCGTTATTCAGAGAGAAGACAGGATGACATACGGGGGCCTGTCCCAATGCTTACTGCATTTGCTGATGTCCCCTGATAGAAGATGGCTAGAGTCCAAAGTCCTCTTGATCCCTTTAAAATGGAGTGTCTAAAATGTGGACCACCGATGTCTGGCCAGTGACGTGAACAAATAAGTCATAAGGCGACAGAATTATGGACAGTCCGAATCTGCGCCAGACGGGGTAAAAGAATACAGCGACAAACCAACGGCCATTTAATCGTGAGCACGATGACAGGAGGCCAGGGCTCCTTAGGAATGATGGGAATTTCAACTCCAGATGGGCATCTGAGTAGCAGACTGTGGCCTGTCTGTTACTCACGTGTCTTCAATATGGGAAACACACACAGGACCAAAACAGAAAGGCGATAATCCTCCCGGAAGGTAGAGACCACAGGGCCCTTAGTCTAGGCCCTGCACGCTGGGAGGCCCTGGGCTAATTAAGCGAGCAAAATAAATAACGCTGTCCAGTACATACCACAAACGATCATCATTACTCATCACAAAAGGGCTAATCTGAGCACAGCTGTATCCCCAGCCCGACGATTTGGAGGTGTGCTTCGTGACTCTCGCAGGAATGTGCGGATGCTGACGCCAATGCTGACTCTCCAGTAATCTTTTATTTTTAGCCCCTGGCCCCCCAACGTTATTAATTTGCATTATTTTGGAGAAGCCGCGATATGAGGTGGCCTAGCAGGGGGCGGTCGTCACGGTTACCTGACGTCGAAGCGGCCTCAACCATCTGCTGTGTGCCAGTTGGCCTGGCGCCTTGCTGGCCGCCACTCGTTGTGATTATGGGGGGGGGGTGGGGTGGTGGTTGGACATACTATCAGGTATCCGTCCCTAAAATCAGTTCAAGTTTCACAAACCAGAACCACTACAGGGCCCAGCTCCCCACCAGCTGGACCATGTGATGTTTAGTAAGCACGCATACACACGCAAACAGACTCCACACTATAAAATCAAA
Source organism: Gymnarchus niloticus (assembly GCA_009936485.2). Lineage (NCBI taxonomy): Eukaryota > Metazoa > Chordata > Actinopteri > Osteoglossiformes > Gymnarchidae > Gymnarchus > Gymnarchus niloticus. Next base: position 3,164,299 of record JAACJT020000038.1, read on the forward strand.
CCACCAGATTTCAAAGCACAAGCAAGTGTCTCACTTTTTATAAAGTGAGCTGTAAAACTGTCCGATCACACAATGTGTTTCAGAGTAACATGTGATGTGCATCCTCTTAAGACCAGACAGACAGACAATCAGGCAGGTATTTTAACCCATTATTACCTTTTAACATTTTAAGCTGTTTCGCAGATTCTGACATCCGAAGTTTCTCATACACCTTACTATAAAAACACAACAGGAAGCTCGTTGGGTTTTCTTTCAAGCATCCAAACTTCCCCTGACCTCATTCTCCCAATCCTCACTTTGTCAGGCCTGTTTTCCTAAGAAAATGCTGTTCCATCTCTGCAGAAAATAAACATGGCTTTCCCATTACTATAGCTTGTTAATTTCTATTAATGAAACTACAAGCTAAGCAGAGTGCCGGCACCACTAATGAGTTCTTAACTTGAAGACCAAATGCAAACTGGCATATTAATGATCTCATTTGTATACATCACAGCCCACCCTTTTGGGATTCTGGGGTGCTTTCTGATTAATCACTCAGTCACCCCCTTCAACGTAATCTTTTAAACGGTTCAACAGGACATTGGAGTGCTGTTGACATTCGGTCTCTGTCTCACGTTCGTGAGTAAATCCTTTATTCCCACAGTGAGGCTTGCGAAAGATGTCTCCATTGGTTCTCCCTAGCAACGGTCATGGAGGCCAATTTCACCGTCAGACGAAAAAATATGTACAAAACTTTGGACAAACAAATCAGACTTTTGGTGAGAATTGCACCTCGGGGAAAGTGTACAAAGTTCAGAGTACTCTCCATAATAAAATCACTCCCTTTCCAACAAAACAGAGACCAAATGACATGAAAGGTTTGGTTGATGCAGCTGAAGCAAAATGTACTACAGTCAAAGCGTGCCCTCACTGCGGTAAAACCCCGATATCACTACAGTCAAAGCGTGCCCTCACTGCGGTAAAACCCCGATATCACTACAGTCAAAGCGTGCCCTCACTGCAGTAAAACCCCGATATCACTACAGTCAAAGCGTGCCCTCACTGCGGTAAAACCCCGATACCACTACAGTCAAAGCGTGCCCTCACTGCAATAGAATCCAGACCTCACTGTAGGCAGATGTTGCCCCACCCTAAAATTACAACCCCTCTGCATCAAAGTCTGATCGCACTGGAGTCAAACCTCGTTATACTGCACTAAAGGTATTCATGAGGAAAATAAAATTGTATCAAATTCATCTGAAAGAAACTCTAAGGAATAATTATGCTTCGTGTTTATGTTTCAGACCTCATGCATAACAAATGAGGGATACATAATATGAGAAGAAGGCAGATAGATCTCAATTTCCTTACAGGAATGACACCACATCCCAGTCAGCTCATCTCTTTCTGCATGTGTCTTTTCCTGACATTCCTTCTGCCGGATTTACAACAGTGCTGATGATCAGAGTCCCTCGGGAGAGTCTCTGTGAGCACCGTGGGACTCAGCGGCATTGTGCCTGAGGAGGGAGCTTCATCAGTGTTCTCCTCGTGTCCCCAATGGTGTCCAGCCCAACATCCACCCCAAGCACATCGACGCTACCCTTCCGTGTCGGTTTTTCTATCATCGGCCCAGTTCTCCAGGAAAGCACAGAGAGGGAAGACAGTTTGTTTCTATGCACACTGCTAGAAGATAGATTGTCCCTGCTCACCGATAACCAGAGTGCCTCAGCTCTCACTGAAGGACATAAAATCGCTTTACAGGGCAGCAAGCTGATCTGTATGTGTGATTCAGAGCGCCCATTTCTTCCACCGATAACCTGGCTGACACATAAGCTGGGTTGCAGAGGAAAAACGTTTCCCACAGCTACACAATGAGTACTCCTGCTCTTCAATAACTGACCTTTGCTGAGCAGCGATTTAGGACCTCTGTTTATAACATTACCCCCCGGCGCAGAAGAAAGACAACTTAAGGAATGCCGGGGAGACAGTGCCCCCTCCTGGACAGTGAGGGGCACGTCAATCTCTATGAGCAACAATAAAAAAAGAAACAAAGTGTCAAATCTGTACTTTTATCCTCTCTGGATCAAAGTCAACAGCTGGAGTGAAAAATGTAAAGGAAGGTGTTGACAAAATCTGGTTTTAATCTAAGTCGGAGCTGATGGTGTGCAAACTGTGAAGAACTCGCATCCTACGGCCTGAACCGTTGAGGCACGGCATAGAAAATTAGCCTTAACCAGAATAAACCACATTAGCCAGCTGGAACCAGGCATTCTGTAGGCACAGAAAAGAAGCAACATGATCCTTCTGGGAGAGACACATCACTCTGTCATTTGGCACTCACTCTCCCATGGAACAGCAAAAGATCCAGCGTGTGAAACAGCCATCGACGGGGGGCTCCTGGTGCCCAAACATACAACTGCTTAAGTTTTGCTCCTTCGTCTTTGTCTCGACGGCTTGCACCTCTTCCTGGGACATGAATGAATGTAAAAATGACCCCGTTCTGTTTTCTTCCAGCCCCTGCTAAATCAGCTGGAGTCCTGAATCCATTGTCTGTTTCCTCCTTCCAGCCACTCCGCAGTTCCATTTTTTGTTGGAAGATCTCCTCACCTTTTCAGGTTTGCCTGCTCTGGTCATGCCATCCCTGCTCTGTCCCCGAATCACTGCCCCTTCCCAGGTGAGCTGGGGACCCTACCCACAACCTCGCAGATCTCTAAAGATTGATACAACTGAGAATATGTGAACCTTTCTTTCATTTTAAAGTTAAATAATACATGGAAAATATTTTCCTAACAAGCATTCAAAAGACAGAGATTGCAGTTCTTATTTTTTACCGAATGATGAGAGAAAGACATGATTTACCGCAGCTCCTACTAGTTACTCTGTGAATTCCCATGTGTTACACCTGCTAATGACTGACAGTAAACAAAAATAATAACAATCATCCCTCCCACGTTTTCCAAGGTGTTGTTTCTTCCATGACTGGCTTTACTGGTTCAGTTTGACGTTTACCAAAAGAAAATATTATTATATATTATATATATGATTTTCATCCTCCCTGAAGACGGACTGTGACACCGCGCATTATGAAATGATCCACCTGTAAAGACATCATGTACAATGAGAGATCGTGTAGTGGCTTCAGCTGCCCGGATCAAACCCTAGGACGTGTCATACTGCTGCTATATTTAGAGTAGTACAGCATCGCCTCACCAGCAGATTTTGGGTAAAAAGGCCAGTTTCTTAATTACTCGTGACCACCTACTGGTTCTTGTTTATACCCCAGGTGAACAGCACGCATCACCACGCAGTAAGGAGCGCTGATCGCAGTCACGGGCAGCCGTGGGCAGGTATGACACCACAGGGACGAGTCTCACTGAGCAGCCCTGCAGCTGTGGACCAGCCGGTCCCGTTGTGGTCAGCTTATCCGGGGGTGTGCGCAGGAGCCCCCCACCCCCAGTCGACACAGCCAAGCCGATTTCTCTTGCATCATTAAAAAGTCATTACTGACCCACAGATCCATTCCAAACTGATTACCACCATTAAAATAGCTACCAGCAACTATTAATCCCCCCCCACCGACCCTCACTGTAGTCGGCAGGTCCCACGGTGGGGGGGCTGCAATTTCATAGCGATTCTTACGCATCGACCACTTTTCGACCGCGCACATTAAATGTTGAGGTAAGTATATAAACAGAGAAAAGTGCCAACAAAAACGTGAACGCAGCAGACTTATTTCTGGCCCTTCTTCGCCGTCATAATTTGTAAACTGCCAGAAGTTCCCAGCATTACGTGCCTGCAATGTGCAGTTCAGCCGTCCGCAGTTCTTTTAAATCGCATCTAAGAGGACCGGGCTGACAGCATCATGGGAGCTTCACGTCGGGCCTCGGATGCGGGGGGCTGGGGTCTACCTGTCTGTCCGATCGCTTCGCTCATTTGGGTTTAACCAAGCAAATCTACACCAGGTCGCCTGGAGATGAATGCAGATCCAGTATGTCAGCAGTACTGGCCCCATACGTTTCCATCACAATGATAAATATCTTAAATATTAAAGAGCAGCACGGGACTGGGAAATAATATGGGGTTTCATTTTTAAAAATCATAAAGTTTAAATAATAACAAAACTGAAATACATTGACCATGTAAAATGCACCCCATTAACGGCTAATCAGTGAATATGTCTTCCGTCCGTATATCTTATTCCTTGAAATTATTTCTCATGAGTTCATGTATATGCAGTACTGTGCTAAAGCTTTGGACAGGCAAAGAAAAACGTTGAAGGCCATTTATCCGGGCAGTAAGTGTGTCTGCTCAGAAAACACTAGAACATATTCAGCTAAACACAGACACAATAAAACAATTTCTTCTGTTCTCCAAAATGTTACTGATATTTGGTTGGATGGCTTAGAAGAAAGCAAGTTTTGGTTCCCAAATCTCTCCTCAAGAGCCCCCCATCATCACTGGCTCACCTAAATATATATTTTAGTTAATTAGACAAGGTCTACTGATATATATAGAGATATATTGGTTACTAACTGCATAAAAAGAGGCGACTTGAGATGTTTTGAAATATGTGCACTGAACCCCTCCGAGTTACAATTTTGCATCAGCACAGATATAAATTTCAACATTTTTTCCTGTCTAAAACTACTGCAGGCCACTGTATGTCGTGACTGGGTAGGTGCAGTCATATTTTTGTTTTAACAAGAATCGATTCATTTCCTCTATTCGAAATGCTGGAAGATAAAACGGTACGACCGGGACTTTTAAGCAGCTGTGGTCGCGGGTGACGTGGAAATGTCTTAAATATATAAATGAATGTAAATAAATCACGGCAGCAGTGCGTCACTGATGTGCGTAGACACACACGAAGGGGTCCTCGCTGATGGTAAAGCGACGTTCACTACGGTCATTCATCTTTAAGACTGACTGAAGAGCAATAGATCCTGGCACAGATGTGAGCGTTCCAGATGTTAAGCAGACATGACGCCGAAGATGCAGTCACTTCAATATTACCGCACGTTCAACATGGTAGTCATTTTACATAAAAAAGGCAAGTAAATGAGATGACAGAGCCCTTAAAACATGAACCCAGACCCTAATCTCCCCAAAGAGAGCGGTACAGGTAAATCGCTGTATAGTTTTCTCTTTGACTCGATTAGAAATTACGATTCAGAATAAGACAAAAATCTCGATTACCTATTTCTACAACAGAATCCTATTTTCGTCGTATAATATTAAAAAAAAAACACCCTGCCTAACACCAGAATAAAAGACCATGGGATGACAAACCTGCCTGTAAATAGCCTGTAAATATTCTCAAATTAAAAACAACTCCTAAAAGCAGTAATACATCTAAACATTGATACCATTTAAAACAACCTTGGCTTGACCAAAGCACCCTCCCCAATCGACATCCCGGGAACAAACGTCTTTCTCCTCTTTCCCTCCATCCACTTGCATTCCCGGGCCTGAAACAGGAATCCAAGGCTATTACCAAGTTGAGAGTCTCTTCAAGCCTGGCCAGCAAGGAGCCCTCCAGCCCCAGAGTACTGCCTGTACCCTCCCTCCTGGACAAGGAAGACTTCACAGGCCCATGTCTGGCATCTAAGCAAGATCTGGTCCATTCCAACTTCAGCATTGGGCAGTAGCGAACTCAGGTTAAAAAACGATACGTTTATTTAATATTAATTTAAAATGACAGTGATGAAAATATAACAAATAAATAGCTCCATCCTGAATTTCATATCAGTCGTTTTTATATAAACTCTCAGCTCACAAGTAATCGCCTTTAAGGAGAGTGTTTGAGAAGCATTTTGTCGTGTTATAATCAGTCCTCACTAGGGCCAGTGAAAGTGCCTGGGGGGGCAGCCTTTCCAATCTTTAGTTGCACCTAATAATTACCCATGATCCTTTGAGAAAACATGATGTGGTAAGAGCTGCTAATCAGGTGTCCCAACAGTAAAATCTTTTGAGTACCTTACTCTCCACACTGATGTAATTCTCATGTTACAAGCATTTAATCCTCATTGTTAAGACATGAGATTTTCAACTGGTGAGGAATTCAAGTCCCGGCTAATATTGACTCAAAGAAAAATAATGTGAGTACAAACATCCAAATTGTGGTTTGTACGTAGGGTTATTGGGATTCACTCTTCATAATGAGCTGAGGAATACAGAGATCAGCAGGGACCTGCAAGAAGATCCTTTATTCCTTTGAACCAAGAAGATTCAGCTGAGGTGGTTTGGGCAACTTATAAGAATGGGCTCTGACCAGGTGACAGAGGAGCTGTTCTGGGCATGCCCCACTGGATGGAGAGCCTGGAGCAATCTACTGACACACTGGAGGCTTGCGAACATCTGAAGCTGCTTTAAAATGGGCCGGAGTCTGGGGTCTTGGAAAGTGGTGGTTAGTCTGACCTGTTCAGTATGTGGTCACCATGATAATCATTGAGGATAATGATGATGATGATGAAGTGCTGGCCAATCACGATTTATTAAAAATAAGCTTTTTACATAATTGGATGAATCGTGGATAGATCACATATAAACAGATGACTAAAGAACCACCACGATCACGCCATTAAAGGGCAAGTTTTTATGCTGAGCTTTCCCCCCTTCCTCAGGAACCTATTTTTGATACAAAGGTCGAACCTACGTAAAAATCCCTCTCTGAGTATTTATTCTCATGGCGATTTTCATTTACATGCAACATTTTTTCTTCCTTCTGAACGTAAATATAGTGAGTTTTCTCCGATCACCATAACCATCAACGTGCTTTGAAATGTATGCATAGTCATTCAAGAAGAAAAACATACTGCAAGTCTGACAGCTGGATTAAACACAGATTATTCAAAAACATTTACCGGGAATGGCTTCGTTTTTTATAATAACAAAATGAGCAGATGTATGCACAGTTCACACGCCAGGAAAGCGGCCGACATACACTAGACTATTACACATTCGTTTGAATGCATAATTAAGAAAACGGCTGACTAAGCCCACTTCACCGTGCTTATAAAAGGCTTGCCCATTCAGTGCATTTCGCCTAAAGCGAAGTTACCATCTTAAATGTCATTTTCCTGTCATCAACCCGATTAATTAACGGTGGCGAAACGGTCCCGGCATGCAATCAGATCAGAAGCTGCATTTTAACACTGGAATATTAAAGCATGGTCCTCACAAACTGGTCGCCTTCTCCTATAACGTGTCTCCCCAGAGCTGCTATTTCCGTTTTGCCAAGAAAAAAATAAAACATTGATTATTTATGTATGTATCTATCAATCAATCAATCAATCAACGTCCTTTTTGGGCCACGTGGCAGGCCCCCTGGGTAACCCTATGGTCGCACACTTCGGGTTTGGGGGTCCAGTACCGGCTTTGCCTTGTGTGTGTGTGTGTGTGTGTGTGTGTGTGTGTGTGTGTGTGTGTGTGTGGGGGCTTCACATGTCATCCACACTTAAAACGAATGCGTTTGGCTTACTCGGTGTCTCTAAATTGCCCACAGTGTGTGTGGCATCCTGTCCGGTGTGTACCCCTATATTGCAGCCTATGATTGCGGTGTCCCCTGCGGCACAGGCCAGTTTAAGTGGTTTCGGTGGTCTTACTTTTAAATGAGGAGGAGGTAGGCGCTGGAAGCACTCAGCATGTGTCGGTGCAGAGCCTTCAGAGGGCCACGTTTGCAGCTGGAGTCGTTAAAACGATCAGTGAAGCAGCACCTGTCTGACATGCGGGGCTAATGGGAAAGATGAACGTTTCACTGGGATTTACGCATTCCACTCCGAGGAAAGGGCTTGTGCCAATCATCATGTTGCAAGAAACTGTCAGAAGCCACCGTTTGTAAATGTGTTTATCCAACTGAGGATCTCCTTTGCAAAATGCAGCGGTGCCCAGTATGTGGATTTTTTTATCATTATTATTTATATTTTCAACGCAGCTCTTTCCTGAACCCGCGTAAAAAGCCCAGTGGACCGGCATTGTCCAGATGTCTTTGAAAACTCAATGGGAAACTTTATTGTGCAGGACTTTGAATGCGCGCGCGCACACACGCACGCGCGCGCGCGCTCTTTCCTACCAGCTAGATTAATTTTAATCCCCGGGGGAGAGAGTTAATAAAATGAGAAACGGGACGGACTAGAGTGAAGCGACGCACATTCCCAGGGGCATCTGGAAGAGATCTGGATAGGGAAAAAAAACAGCCTGAGGTCATGAAAATTTTAACACAGGTTTTAATGGTTTAAAGGTTTTTAATGACGATAACAAACAGAAGGAAACACGTTTTAGACTGGTGTTACAACAGACTATCCAAGGATAAGCACAATGGCAAGGTAAAGGGATAACTTGGTAAGAAAAAAAGTAGCAAGAAACAGCTTACCGTTTTAAATTTTGGTTTAAGTCGTTAAGCAGACGGCTTCAAAGCTTGCGGGATTTTATTTTTGATTATTGTTTGATTATTGACCTCCAGAATGAAATGTGGAGTTAGCATGTTTGCTAAGGGGTACTACGCTTTCTTCCAGCGGCCCAAAAACATGCAGTTTGGGGAAAGGAAGGAGATAAACGCTAAATGCGTGTGGGTGGATTGATTAAACGGAACGGTTCATATGACCACTTGGTGGCGCCAAACACTAGGTTTAAAAAACAGCGTAGTGAAGTCTGTAGAATTTACACGGGGAACAGCGTCTGAAACTGTTACAGGGAGTTTCTGAGGGGAACGCGGGTTTGCACGAACCCTGCCTCTCCGCCGTGTTGAGCTCTAATCACTGGATGATAAAAGACTTTTGTGCTGTCATCAATGAAAAGGAAACCTATGATCAATGCATTATTAGTTGACATCAGCCCTACTTCATTTTTTCCAAATGGTCAGAGGTCACAGGTCTAATCTAAGTGCAATGTATAGGGCGAGAACATAGCCTTCTGTCAGAAGCATTTTGTAATGTTTGTTTACTCTCTGTCCCATAAACCAGTCCCTGTGTTGCCATATTCTCACACAGCACATTGTCAGTTAATTTGGCCCCCTAACAATTACTGTTGTGGTGTGTTTGTTTCAGCAGCATAGTCATTACAATGATGGAAAACATGTCTTGAGACGAATGAGAGCTTCTGTCAGTCCGTTCAGGCATCCTGCGTCTACCATGACTGAATTCGGACCGGGCTGGAGGTTTGAGTCGGATCCAAGGGGACCGAATTACCCAAATGACCAACTGTTCCGACATTTGGGCCCACGTCTGTGTTGACGGCGGCTGGAGCCAAGGAAGCGGCTTTATTTTGAGAGAGCAGCCTTCGGCGGGATCCGCACCAGCCCGGCAGCCGTTGTTGAAGTCAACAGGGACGCGGGACTCGCTCCTTGCCAGCCATTCTCGGCAGATGTTGTCCAAGAGGACTCCTTGGCTAGACGGCGGGGCATTTACGAGTCCTCTGAGTCACAGTGTCCTTTTCAAATGCACAGCTGGGCTGTCTATCAAAGCCTTCACTGTATTAAAGACATTATATAATCTTATTAAAATGTCAGTTATTATTACATCACATGCTCACATCCATCTGTCAGTCTATCTTCCAGCCATTTATCATGTGCTGGATCATTGGGGGCCTGATGTCTATCCCAGGTAACATTGGACCCAAGGCAGGGGAACTCCCCGCATGTGAAATCCCCCCCCCACACACACACAAGCAATCAATATATTCTTATCGAACAACAGGCAAGCACATGCAATTTACCAACTGCATGTCTTACCAATACCAATTTTGTGAAAAGAAGAAGAAAAAAACAGGTGAAGTATCCTTTGCAGTACATAACTTAAGTATTACCTGTAATGTGAACTGGTAGCCTTCTGGGTATAGATTGAATCCTTAACTATTATGCCACCTACTGGCCATTATAGTTTTTGCTTTTAAATATTTCTGTGATCTATTTGTGTGAATACATTTCTCCTCATGTGTGATGTTCCCATGTACTCTACAGCTAATACAGAAAGGTATTTGCATTGCTGCTGTTTACCTCACAGATAGCTTTGCATCATGCAGATGGTCCTCCTTGTAGCTGCTGGATATGAACTTTGAATCCCCACCAAAAAGCCACTGACTGTGTTCCAGCCAATACAACTACAGCTGGGTATTGACTTCAGTAGTATAATCAGGTGTGCAAGTACTGGGCTGTAAGAACTATATTGAGTTGCTAAGTGGAGTGGGGGCCTAAGTTAAGACACACTGCTTTATAGGGAATCCGCTGGGCCACTGAAAGGTGCAGCCATCGTTATCCACTAGGGGGCAGTGAAGGACATAGAAATAAATGTCCCAGCTGTTCTTCCTTTTCTGTGACACACTTTGATGGTGAAGAGGATCATGGTGTCCTATGAAGGGCTTTTGACAAACAGAAATAGATGTAGCGTTCTCACACCAAGCTTGGTTTGGTACTGAGGATTGTTACGATGTGGTTTTGGCAGAGACACGTCACAGTTCTCCGTGTGTGGTTTCATGATGTTACTTTATTTCGTGCTTAAAATTCTTGAAATGTGTTTTAATTGTTTCCATCTTAATACTTTACCCATTTGCTAACCCCCAGTCCCAAGGAAAGGAAGAAGCACAGGTTTTCTAAGTGAGGCTCTGTTTTTGTGTGCGTCTGGGAAACGTTGTACTGACACCACTCATTCTGTGAAAACACATTTCACCAAAACCGTAAATGTTGCTGCCTTGGCATTTGCACAGAAATCTACCAACCTATGATTGGGTGTAGTGTTTTCAGCAGATTCCATACCTAGAATGCTTTCGATAAATCCACAATAACCCTCGGTCGGTTTTTTGTGTGTGTGTGTGTGTGTGTACTCAGAAAAATCAACACTGTGGAGAGAGACAATTCCTGAAAAACGTCCACAGATGCAATATTGGGAGTTTTCTGTCTCCCACCACAAGAGGGAACACAGACTCAACAAAGAACAGCAGATTCAAATGCAATATTTAAAGACATTCTTCTTTTCAGATACGTAAACTTAAAATATCCAAAACAGACAACAGAAACTGTGAAAATGAAAAAAAAAACAGGAAAAAAAGGGAAAATCTTTTGTTGGGTAAAACGTTTTGGTGTCTCTTCCTTGAGACATTACAGATTGGCTGAAGAATTGTTGGCTTTCATTAGACGTCTTCTACAATCCTTTCACAGCAAAGTGTGGACAGAAAGTGTAGCTGAACGGCTGGCCAAAGCAGATCGGGGGGGTACCTTTTGTGTCGAAACTGCACAGACTGCACGGTTTAGCACACTGCCCCAAAGGGATCTTGGGATTTCTAACATCCGAGTGAAAGTAAAAAAAAAAAAAAAAAAAAAGGTCAAATCCACATCAACTGTCATTCAGCAAAAACGTGCAGACTTTTCGTCAACATCGATACGGAATGTGACGAATTTATTTTGGATCGTGTTAACATGTATGCCACTTGGGTATGGACCGCAGTTTTTGGACCGTAGTTTTGAGGGCGTTTTACTTGAACTTGTACAAACTCAGTCTTATCAGTCAACCTCTAGTCCGCCAACAACAACATCACTTCTGGGTCCCGAACAATTACTTGCTCATCTAAAAGTCATGTCACTATGGGTAGCTGTGTGAGATGCAGTTCACAATGCACAGTGGCGGTTAAGACCTGATGGTGCGGTGATCGAACCGTTGGCCGCCGGTTGCCTTAAATGGGAGTCTTTACCACGTGGTGCTCGGGTTCGAGTTAAAGTGCGATGTTTGCATGCAGAGGTGATGAGTGGGCAACGCTGAGAGCATTGCTGTGCGGTCTGGCTGCTCGTTTCTCCTCTGCTAGGCCTTCCCGGACCCCTGCAGCGGCGTGATCACGAGTGGGCCTGGCGGGGGGGGGGCACATCTGACACTAGCCGTCCCACAAACCACTGCAGCAGCAGAAGCAATGGGGCTTTTTTCAGACCAGATCTGGCAGACAGGGCTCTCAACAAGGTGCTGTGCTGTGCTTGAGGTTTAGGGAGACCAGACGGCCTGTGCAGAAATCGTACCGCTTACGGGAATCGAACCGGATTCCTATAAATGCGACTTCACTCAATAGACAGCATGCACACGCAATAGGGCCCACTATCCTTTACTCTGTTATGAACTGTTCATAATACTTCTTATGTCTATAAATATTTAGATTGCAGTTTTGTACCACACAGACAAACCCCAAGTATTCAAAGGAAATCGAAAGACGAAGTCCGGCCCTCGACTTTTCGCGTCCACAGTTCACAGCATCCCTCCTCGTCACGTTTGAACGGGATGACCTTGACCAAACGACCACGCTGAAATCATGCACGAACCATAAGTGTTCCCAGGCTGACACCGGCTGTTTCTTGCCCCCTTGGATGCCAAGCTGCTGCCGGAACAACCGCATCTGCTCAGTCAGGAACAGCAGCTGAAAAAGAGGTCATTAAATGTTTACCACGCTGAGTCTCTAGCCAGTCCCTGTAGTAGTGTCCTGTGTTGCAAAGAGACAGGGTTCCCTGCTAAGCCTGCTCCTAACGATGGGGGAAACCCATTCTGAGAGCCCTGATTGCGCGTGTGTGGGAGGGAGGCCCACACCGGACTTGGTGCGGTGTGAGTCATATCCATCAGGAGTATAGCATGCATACCTTTTTTGCTGCCTGTTTCCTCCCTGTAGGTGTGACTCAGATTTCCCCCCTGCCCACTGATAGACGGATTAAACACCCCTTCAAGTATCAGAAGTGTACCGTTTTAACAGAAACCGATGCACTACAGGATGGATGTTTTGGAGGCATTGGTAGATAGACCAGTCCTTACATTCGGGCGTTAGTGGTTAGTAGAAACGTTCGTTTCCGTTTTACTTTTTGCTGTTTGGACGCGTAGTGTTTCTAAAATGGCAAACATTTCAATTTAACCACGCGATATTACCTGCAGATGTTTCAGATCAGCATTAACCTGGATGAAAACAATTGAAATAACGAGGCTTAGACAACATGGCAGTTAAAAATCAGACACCTTCTCTCGACTTTGATCAGCAATATTTAGTGTCGTTCTGAATTCCATCAAGCTGTTTAATGATGGCGTGGATTTCGGTGTTTTTCCCTCCCAGTCTGAGTCATCCCGCATGGCCAAACCACCCAGAATTTGCTGATGTGTTAATTAGATCTCTGACTCGATCCCTTGTGTGTCAAAAGAACATCTACGGAATATTCCGTGTCAAACAGCACAAATCTGACAGAGTTACGAATGTGATGAAGTTGAACGGTCATATTTAACAGCGTGCTTATAATGATTGTTACTGTTATTTTTGGCCCCTTCATTATTCCTTTTAAGCGAATAACAAGAGAAAACAAGAGACTGATGATTATGATGATAAGTACATTATCATTAACGACAAACGTATCAGCAGGAGTCATATAGCAATACCAATGCCATCATTATGGCGGGAGGTTTAACAATCACGTTTAAATTAGCGCATTATAAAAATAAACTTACATGGCAAGCAGATCTCTGCGGCGCGCAGTGGGGAAAAAAAAAAAACGACCGCAGAGCACCGAGTATCAGTAGGTTTTAGACAACAGAATAACTAAAGAGCAGGTGAAAATTCTCGGAAGAGCGTGTTTTATTTAAAATACAGACTATAAAGGCGGTATGCAGAGAGGGATGTCAAAGGTACGCCTTCCTCCAGCACCTTGGTGACATTGTACTTTAATAGGCTAGGTAAATATTGTAAATATTTACAAATGATGAGAAGAGTCAAATGGAAAGGGGGGATACGCGGAAACACGTACTTGTTATTATTTGACCAGACATTAATTATAAGTGAGAAATTATGCTCCACTAATTATATTCCAAAACCAAACACTTTTTTCATAGCTGTTAATATTTGGAAGGTGGGCAGGGTAGCGATGGAGGCTGTGGAATTTAAAAAAAAGAAATCTGCTGTGTCTCATCTGTTGATGTTTTGAAGGGAGGCCGAGTCACGAAGAACCGGAGGGGTCTGGCCGTGGAGCCGCGGCGCCGCTCGCAGGGACGCCGGCCAACCTGTGCCCCCCCCCCCCAGCGACACCTGT
>JAACJT020000038.1:3185579-3203081 GCA_009936485.2 Gymnarchus niloticus
CGTTATTCATGATCTCTCCATCATTAGTATAGGTGGTGTTAACAGCAAGTTTAAGGAGCTCGATGGGTGTGTCTCTGGCCTCAGCCGATCCGCTCCAAGTCCGGGGTCTGTGGCGCAGGGAGGGACGGCCCCCCCTCGCACGTTCCGGGATGCCACCCGGGACAGGCTCGCTCAAAGGGGACGGCAGCTTGGGGAGATGTATGGTCTGGGTTCACAACCCAGCCTAACTGATCGCTCAATAGTTAACCCAAATAAACAACCTATACTCCTTATCTACATGATAGCAGCTCCCAGCATTTCTGCACAGCCTTGTTTGGCTACATCTATACAGTCCTATGCCTATAAAGGCCGTTTCCCGGGCATCCGTTACTTCCTCATTTCAGATTCCTTTTTATAAATACGGGGGCAGTTCTAATTATACCTCCTAAAGAAAGGAAGCCGACGCAGCACAGTAGACACGTAGAGAACCACAAAAGACAAGCGGAGAATAAAACGACATGTGAGTCTGGGGGATGCTCTAGTACTCGCCTCCCTCCTTGGCATCCATGTTGGCATGCGTTGCCCGCAGACCAGCTTGGAGTCTGCTGCTCCCGGACCTCGGGGGAGCAGCCCGTCCCGAGGCCCGGTCAGCTCGCGGATGGGCGGGGGCCAAGCCCACGACCGGCGCCAGGGTCTCAGTGGGACGCCCCCTTTCTGGGCCCAGCGTGCCGCACGCAGGCTCGGTCAGCGCAAGACGTGTCCATCTGCCCCGCCGCCTCTGCCCGCGGCTGGCCCGCTCCGCTCCGGTATGTAAATGACCAACTGGCACCCACTGAAGACACAAGGTTCACCTTCAGGAGGCGGCCCATTTCACTCGCGTCTTCCATGTTGCCTTCGCTTTCTGTGTTTCCTGGTCAATAAGCCCAGATTCTACACGCAAACTCTTCTTACACTTTGACCCGTGACCGTGAGTTATGGAAATATATATATATATTTTTTTTTTTCCTGGTGTTTCCTTAAGTTAAGCTCTTCCCCAGTAGCAAATCCGGCTCAGGTTGTTCCTGAACACACGGCCGCTTTTTTCCCCGTTCACTTCGATCCTCTTGGGCTTGGTGCTTCTGCCCACGGTATAGGATCACGGATGGCCAACGAGATCTCTAGCACACGGCCTGTTTGGAATCTAAGGCATGGCCAGAGATGCACTTGAGGAGGAGGAATGCAGAGCTTTACTACAATAAAGGTGATAAAGAATGATGCCTATCGCCTCCCACACCTCTCTGCTGATGGCAGCTGGTAGCAAGGACAAAAACCAACCTTGGGGATGCTGCCCATATTACATGAAAATAACTGAGTCTACTGTTGAATCTGAGGCCTGCTATGGAATGATTCCATCAGTCCTTCAAGGGAAACGCCATGGTGTTGCCCACCAAAGGAGGGACGGTTCTTTGTACAAATTTTAAAGCTACATGCTGGCTTCCAAGAACATCGCGCGACTTTGCAAGCAGAAGAACCATTAACGTCCATCTCCCTTGGCTAACATGGCAATATGTATTACAAAACAAACACTGAGGAATGAACAGATAGCAGACATGCTGGGGTGGTTCAGCCAGTGCTTACGACTTTCCACCGCGTGCTTCGTAAACTGTTGACGAGGTGTTCCTGAACAGCTGGCCGGCATACCAATCGGATATCTGAGCTGACTGCAGTTCCAAAGGACCTTAGTTGAGTGGTGCCGAGCGACCTGCAGTGTGCCAAAAGACAAAGGGCCGGAGACCTATGCCCTGAAGGGGCATCACAAACACTCCTTTTGTTCCTTCCTGGCAATTTCGTAAAGTGGGAGGGGCAACAAAATTTCAAAAAGAGAGCGCACCAAAGGCATAGTAGGTCTTGCACGGCATGCCGACGTGCGGTCAGCTGACAGCGTTTCCGTGACGAGAGCTCTCGCTGTCCTGAGGTGTCTGCAAGCTGAAGTGGCATTCCATTTCCCAGCCTGCGACAGAAAACTACACAGAGGCCACTGGGGAGGCCGGGGTGAGCATCTGAAATCAGTGCTCACGAACGTGTGATGATATTGAGAGGTGTGACCAAGACATGACCCTGAGGTTCACACAACACCCCACGGTGACAGAAGCAGCTCAAAGCAGGATTTCACACAACACATCACCATACCCGTTACCCGCTTTTAGTCACCCGCATGCTATCTGAAGGCAATCAGCAAGTATTACCTATCAGCAATAAAAAGGTGGAAAGAACCACTTTGGAGCGTGTTAACCCTGACAGGCAAGGAAACTTAAAGCGCAGCCGTAGAATTTTGGCTGCCTAGCATCTTTTGTTATTCCCCATGGCCTGCCTGTGTCACTTGATCATTGTGTTTGCGACAAGAGCCGATTGTAACACAGACACGCACACATGTAACCCAGAATCCGGCCAAAACAAAGATGCATGCGCTGCTCGCAGAGCCGCTATGACTCACAGGCTGACTGATGAAACCAAGACTCACCATCATACTGCACCTTGACTATTCACTGTGGTATTTCAACTATTCGGAACATCGAGAACAACAACATCCATTATTTGTGCGTGATTTTTGATCCCCCCCCCCCCCCCACTGATTGATAATCGCCGCATCACAGTCCTCTTCCCCAGCAGCCCAGCGTCTACAAAGTATGGGGTGGATGTTTGATGGCTATGTAAACAAACACCATTCACAGATTTGTTTGCCTGTCTGCCCACTGAGGCCTCCTGGACTTGTCTGTTTCTTTACTGCAGCCATGTGTGCACATTTCAAATGAAAAAAACGTCATTTAAAGCCTCAACAGAAAGCAATAACATTCTCACAGGACAAATTAATGCCTATACAATGAACCAGTTTTGATACCTACCTATTTTTTATAACAATAAAGACAGGAATATGTAAAGCATGTGTATACATAGTATATCTTACACCCAAACACACTGCTTTTCCAGCACAGTGCTGTGAGGATCCTGTAGCCTATAGCTGGAAAAAACCAGCATCTCACTAATCGGGGGGGGGATTCAGGAAAACTACACTGCAAAAAAAACAAAAAAAAAAAAAAAATGAACACAAGTGTTTGGACAGCGAAGCCTTAAAGGCTGCATGACAGCTGAAAAGTTAAGTTCCTTTTCCATCCTTTTTCCAGCCGATACCATCTCAGGTCCCAGACCAGTTTACGTGCTTTTCCACTGAACAGGAACTGGTGTCTGTGCTGAAAAAAAGGCTCAGAACCAGCAGCTAGAACTTGCTGGCCTGGAACCAAGAACCTGCAACAGAACATGCTGAGAAGCAAGACAAACACTGCGTTGCGGTCTTGTAAAGTTTGTCAGAAATTCAGATCAATCTCTTGGAAATGAAAAAAGATGCAGAATGAATTCTCTTTGGATTGGGGATGGCTCCACACCACTTTTTTGTCTCAAAAACCAATAACACAACCTTAAACATCAGCCAACGATGATGATCTTTGTTTCTGCTTAACTTCCAAGCCATGCTGTCCGTAGCACTGCAATTTAAAAAAAAAAAACACTCTAAACCCGTAAAGGAATAATTACAAAACAAAACTCTGGTCTGGCAATCTGAAGAGGTCAGTTTACCCATGTATCCTATGGCAGTGCAACTTTAACCTTTCCTGATAAGGATCCAGTGTTTTTGGTTTGTATTGGCACATTTAGCTAGGAGTAATGCTGGGAACGGCGGTCTACTGTGTTTCTTTTGTGTTGTCGCTGGAGCAGGTCAGTGACGCAACCGCTATGTCAAATTTGGCCCTGAAAGCAATGGAAATGCAGGCCGATTCACAGTAGGCCTGGTTCCAGCACCACGTGGGTGGATATAGGGTACTACTGCACCCTGATCAAGCCGTGGCCAGAGACGTTAGTAGGAACAGCGGCAGCCCGTGGACGTCCTACGTTACCCGGGTGACGTGCGTCAGAGGTCATCAGCTAAACAGAATCAGCCACAGGACAGCAAGGTGCCCACAGTACAGTTTCAGCCCGACAGACAAAAGGGGCTCCCTTCTGGCAGATTCCCCACAGGAAGTAGCGTTCGGCATGCTACGGAGCCCACGACGGCCGTGAGATGCACTGCGCTGTCGGCGGGCAGGGCTGGCTAACTGCTGCTCAGACCTCTGCAACGAGCCAACGGGGGAGGCTCATTTATGCCAGACGGCCAACCCAGAACGCGCAGGTCCAGACGCCCGTTAAAGCGTTTTCACTGTCATTTAACCCATGTGATTATTTCACAGATTTCGCAGGCTCCTCTTCTAGACCAATATATTTACTCCAGGAATCACCGCTAATAATGAAAGGAATCATAAATTATTCTGATATTAATAATGACAAGTATTTACATGTGGTGGTTATGATTAAAAAATAGTGTTGGCAAAGGATGTGTTAAGACATGAATTATCAAGATATACATTTTAATAAAAAGATCGTAATTAATAAAGAGACCATAACCATTTAAGTGCCATAAAAATGGATTTAATAACTGGAGTTATTTCACGAGCTGATATACAGATTGATTTGTTTAACCGTGTAAAACAGGCTACACTAGTTTCTCATTTCAGTACGGTGCTGCGCGGGATTTGTGATTTAAAAAGAATGACACACTAATGTTTTCACTAAATGCTGCCATAGGGCATCTGAACACAGTATCTCTAAATCAGACAACGTCCAACTGGACATCAGAGAAACAAGAGTATTTTATCATAGGTATATAGTCTGAGAAAATTAAAATTATCCACTTTCTAACCTTTTAGACGAAAGCTGTACAAAGTAGAGTAACAGCAGATAAAGAGATCATGTGTTTTTTTTTTTGGGAGGGGGGAGGGCTATTATCAACAATAAACTGCTTTGCTCAAAAATTTGGAAAAGAAGATTGAACAAGAGAAGGGTATCGCACCAAAACGCGGAATACAAACAGGAGCCGTTTGCTGCAGAGATGTTTCAGTGCTTTGTAGCAGCTAAACACTTGCAGTCACACTCACAGTAAATGAAGTGAGAGCAACACGCAAAGAGGAAAAAAAAAAAAAAAAACCCAACACAAACAAACTAGAGGGGTGTCTTGGGTGTGGGAGGGTGTAAAGGAAAGGGGGTTTCCGTGCACCATTTGACATGGTCCTGCGTTGCGCAG
Organism: Gymnarchus niloticus; assembly: GCA_009936485.2. Taxonomy (NCBI): domain Eukaryota; kingdom Metazoa; phylum Chordata; class Actinopteri; order Osteoglossiformes; family Gymnarchidae; genus Gymnarchus; species Gymnarchus niloticus. The sequence goes on from JAACJT020000038.1 coordinate 3,190,705, forward strand.
AGGCAGGCCCCATCTCAGGACCTGACGACGGTCTCAGTGAGCCGAAACACACCATCCATGCATTTGTACAAGTTGACATTGTGGAGAGGCTCCCACGTTTACTATATTTACATGATCGCTTGAAAGACACGCGAGCAAACACCAGTAGCCTGCTGATACGATGCACATGACAGAATGCAATCCTAAACACTAATACACAGGCAGACGATTTGATTAAACAAACTACCATACATTTGCTTATGTAACACATACGCACTGCCAAGTAAAATTTAACTAAGTAATCTATATTATGAACGTATTAAAAATTGACATGCCATATGAACTCTTACTGCTACTAAAACACTAAATGACACCAATGTAGAGTTTTCATTGATAAACATTCTCGATTCATTGTGCAAAATAAACTTTCATCCTTCTGCTCGCTAGACACAACCACAAAGATCCACTCTGTGCTTCTTCAATACGTTTGCGACATACAGACCGATACCCACACCCAAACTCCCATTTCTTGCCTAATCCACTATCAAGTCTACTGTATGTTCTGGAATTTCACATAACATTTTCTTCCTGCTCAAGTGTTAATATGCACTAAGATTAAAAGCAAACAAAAAGAAGCATGCAGAAGAACAGGAAAAGAGGAAGTTCTCTTTCTGTTAACTAGTTGGTTAACAGAATTTGACTTAATTTACTGCATACTAAAGTTCCTGTCAAGTAAAAATCCACATACAGTTTGGCTTTGTAAGGAAATACGTCCATCCCCTCCCAGGTAATAACTATGATTATTCCGGAAAGAGACAGCTCAGCGGACTGTACACACGCTCATACTAAGTCAAGAGGAGGAGTGTGAAACGTACAAAACACACACATTTGCTTTTATAAAGATAGACTACAAGATTTATTGACATTTAGCTGCTGACTCTGAATGATCAAGATCCTTGATTGCAACCGCCTAGCGAAAACACGCCCGTGGTGCATTTCAATATCACCCCCAACCTGGTATACATATCAATGCCAATTATGAAACAAGACCCTCAGAAAGGGAAAAAATAAAAAGTGTGGACACCCAGAGAACGGGCCTGAAAAGTGAGGCTAGTGCCCGGGACCCGGCCAGGACCATGTAACATGTAGGCTCACATCAGCGGAGCACACACGGCCATCTGAGAGCACGAAGTGTGATTGTATAAAAAAAAGCTAATTAACGCTAAGAAATTACAAAGACAGCAGCGACCCGATCCGGTTGCCTGTTGCCGAGGCAGGGCCATGCATTTTTGTGATAATATGCACAACCACACAGCCCCCTGCCGATTTAATGCGGCTTGAGGTTCCCTGCTCCGTCGACTCCGTGAAGCCTGGGCACCTCTTCTGTTTGCTTGGGTGACTTACATTTAGCCATATGTCCATGTGCATGCCTGGGCATGCAACATGCATGAAATGGGGGTGCGGGGGGGGTTTACCCCTCACAAGTGTGTCGCAAAATCATCGCTGGAGATGCACACTGACACGGCACAGTATTACAGACGGAAAGACGCGTCTAACATAATTAAAAGATTTGCGCAGAGCCTCACAAATAAACATCATCAAAAAATATGCTTCTTTGACATTCCACATTTTGTAACAGGCTGTACAATGTGACAACTGCAAAGTTATAATGCTTCAAAAGAGGTCTGTTTATAAAATATCACCGTGCAATCATAAAAATGAATTTTTCATATTCAGTTAATAGGAACATTTTAAAAACTTAAGCGATGACCATGTTTACGAAAAAGGTTGATAAAAAAATCAATTGATGTCATTTACTTTGGCCATTTAACAGTAAATATTATCGTGTACACACAGAGATGTCATGTTTAAAAAGAAGTTAACCCTGCTGACACAGAGCGCTCAACTTTTTTAGGAGCTAAGAGAAATTAAGGCCGAGTTTCAACTCAGTGAAAGAATGGGTGGTTATCACAAGTAAATCGGCTGCACCATCCAAGGTGTGAACATGGCTGTGAAACCACATCTCTAAAGTAAAAATAAAAACAAATTTAAAAGCTGTATTTTTCCACTGTATACAACCTAATCATCAAATGCTTGTGCTACGCCACTTCCTGGTCTGCTGTATAGTTAACGCAGGATAAATGTATTTGTTCGTCGTACAAAATGTTTCAGCGATATTATTCAGCACTGCAGCCTTGGGTTTAAATTCTAATGAGGAATGAAACAGTAGCTGAATATTTATTTCCGGCGTCGCATTAGTTTGGTTTAATTAAAAAGTGGCAGAGGTTCACACTGATTGAGGTGTTAATGACAATCATTTCTGTGAACCCTCCCAGCCTGCACTGGGGTTGGTATTCTGCGGTACAACTCTCTTCAGAATATGAATTTGAAAATGTAGAAAAGGCCAACCACTTGTTTTAGAATTTCTAAACATTTCATTTATGCCTTTACGCGTTCATTTATTCTTAACTTTTATTAGGCAGTTTTGTAGTACTGTTACACAAACATGTCAGCTTCTGTCGATCAACGCACCTCTCGGTAAGCAGAAAGTTACGACGTGCGGCCCTGGGTTTTACGACAATATAAAGAAGATAAACTTACTTCTGCATTTCACAATTTTGTCCTTGACAGCATGTTTTCGCAATTTACTGACAATTGCAAAATAAGTTTAAAAATGCATAAAATCTACGGTCAATCAAATTAATGGTACAGGTCCCTGGCAATAACATTTGATTGACAGCTGAAAATTAAAATAACAATACATCAAACTTCTTTAATAAAAATATCAAAAATATATCTCAGCTGAAAAAATAAGTTACAAAGGAAATACCACCAAAGACAAACACGCTCAGACATTTTATCACTCATTTTTAACACTATGTATTAACTGTCCAAGTCATTCAACTGAAGAGTTCCTGCCAGTGCGTAATGTGGAGTAATATCAGCATACACACATTATGTAAATCAGTCGGAGCTCAATTTAAAATGTTCAGAACCTTCGGATGCCGGTAAAACACAGCAGATCTAAGAATTCTGCCTGGAGAGGTTCACGGGCCTTTTCTAGGCAGGACTAGGAAAGCAGGCTTTATCGTTATTAAGAACCACACCAGTAAGTCATCCAGGATTCAGGTCTGCTTTTGCATATCAAACCTGAGGTGATTTTTCCAAACACCTTCAGAAGGTCTGACTCACTGCCAACAGGAGACTAAATGCTATCTCAGATTATGTTTCTCCTTATTATCAGTCACAAGCGCAGACACAGGCTAAGGAGGTCATGGGTCAACAGGCCAGGTGTGTGGGTGGGTGGGTAAACCTTGCACATGGCCTTACAGGGCCTCTGTTTATGGGTGGGTGGGTAAACCTTGCACGTGGCCTTACAGGGCCTCTGTTTATGGGTGGGTGGGTATACCTTCGACCTGTTCTGCGCAGCGTTCCTTGGCCTTCTCCCTCATCATTTTTGGGATGAGGACATCCAGCTCCACATGACGCAAAACCGGCTCCCCTGGAAGAAACAAACAGCCTTATGACCAGAACTATCAGGGTCATTGCATGCCAGTCTCTGTCACAAAAACACTACCGCACTATGAGAGTTACGTAAATACAAAGTATAGTCTATATGGTACAAGAACCTCACTAACTGCTTTACCTAGAGTACCGCCTTAAACCACCTAAAAGACAGCAAAGCCATCAGCCCCCCCGAGCCTAGCCCTCTGTGTCCAACCATGGGCTGATGTCCACTCCAACCCCCCTTTTAAATCTGTGGAACGGAGAACCTCTCCTAAAAGTGCCAGTGGGCATGTTTCCATTCAAACATCAGTAACTGGCCACAGACAAACCTCAAATCTCACAGAAATTCCGATCCCCCGACAGCACTCCTCTGCTCAGCAAAAGCCTACCAGCCAAGACAAAAACGAACAACCTGTGACCCGTCTGAGTCTTTAGGGGTGCCCGGTCACCTGGAGGATAACAGCAAAACATGCTCAGCATCCGAAGGGAACGCTGCAGAACCCTGGCTGCACTCCGACTAAAGGAGTGCGCAGATATCAGACTGACTGGGATGCCAAACAGCCGGCAAGAGACTACTGCAGTAAGGCTGGCATCTTGCCGTCATGCACTGAACGGTTTTGGGCAAGATTTCAGTTAGCAAAATGTCCATCTCCCACCTCACTTGTGAGAAGAACATCAAGTCTCTAAAAAGGCTAACTTCTAAATACTGCTTAAGAGGCTTTTAGTGATAAAATCTTGTAGAAAACTACTTCACCATTTAACCAAATGCTATTGCAAAGAACAAGGCTCTTCATTCATGGCTGTATAGGTTTTTTTCTAATCCACCTGTAATGTTCTGCAAAGAAGATGTTCAGCAAAGATAAAAGATTTAATAACAATAATAAATCTACAACTAAGACTTTTCATGCTGTTTTAAGACTTCATGACAACAAATGTCAAAACCTCAAAGCAGTTTTACGAATATCTGTTCCACAAAATTTCAAATGATATTAGGTATCTGCACATCCACACCGTACGTTTCAGGGAGACACCAGCGTGCTTTGGCATGATCTGAAGCCAGAAGCCAAGCACCTTGTCTGGGACGTGCTGCTTCCAAAATGAAACACACACCAGTTTTCCAGATACTGACCGGTTTGACATGGTTTTACTCGCAATGCGAGTGCTCAGCGGGAAGAATACTTCTATCCAGCACCCAGAGCTGCCCATTTTAGACATGTGGCTGTTCTGTTACACCTAACCCAAGGGTACAACAGCCGACGCCGGCGCAGGACTCGGATTAACAAAGTGCTCACACCTCGCGACGCCTCGTGTCCAACCACGTGACACGTAGCGACGTCAGCGCGGAGGTCGTTAGTGACTGCAGATAACTTACATGCCCTTCTAAGCAAGTGTCACAGAGTAACAGCGGCTAGCCCACCGGTAATAAACGCCTGACAAACATTTTGAAATGGCCTTAAATCGAGAAATTACGAACAGTGACGCCAGCAACTGCGTGACTTCCCACAAACTACCGCCAACGGCGACGTCTCACTTAGCACTGAGGCAGATTATCCACGATTTGGGGCGCTACCGCCATGAAAAAAAGAGACAGTTAAAAACCATGCCGTTTTGTCAGTTACTGCTATCGAAACGAAACTACAATCCGTGATGAAGAAGAGGGATACGACAGGTTTAGAGAGCAGGTCTAATCGAAGTCGACAACCACCTTCTTTCGCCGACTCCATAGCGGAAGACATTCTGCGCGTGCGCAGTGGTGTCACGTGATACAAGAAAGTCGCTACGCCTTGTGGGAATTTGAGTTCCCGCGAGACAGCCGTTGAAGCGACGTGAGAGACAAGTTTCAGTGGCAGCTATGCAGTTTAACTTCATAATTTCCCATATAGCGTTTGTTTTGAAGGTTACTATTTAACGAATTAACCAACGAGATTATAATGAAAGCTTCCACATTTTTAAAAGTGGAAGCAGAGAAAACCCTTGAAAAATACTTGTAGTAACATTTTATCAACAAGTAGCTTTTGCTAACGCAGCAATACAATTGTTTTGTCTTTTCTTAACATGTTACCCAAAAGCATATAGTGTACGTCTCACTACTGGGAGGTCGTACTCTGACTCCCAAAAGCATATAGTGTACGTCTCACTACTGGGAGGTCGTACTCTGACACCCAAAAGCATATAGTGTACGTCTCACTACTGGGAGGTCGTACTCTGACTCCCAAAAGCTGTAGTGGCCAAGATCATACATAATTGCTGGCTGACCACTGGTCCTACACCTTAAAGACACATTCATGATGAGCTGGCTAATTAAGTTGGAATTCCATGCACTATGTGACACATGAACGCGTACACACACACCCATATACAGAAAAACAACTTCTGAGCAATATTAGTCAACTATTTACACTTTACACAGTCCATTGCAGTACAGCAATAACCAGACTGCCAGTATAGCTTTTCATATTGTGCACCAATTATAGCCGCTATAATTATTACAGTTCTGTTATCTAATAACTAAACATATTAAGCATTGTACACTGGTCCTTTGGTGACCCTGATTTTGTCTATTTGAGGCACAATGCCCTTTTTAAAATTGCAACAAATTTCCTCCTAAATGTTAAATCTGTATAAAGGCAATGTGTAAAATGTATGCTCGCAGGACCTATTTTTAGTCGTCCATCAGCCGATACATTTACGCGGAAGCAAAAGCATGGTACGCTTTCAGCTGTGCAGATGGGCGCAAGGAGGTTTGCCCGGGGCCACAGCTACCTCTAAGCACCCGCGGGCCCCGGTGAGCCCGAGGTGTGAAAGATGTGGTCAGGCTCAAGCACGACTGCATATCTCATTTAGAGTTTCTCATTTTCGACTCCAGATTTAAGGGTAAGAAATCGAACCTGTGAGAAGCCCCCAGGCAGAACACAGCAAGGCGTGTGAGAGTCCCGATCTCTCGGTTCTCCGGGGGGGGGCAGGGCTCCGGGAGAAGTTAGGGTGGGGGGCGGTTACCCAGTGTTGCAATCGCCAAAGCATTGTCCTAGGTGCTTCTCAGAAGGAAAGCTCACTTCTTGAAAGGGAAGATCACGGTGGGGTGTAAAGGGATGGGCAGTTCTCATGAAACTCACCAGTCTGGTACTCCATAATGTCCGTCGGCCGAGCTGCACAGCCTTAGTGCAGTCGGCAAGGCGCCTAATCTGGTGCCCTTTAATAACACTGTCAAAAAGTGGTCGAAGTGTAAGGAGAAATAGTCTTTTTCATGAACTTTGGCAGCTATAATTAAATACCCAACATGTATATGGCCGACATGACAGCCTGTTGTAGATGGGTACTCTGAGGTTCAGAGGCTTCTGTCCCCAGGGTTAGAAGGACTTGCGTTGACTACTTGTCCCCTGACAGAGTTTAAAGATACAGACCAAAACTTTACAAGTCCTTGCTAAAATATTCCTCAGATGTGTCGATTCCTCTTCCCCCTCCAGCATTGTTGTTCCTAAGCCTTATTAGATGAAAAAAAATACAAATAACACCTGAAATAAAATGGGAAAATGGAGTCAGCCGCGAATGGAATTCTAATTCTCGGCAGACCTGGTCTAGTGGGCCTTGTCAGTCAAAGTGGACATTATCACTGCACACTCTGGAGCCTCTGGAAGAAAAGAGACTGCTCCAGCTTTACCCTGCCCTCCCCCTGCTCCACAGGAGGGATGAAGACGTCTCGTATCATCAAAGGACATAACAGCACTTAGAGCCAAAGTGGATAGTATTGCCGGAGGCACACAGTTCAGTCATGGCAGATACAGGAGTCTGTACATACGGGTGTTTAACAAATGAGGGAGTATTTCTCTGAAGGGAGCTGGATATGTCTTTCCTTTCATTTTATAGGGACAGCTCACATCTGAGAGCAATAGAATTCATGTCATAAACACATTACATAATAACTTAAAAATCCAAGTGAAAGTCCATAACCACTGTTTATTCTGATACTGAGAACGGTATACCCTGCTTTTGCTGGAAGATACTGGAAAATTCCACAAGCTGTCATGTCACACAATCTGATGCATCCTTTAATGAGAGCCAGTTTTAGAAACAATAGATAAAAGACGTGACTAACTCCAGGGCCCCCTGAGTTGATTTAATTAAGCTGATTGAGATATGCTAGATAATTACTGTGATCCTTTTAAGCCTTTAACCCTTTAGTCTAAAAACATACCAACATTAGTTTTATGTTTTTCTGTCCCAGAAGGGGTCAGCTGTTGAACCGTTGGGTTGGGTAAAGGAAAATGATATATATTCATATACAGCTCACATGACATGATTAATAACCACCGTGGGGTGAGTCATAGACACACTAGCCAGACTGTTGCAGGTCATTTTCATTTATTTTAACTCCTTGTCTACTATGTGTCAATTACTTATTGCTAATTTTTAGCATTTGTTTAGAGAAAAAAATATACAATGCTTGAAATAATCACCTAGTAACCAAGAGTATTCATGCGTTAGTAGCGTGTCCGTGTTGTAGCATTTATAAGGTATTTTATTGTGTGACACATAGCATGGAAGCACATGATTTTGATGTCCTACCGGTCCTCACGACCTCAGAGGACAGCGCAGTCGTGGCACACTGACCCCTGCCCAGCACTACTGGTAGAGACGTGGCACAGAGCCACTTCCTGGCTGGGAGGGGAAGACCACGCCCACCCCGACCGACGTGCAAGACTGCTGTGCCCGACGCCAAGTGGGTCCGGTTCTCTGGCACTGGAGCGATACGGCTCCCAAGGACGGTCGGCACAGTCGAGCAGGCATCTGCCATCATGTGAGGACAGACCTGCTAGTCTGTCTCTCCTCTCTCTCTCTCTCTCTCTCTCTCTCTCACCCTCACCACCGCCCCCTCTATACCAGTCTCACTGGCCATGCCACAGAGGTCACGTCCTGTGGCCTTCCTGGGCAACCTATCCTGCGACTAATTGTCACCTCACAGCGTGACAGATGACTTTGAGGCTCCCAGGGCCTGCATGAACGCCTCCTGGTTTGGCCCGCCCCAGCTCTGGACATTCGTCCCGTCAAGCTCTCTGTGGCGGATCGTCCCAGGCCACCACAAATGCCCACGTGCTGGGCCCAGAGTGCCCCCAAAACCGCTAAATCACATGGCTTGTTTCAAAATGACTTAACCAGCTTGTAGTTCAATGTTTCAGGCTAAACACCTTTCTCAAGGATACAGCTACAGGATTCTTATTTGTATTTCTCATAGTAAACTACCACACTGTATATCCACTGTCAGTGTATTTATCTAACACTATATGGCCTTCCAGTGGTAACTAATTAATCTAGCTTGTGCCTTATTTCCAGTTTATTATGTTCATGTGGCTCCTTTTCCAAGAGTTGTCCTTGTCCTAGGATTTGAGGGGAATATTTTTTTTGTCTGGATTATTCAAAGACAGCTGCAGGGTGTGTGTGCGTGTGTGTGTGTGTGTGTGTGTGTGTGTGTGTATGTTCTTTAATAGGAAATTAATGAACCGGCCCTTCAAGCCGATGAACCATCTCCCCCTAGGTTAAGTGCCCGCTGTGGCGAGAAGCATGGACATGCACCCCCTCCCCCCCATCCATGTGGAGAAACCTGCAGACACTTTTCTAACAGCAGCAGCGATTAGATTAGAGTGGGTGTGAGGGCAGCGGGTACCCAAGGCTTCCACACTGCTTCAGCGAAATGCAATAAAGGCTGGGCTGCGGGGGGGCAGAAGCTCCCCCCAGCTCAAAAAGCCTGACCCCCGGCAGGACCCCGTTACCCTAGCAGCGGGCGGGGGAGGCTGCCAGAGATTCGGGCCTGCTCGTTTGGTGGAGTTAGTGCCTCTTCGACCGAACTCGGGGTCGTGCCAAGTGCAGGTGCTTGTGGCCAAACCACACCATCTGTGGCCAAATGTGACACAGGGCCCCTGTCACCATGCGTTAAGGGGACAGAGCCTGGTCTCCGTCCTACCACTCTCCTTCTTTCTTGATTCTGTTTTCTTTTGGTACCGACGCTACTTTGGTTGTAACATCCAGCACCCAGCTGCAGGCTCGGTGTGATCGCCCATTACTGAAGTGGTGAAGCGAGGTTTTAAGGCTTCTCCTCGGTGAAACGGTGCTGCGGCTGTTGGATAATAACACACGGAAGAGAATGCGAGCGATTCGGAGCCCGTTCTTGGAGAAGCAGGGAGGTTTCACGGTGCGTGCCAGGGAAGCCGAAAGAACATTTGTCTAGCTGTTTGAACTGGGACCTCATTTTCTGTCTGGGGGGTGAGAAAATGACAAGTGACCTCATCACCCCAGAGGTCTGGGCCAGGCCGGAATGCCATAGGAGGGTCACATGGGGTCAGCGAGGCCCCTCCTCCCGCACGCCCCCTCTATTTCACCGTCGTGCTTCCTTCTTTCCGAGCGTACGGCCCACCTTGCACCCCTCCTGGGTCACATGACATGGCCTCGCTGCAAGCACAATAGCGCCTTAACAGATGGGTTTTTAGAAAGCGGTTAAGGGAAGCAGCGGGAGGTTTCTCCAAGCCAACCGGGAGCAGAATGGCGGCTGCTGCAGCTGAACAGAGCCCAGCAAAATCAGCCACCGCCTTACCGGTCTCCAGGTCGTGCCGCGTGGCCTGGCTTCAGCTTTGTTACCTGTGTGCCACGTGGTTAACGGCTCAGAGGCCGTACCCCCTGCCCTCGGGGAAAAGCCCTGCCTCCAGCTTCTTCCTTACATCTCTAATTGTCTCCAGCTGTCAGCGATCTGTCTCCGTCTCGTTCCCCTCCACGCCATGGTCATGGTGCTGCTTAACTGAGATTTACGGAGGAAGAGTGTTTTTTTTTTTTTCATCCGTAGAATTTTGGGATCTTTGCAAACAGAAAAACAGTGAAATTAAACAATAAGGACAACTTGGAAGTGAGTTGTTTTGTTGTCTGTTTTTTTTTTTTAATGCAGCAATGAATCCGTGGAAGACAAAATGCAAGTGTGGTGATATCAAAGAAAACTATCTGTGATGCTAATGTGTGGTGCAACAAAACACCAAGCATAACTCAGAATAATCAGTACGCACGATAATAATAATCCGTCCGTCTGTCCGTCCGTCCGTCCGTCCGTCTGTCCGTCTGTCCGTCCATCTTATAACCACCTATCCTGGTCATAGTGTTAGGCAGATAAGAATAACAACAACAATAACAATAATAATAATAACAACAATAACAATAATAATAACTTCATTAGTTTAATATTAGTTGTTGACATGCCTCGTTCATGGGCTTATGTCTTCTCCGGGTTTCTTGATTCATATTTTTAACTAATATATTTCACGTGTTCTCTTCCACGCTGTTCTGCCAAAGTTTACTCCAGTCCGACCCGTCAGGCTTACGGCCAGCTTCGTGTTTCTCTTCTTTTTTTTTTGTGATAATTTGTACATATTTATATCTACGGCTGCACCTCTGTCTCACACGGCGAGCATTGCTAAGCCGAGAGTTCGAGAGACACACACGCACACACACCCGCACGCTCACATGACTGCTAGCTGAATAAATCGAATCCGTGTTCTGAGCCTTCAAAGTCTTCACGGTCTCTCACCTTCACTCGCTGGCATGGGAGTGGTGGAAACCCCCAGGTCTGCAAGCTCTCAGAGGTCACCCGATTTGGGCCTTCCGGCAGCCCCCTGATCCTCCGTGACATCCAGCGGAGAGCTAGCTTTTAGCCCTTCCTCTCCCATGGCACAGACAGTGCTCCCAGAAAGCGTCAGGGACCCGTGTGCACTAATTGTTTCCAGGGATGAGGTCCAGGCTTTGCCATCCACACAACTGCCCCTGAGGCATTACCATGGATGTCTTGCTGCCTGTCCCACCCCCTCCTGACCGCTCCCCCCCCCAACCCTGTCTTACCCCTTTCTTCCACACTGGGGTCACTCAGAGTTACAGCACACAGGCTCATTTCAGAAATGGAACACGCGTCTACTCCCCCTGTGACGGGCACCCCCCCGGTCCGGTCAAAGTTTCACGTGCCGGTGAGAACGCCGGTCCGTCGCGGTCAGGCTGTCACGCCGCAGCCCTGCTAATTGGTACAAATTGGCTGTAAATTGAGAATGAATCAGTATTTAGCAGCAGTCAGAAATGTGGCTGAACAAGCCAAGGCTGACGAGGACAAAAATCCGACCCACATGTAGCACGCAAACCTGTTACTCAGTGGTGGTATCGTGCCGGGGTTCTGATCCGAGATCAATCAGCCTCGATGAAGTCGTGGACGTGCACTGGAGGTGATGTGGGCCGGCAGATCATGCCGATGCGTCCTGCCAGTGTTCGATTTGTTCAGCCTCAGAGATCCGTTTGGCAATGATGCTCAAGAGAAACCTAAAACCCTCAACCGAAACAGCGAAACAGACCCTATTGGAGAAACACTGTCTCCTGAATTATAAAACTCAGAAGAAGCATATTGGCTGTTAATAAAATGAATACGTAAAATATAATCCTTGTCTGGTTTGCAGATATGGGCAGGGTCAGACAGATTTGGTTTGGACAAGGTGGTCACAGGTTTTGTTCGGCCTATGGGGACTTTAAGAGAGCCAGTGGGGGGGTGGGGGCATAGCGGTCTTGATGTGAGCAGTCCTCTGTTATCTAGAGCAGCCGTTATACCAGACTACCAGGCCACATTCTTTTATGTGTGCCACCCAAGCCCCTCACAGCACCCACGATCCCGGGGGGCCCCTCACGTCCCCCAGGTGCTGTGCGCCCATCCCCCCATTTGTTTATCTTGGCCTGGGCTGCACGGATCGCCGGGATGCATTTCCTGCGAGCGTCTGTGGGCTGCCACTGGGCCACAATCTGGGCTCGCTTCTCAAGCAGCTAAACCCTTTGACACTGTGGTTTTTAATTAAAATTACATTATGATTAATCAGCCGGAAGGGGGC
>JAACJT020000038.1:3210402-3232366 GCA_009936485.2 Gymnarchus niloticus
GACAGATGCCAATGACTGACATATAATTGCACTGTGTGCATTTAGCTTTAGCATATAGCGACAGATGCCAATGACTGGCGTAGAACTGCACTGTGTGGCTTTAGCTTTAGCATATAGCGACAGATGCCAATGACTGGCATAGAATTGTACTGTGTGATTTTAGCATTAGCATATAGCAACAGATGTCAATGACTGGCACAAAATTCCAATGTTTGATTTTAGGTTTAGCGTACAGCAGCACACAACCTTGACTGACCTAGAGTGTATATTTATATATACACACATATATAAGCAAAAACAGTTTACGATTTCACAGATGTCCAGTTCCTTAACCACTATGCCATCTGCCATCTGGATCTACCCAGGCACACATGGAGTACGTTCTGTACAATTGCATTTCAGTACAGCGTAGATTCTGTGAGACTGACAGTACAGAGCTGGGTGATTTTTACGATTGCGATTCGGAAGGGGCGAAATTTATCAACGTTAAAAATAATAGTGCTCACAGTTAGGTGGGATGACGACTCACAACGTCACCTGCATGATACTCTGCGAAAAGAGCGCTCATTAATTCATCAAGGGATGTCGTTTTTCTTGTTGATGAGGCAAAGGGGTGGAGCCAACAACAGCCGGGGGACCAATGGCTCCTTCGGGCACGCGTGCCACGTGCCTCTCCTCACCCTGAAGGTGTGAGTTAAAAAAAAAACAATCTCAGTTTTTCCAGCATTGCCCCCCCCCCATCACCCGCTCATTCAACTGTAGATGCAGTGAACTTGTGCTCTCTGCCTCCCGCGTGAGCCCCCCCGGTGGATCAGAGCGGCCTCTCACCTCAAGACTGACACTCCCGCCTGGGCGCCCCTCTCAATCTTCCCGAAGTGAGAAAATAAGATGGCATAGGACCTATTAACACGTCGTCCGGCGTGCGCTTCAGGGCCCGGCCCATCCCTGGCTCTCGAGCCTCGTCGCACGGGCCTTTGTGTGTGTGTTTGTGTGTGTGTGTGCGTGTGTGTGTGAAAGGAGATCACAGGCTTGCAGGCCAGTTGTGCTCAGACACGTTGCAGTAAGTTCTACCTCCCCTTTAACAGGACTCCCATCGATTTGTGGATCCATCAATACACTCTACCTGTCCTAACACGGGATCGATATTGCCTGTCATGCCTGAGCTTGTTTGTCATCATAGAAAACACGCGTGTGCACACACACACACACACACACACACACACACACACACACACAGGCTGAGTGCAAAGTGATTAAAAAAAAAGAAGGCCATGTTGTTAAATATTAACTTTCATGTTCGATCTTCGTGCTAAATTTCTGATGGCGTATTGAAACTTTCCTGTTTTCTTCTGTCATGCGGCCACCTCTAATCCAGGGAGTACACTCTAACTTCAGTTCTTTTTAACTCTGACTACATGGACATCGTCAAACGCCGAATGAATTATTTAATTTTGGAACAAACTAACACCACAGAATCCAGTGCTGAGCCACAAATCGTTCTGCCTGAGAGCAATGACACTTCCAATCGCTCCAATAATTATAATTTAATTCCCATTTATTATTGTATAAACAACAAAAATTAAAAATTAGTTTTCATTTTCATTGTATTAATCATATATATATTATCGTTCTTGATCATGACTTTATTAATATTTATTAATATTAATATTTGTGGCCTGATAGTCTACAGTGTCGACCAGCCAAATTTCTTGGAATCATCATCATCATTCAATTTCGGCTGCTCCCACAGCGGATCAACCTTCTCCATCTCCTCCTGTCCTCTGCATCCCACTCTGTCACACCAACCACCTGCATGCCTTCTCTCGAAATCTCTTGGAGTAATAGGGTGTGTGCTTCATTTAACATGCAGTCTGGTACCCCATTAAATGAAGACACTTAAGGAACAGACATTTCTAGGAATTTTCTAAATTTCTAGAACCCGTGAAAAGCGTAAAAGATCCAATGTCCTGTCTTTTCACACACGAGGAAAGCCTCCACTGTCATTTGCGTATTTATTTAAACGAGGTGACACTTTCTGTCAGATGAAACTCTTTGCATTTTGGGGGCATACAAAATGGCCCTGCTGCCGTGGTGACACCCATCACCCCCGGCAACCGGCAGATATGAGCCAATGAGTAAAAAGTGGGCGGTTAGGGCCTCGATGGTGTGCTTACACGACATGAGTGGGGTTTTTTTTTTTTTTGAGGTCTTCCTGATGTAGCAAACGGTACAGAAACAGAAGTGTCCTCATTTCCCTCCTCTTACACAACGTGCCATGTTCACGCTCGGCAATTTCATTAATCGAACAGAAATTCATTATTCAGTGAGATATTGGCCGCAGCCATGAGCACAAACAGACTCGGGGCCTTCGCTGTGGTTTGCATAGCCTGCCTCTACGGAGAACGCTTAAATTTTGCGATCTTCTGCCGCGCACCTCGGCAAAGGCAGCCTGGTGAATTTGGTGTGTCACCATAGCACGGATAAATCCCTTTCCGGGGCCTGATTTTCCCACAAGCCGTGTAAAAATGGCGACCATAAACTGTACGATCGTCTCATTTGCGCATTTGTTTTTAAACCGGGGGAATATATGTTTTTAAGCAGAGTGAGCTCTCTCGGCGGAAGGCTGCCGATTCATCGCCCCTGCGAAAAGCTTCCTCGGAATCCATTCCGTCACAACGTTCTGACACAGGGGGCAGACTGACCACTGCCACCAGTCCAGCCGCAAGACTGAGTCAAATTCCGAAACGTTACGCGGGGCACCGGCTCTCCTAGAAAGTGGCTATTCTTTTGAGGAACTGGCTTCTCGGAACATTGAATGAGATATTTATAGGTGTGAAAAAGACATCATTATCGATACAGTGTGAAATTCTTCCGTTAAGCTTGTCCCTCCAAAATGCGCGGCTGCATTTTTTCAGACCCAGTCTTGGTTTTTTTTATTTTTTTTTGGCTCCATTTATAACAAGGAGCTGAGGAATAGCTGAGCACAAGTCTTAAGAGAAAGTGATAAAATATACAGTGAGAAAAGCTCTCAAAAGTGATGGGAAATTAAAGCGGAGAGCATGGGTGGGGGGGGTGGGTTTGAAGAGTTCAATTCAAGATGATCGCAATCTGCTTGTTTAACTCCAGAGACAAATTCGTTTTGCGGCTAGAACGTCTTGAACTGAAGACGCAGGGCCTGTGCTTCTTGGTGTCTGATGCAGGCCGAGGAAGGAGCCCTCCGTCGAGTTCAAATACTACCGAGGGTCCGGGGAGATTGGTTAAATGAGATTTAAGATAGGTCAGATGTTAAGGTCACGTAGAACTGGCAACAGTCACAAAGTGAGTCCACCTGAGTTTTAGACCAAAATCCAAGATACCAGCAATCAATCCGCAGCTTCCGGTCGATCTATGGAAACTCATTGCATAGCCCAAAAAGTTCGGTTAAGCCTCCAAGGTATGAGAATGTCTCACCTACAGAACCTTGCTCTGGAGAACTTGGAGATTTCCTACAGCATTGTGATCGTACTGTACTGTCAGTCTTAAATGTCAGCGGTCAGTATGGATCTACACACCTGAGGATTTTCGAAAAACAGTCCAGACACCCTGAAACACAGATTGATACATCTGTTTGTTTTTTTTTGTGAAGAGCACGTAACACTCATGCGTTCTTAATATACCAGCGTAATAAAAAGATGTCCTCACTAAGATGAGGTGTTGCTTTTATATTTATGAAACAAGCTGACATGCTTATACTGCTGTGGATGCTGCCAGCTAGCCTCCATTCTGGGGCCCTTCTGGATTTTTAACCAGGGCTGAGATCCTCGCAGCTCTCATTAGTTAACCAGGACAGAGAGCCTCACTGCTCTCGTCTGTTGACCAGGACAGAGAGCCTCACTGCTCTCGTCTGTTGACCAGGACAGAGAGCCTCACTGCTCTCGTCGGTTAACCAGGGCAGAGAGCCTCACTGCACTCATCTGTAGTGCCATCCAAGAAGACCAAGGTAAGGTCTGATGTATGGAATGCACGTGTGGCAACATCACAGACCTTAAAGGACCATCTACGCTTCATTTCACACGTCATGCTGAAAGAGCAAAGCTATGATTAGTAAATTATGTATTATGGTTATTACGATTATTCACCTGTCAGCTACTGTTAAAATTCAATGCACTACAGATGCTAATTGGGCAAATGATGTAAAAAAAATGGCTAATAACAGATTGAAAAGTAAATAATCACATTATTATTATTATTATTATTAGAAGGGAAAGGCCCACAGGCCCCTTCCCTGCCTCTTTTTGCATGGCATTGGCACTTTGCTAGTCGACAGAGCACGGAGGCCTCTTAATTAACGAGCACAAATCTCGACGAGCCTCATGTCTGTTTTAACGAAGGGCTTAGTGGGCCACGCGAAGACGTATTTAACCTGCAGTACAGGCTGTGTCTCATTGAGCATTGAAGCGGCCATTAAACAGAGTGGGCGACTCAATTAAGGCGGACAAAGGGCACGGCGTTGAATGTGGACGGGCTGCGTCTGTATACAGCATCTGCCTGGGCAGCTTGCTGTGAGGTGGAAATAAGGGGGGCTGACATGTTTTAGCCTGCAGCCACGACGGGGGGGGCTGAAGCCCACCTTGGTGTCACCACATGACAATATGGGCAATCAGAGCACAGCCCCACCTCTGAGCAAGTGACTCCCCCTTCAATGGGAAATCAACCTAATCACCACGGGACACCTCCCTGCTGGAGGCCGGGAGCCACGTCTGGCATGCGCGGGAGCGTGTGTGCGTACACACGCGTCTGCATTTTGCAGCATGCTTCCTGCGCACCTGTGCGCATCCGCGTGTGTCGCAGAAAACATTTCCTGTACCCGTGTCACTCTTTGTGTGCGTCAATGCCGTGTGCATGTGGATCAGCCTTCACTTTCATTGTACCTGTGTGTGTGTGTGTGTGTGTGTGTGTGTGTGTGTGTGTGTGTGTGTGTGTGTGTGTGTTTCTCAGCACATTCCCTGCGCCTTCATCCGCGTTTCTGCTTTGATGCTTCGGTAGATAGCTCTTTGGCTTTCACTCGTTCCTCGGCTTTGATAGCCCACAATTAACATGCTTGTCGCAAAAGTGGAACATTCTGGAAAAACGAGCATCTCCAAGGGTGAACTTGAACTGGTGTTGATCGCAGACAGGAGCCTGTACATGAGACGGGAAGCCTGGGAATGTACACAAATGGCTTTTCGTCAGCATCATAAGAACCATAAAACAGGTTCTTAATGGTCAATTGCCATTTTTTTATTCACATCTTCAGTCTTCATTCTATCTTGTGAAAAGTAACACGTTAAAATATTACCAGTATTAAAAACAAAAATACCGCCAATGCATGTAATGGGTCTAATAATACCGTGGCCATTCGCTTAATTATTTATGATGAAACAGTAATTAAATTACGTTTAAAAAGTCATTTCCATATAGCAGGCATACAACAATGGACTAAGGGGTGGCTGGTTTTTGGAAACCTGTGCGTGTTTTGGCTCGTTCTGACACGCATGTTCCCTCTACGTGTCATCTCACAGTCTCACATGCAGCCTGGCTGGAAGGCTTGTCGTGAGGAGGAGGGTCACCGAGCCTGACATTTGGATGGGGCCGGTCGTTTCGGGAAGGTTGCCCGTTGCCCCGGCAAACAATGCCGGTATTGTTTCCCGCCCGGAGCCTGGCCCGCGTCGGAGTCTCCGTCAGGAGTGCTCGGTCCCTCGCCCACGGCGCATTTGTTCCCAGGAATGGTGTGGGCCCAGCCGGGGCCCAGATAAGGCCCCCACCGGAGCCCGAGCCTCCATAATTAGCCATCCCCAACAAAGTTAGCGGTCTCTGGTTTGCGAGGCGGCGTTGAATACTGTGACGTGGCCAAGTGCAGGTGCGAAAGCTGATACTCCGGATTTCAGTAACTGGCCCTGGGCAAGGCTATTTTTACCACACTGTATTTATCTATTTATCTATCTACCTTTGTTTTTTTGCTAAGCAACATTATCACTCATTTGTGTCACATGGTTCCTCAGCCAGCTTGGTGCTTGATTTATTTTTATAAATATAATGCGACATGCATCTTAAACAAGGCACATTTCACGCAGAGGAGAAGCTTCGTGAAATAATTAGAACGAAAAATTTACCTGAGCACGATTACTGGTGACATTATTAAATGTTCCATTTCGTTAACCGGCAAACGATAAATTAGCAGACGGGTCTTTGCAATATGCGCATACACTACAGAACTCAGAAACAAATTTCAAATTGTTTCATCTTTTAAGCCGTATGATTGAATGTAAAGAAACTGTTCCTATTATTTAATGTATGACTCCCAGGAAATGCAAGTTTGTATATTTAATTTTTTAAGAAAGTCAAAGGGGACGTTTAAAGAGATGTAATTTAGATATTTGTGTGTGTGTGTGTATATTTTTGCCTGGTTCATCCATCTATCCATCCATCCATCTCCTCAGCACTTAAACTGGGGGGCAGGGCTGGAGCCGATCCCAGGCGACACAGGGCTCCCCCCGCACACGATGCCAGCCCTTCGCAGTTCCCTGGTTCAACCGCAAAGAAAGGAAGGAAACCGAGTTGTGAGCATTTTGTTGTTTGCCATTATTAATCCTCCTGCCTTTGGGGTCGTTCCTGTCTTCTTTTCTCTCCCTTTTTTGTTTTTTTCTTTTTTTTTTTTCGCCTGGCTGCCCTAGTTGGTTTTAAAAGGGACTTTCAGCAGGAGTGATACCACCAGAGCTTCACAAGGTGCCACCAAAGCTAAGATTATATCCACATCTGTCAGGAACGCTGTCGTTGGAAAGCAGGTGTGATTTAAGTGAAGACGGAAAAAGGCAGCAGCTTTAAAGCAGACCAATTAGATAAAGCTAATCTAATCTACTTCAAGGCAAGAATGAAACATAAATAAAATCAGCTGATCTGTAAACGCTACGTTTTCAGGTCTTCAGATATTTTCAATGCAAGCGTGTAACCTCGAAGAGTTTAAATGATCAAAATGTTACTAGATCATGTATCTGTAAAGAGTCGCGTACGCAGTAATTTAATCACCATGAAAAGCAATATGGGAGATGTAGGTGTGTGGATGGATGGTAATTTTATACTTTTCAATACTAGTTTATATATAATATTTTTTATAAAGGAGAATGTCCTGGGAATGTTAAAATAATGACGAAGAGGTGTGCTTATAGATAAACTGGAGGGTTCTAAATAATTTTAAACGTGGGGACACAGCAAAGACCGCGATGTGGGAGGGTGTTTGTATAAATATCCCTCACAGTGTCAAACTCACAGCAAAACCACTGACTCCAACCGAAGATCCTCGCAAAATTAATCCAGCTGCCGATTGCCTTTAACCCTAATTAGCTGTCATTTGTTAATTATTTACAAGGGGCCCCTTGCTGCAGACCTCTCAAACACACGTCAGAGAAAGTTATCCCGAGGCAGTGCTGTACACTAAACGTTGTCTTGCATTTCAGAGACCGAAACACGCAACTGTTACGTGTGGCCACTAACATCGGCTCTGAGTAGCACTCAGATTTTCTGTCATAGCCAAGAGACAGACACATCGTATTTATATTTTTATCGGAACTTTCAGCCGCAGTCCCTTATTCAGGTGTGGGTCCAGTCGTTTGTGAATTCATATTTTGTGAACTTGTTTAAAAGTGTTACGGCCATGTGACTATGTATCTGTTTTCACACTGTGCCATTTGTGTTATGACCATAAAAATCAGCATCAAACTTCCCCTCGCGGCTAACTGGCAGGGTCCTGAAACTCAAGGCATAACTAAACGCACAAAGATAAACGCGGGTGTGATCGGCATTCGAATGTTTATGGCTTATTGTATCATAACCTGCAGTTTTTTGGGTACTGGCCTATTAAGAGAAGCTGAATAAAAGCAAGTTCAGCCATACATGCCTATGTTGGCAGGATGCCTGGTGTATCCCGCCCTCCTGCTTCGCACCCAGGTCTCGGGCCCCTCTGACAAGCACAGCCTCTGGAGGTATTCACAGACACTGTGGCGGGGTACACCGCTGACAGCATGGCCTGCCATTCACACACACCCCTCCCCCGACCATCTGAGGGGGACCGAACTGAAAGCTGTGGGGTCCATGGAAGCTGATCCTGCTTTGATGTCGTGTCGTCGTGATCGATACTAAACGGGGACCAGAGATCGCCTATAAACCATTCCATAAGTAGGCCAGTCAAAATGCCATAAGTATTCATAAACATAGACAGTTCCCTCACAAAGAGGAAGTGTTAAGCTAGCAGCTTGTGCCATTAGTGGTATTTTAGTTAGCTTCCTCTGTCATTTAGCTCAGAGCTGCTGCTTAGGCATACACGATGGAGAGCAAACCTCCTCAGGGGTGAACTCGTACACAAAGAGAACTTAAGGAATTCGATATGATGGGCATCGTGCACATGGAACATTAGTTCTATGCGTTACGGTTGATTTGGACATAGATGATATGTGCTTTAGTTGACTGGAACGTTCATCCAGTGTGTTGTGGTCAACCTGGGCCTTGCTAGCAGGCCGTCCTCGTTATCGTTGACCACGTTGGGAGTATGACGTCCGCTGGAGGCCTGGATGGGTTCATTAAGTGCAGAGTGGAGATCTGATGTGCTGATTGGAGATGAACAGGGGTGCAGTGTTAAAAGCAGAAGACTAAAAATACGCTTGAGTAGTTCAAAATGGACTCAGCCCACCCCCCATCTCAATGCTCAGATGTCATTGTGATCTGCTGGTGGGCTTGAGTTAAGGGCAGGCTAAAGTCAAGAGTACCTCATGGTTGGCCTAAAGCCCAGGGGCCTGTGGACAAGCTGGTTGACTTGATCTCAGTCACACTTCCTGGGACGTTGACTTGGGCCTCTCACAGGTGTGCTTTTACCAGGCTGTTCTGTGCCAACAAGTGTCACCTCCATCACCTGGTGCCCGACCCACGATTTTGGCTCACCGTTCTGCTAAGAACACCAAACCTCTGCTAAAGCGTAGTAGAATAAAATATGACATGATTACAGCTGTTAGGAGCAATTACTAACATCTGCTCTGAGCAGCACGTCGATTTTCTGTGGTAGCCAGTTGACGAGCGCATCATTTTCATCATCATCGTCGTCGTCATCATTTTGATTTTATCCCGGTTTGGAAGGGTTCCGAGCGCCTGACCTTTTGTCTGTCCTTAATTTCAGACCTGTCTTCCGCTGTGACCCTCGCCTGGCCTGTCCACAGCTCAGAGCCGGGCAGCCATTTCACACTAAGTGTGTTGTTTTTCATCTTTAACACAGGGCAGAACATGGCCCCGAGGTCGTTCGTCCACACCTCGATGTTTAGGTCCTGTGGCCGCTGTGATCCGTGGTCAGTGATACACAGTTTAATGATATCCCCCCTATCAGCTCCTCCCTGATGACTGGCTCTTGATATAAAACCCAGCCCCCAAAACTTTGTCAACATATGCAAAAAGTAATTAACGGTTGTTCATTTTGTTCCATTTAGGACAGGCCTATCTTGAAGAGTACGTCTGGTTCTAACAATTTGTGACTCGATATGGGAATACACTGCAAATAAGTTTTCAATCATTTTCAACAGTGTGCTTTTAACAAGCTGCAGGCCTCCCCTGATAGGTGATCAGGTACAAACTGTGATCCATCTCATTTTCCTTCCTGTGAGGCTTCCTCCTAAGGAAAATATACATTTTTGAGTAACCTCATTATATGTTCTTTGCAAGTTGTCTGGAGATGTATCTATTCATTAGCTCCAAAAGGGTGTTGTGTGAATGAATTATGCTAACGGGATCTAATTAGCAGATGCAAATGTGGTTAGTCAAAAATGTACTGAAAGGCAGAAGAAAAGCTCCATAGGATAGTTGGAGCATGACAACTCACAAACCGCCCCCATGCTGAGCACCAAATGTGATGGTTTGCTCCTGCTGCTGCTCTTTACAGGACACAGGATCAAACCATAAACACTGATGTGGGGGGGGGGGGGGGGGGGGACAAAGAGAAGGGGGGGGGCACAAAAAGCCTTGACCTTCTGGTGTCCACAGAATGCACTGGACGGATACAACCGCTAAAGTTGGTAAAAAAAAAAATGTAAAACCCGAGCGTGTGATTGTGTGTGAGTATGTACGCGCTCGTGTTTTCACCCTGAAGTTAG
Source organism: Gymnarchus niloticus (assembly GCA_009936485.2). Taxonomy (NCBI): domain Eukaryota; kingdom Metazoa; phylum Chordata; class Actinopteri; order Osteoglossiformes; family Gymnarchidae; genus Gymnarchus; species Gymnarchus niloticus. The sequence continues at coordinate 3,220,548 of JAACJT020000038.1, forward strand.
TTTGCCAAAAGTGACGCCAGCAGCTGACGCCATTGAAGAATCCGGTGTTAAAAGGACTCACCAATGGCAGCCGCCCACTGGCCACTGCCATTATGACATCAATGCCACAGACTGCGATGGAGCTGGCAGCGCTGGTGACCCGGCCTTCTGCTGCCGGCGGGGGGTGGGGGGGTGGGGAGCAGGACTGGCTGCAGGAGCCTGGTCTCCGGCTCCCCCTCCTGCCCGGCGCCATGGGGGGTCGCGGCCAGGTTGGCTCTCCGTTCGATCGGACCCACGGAGCGTGTCGGACAGACCCCCAAACGTCACGGGGCCATCGCCTACCAAGTCGACTTCGGACCGGGTCCGCAGGACAAGAGCCAGCGGCGGTGAGATGTTCACCAAGCAGGGCCAGAGGATAATGTGGTGGTTAGAGTGCTGGCCTCATCGCCTGAAGCTTATTGCTTCGAATCCCCAGAAGGCATCTGTGAAAATCAGCCCAAGTCTTGGAGGTGACTTTGAATGGAAGCACCATCTGAAAGCACTACGATGCATGTAGAGCCTGGCAGGGGGTATCCATAACTAGCATGCAATGCCAGGTGTATAATCGCGCATCTTAGGTGGTTGTGGTCTCAGGACTCTAAGAGCCCTGGCTAATGCAAGGAATGAAGCTGGCATTGGCGCCCCTGCATCTGGTCTGTAGGCTGGGGTACGCAGAACCAGGTGTCAATGGGGGGTGGGGAATCAGGGTGGTGCCTGGAGACAGAGTGTCACCCAGAGGCCAGATTGACAACAGACCTGACACAGGAAGTACTTAGGAAGAGAGTGGGGGGTGATGCTGCATTCTTGTGGATTCGACCTCACATCATAGGAGCTGCCCTTTCACTGACTCCTGGGGAGAAGCCATGATCGGGAGGCTCCTAGTGCCTTTGTGATGCTCTCCCTTCCGATGGCTCCTGTGACTGTGTGGACATTTCTCTTCTGTGCTGAGACACGTGGACAGAAACTCATGGGTAATATAACCGCTGAGTTATAACCAAGTCCTGGTGTGAGGGTGCATTTTTGCAGTCTCCTATGATTGATCCTGTTCTACGGTGATGGCCCCCTCCTCCAGCACCACAAACGCGTGCCAGTCGGCGTGTTTGTGTGTTTCATGTCTAGGAGGAGAGACAGAGCAAGGGAGAGTGTGTGTGAAAGTGGAACGGTCCATATAGGGGAAAACGTGCATGAAAAGGAGTGTCCTGTGAGCATTTTGAGGATCTGTAGGCCACCAGTGAATGTACGTGCCCCCCTACGCTTCCTCAGTGGCTGGGCTGCATGCTGTCCTACGTGTACCATACTGTGAGTGTATTGCATCGTTGTGTATCTGCGTGTGTGCATCTCTGGGGATTAGGCGCTTAAGCTGGTGCACAGGCTCAGAGGCAGCAAGGCAGGCGTCAGAACAAGGTTCTGGCCCAACTGTGGCCCTTCTGCTGAGCTCTAACAAGGTCCAAAGTAGTCAGATGAACCTTGGAGGCAGGCTTCTGTCACACAGAATGTTTAGCCGAGCGAGTCCATGTGCGTAGACTGGAGCCGCGGCTGACCTGTTAGCACATAAGGACGCGAAAAACGCTCCAGCAATCCAAAAGAGGAGAACTCATCGCATTCCATTAAGACGGTTAAGTTGGTTGGTGTTCAGCCCACTTATAGAAGTGTTATGAGTCCGTCTGGAAAAGAGATGACGGGCCCGAGCAGTTTATGTTCACGTCTCTCTTCTACACAAAGTGATCTGTTCTTGCCGCGATGTCCTTTGTTTGTTAATGTGTCGAATTATCTCCTGGCATTCCTACCGCTAGACTCCTATATCTTGCGAGAGGTTTGCCAGCTCTGTGGACAAACAGACCCCGATGTAAGCTCCACAGCTCACGCCATCTGCCGAGTTAAAAAGGACCTGCATATCAAACAACCAGGAAAGTTTATGTACCCCCCCCCCCCCCCCCAGCACCACCACTTTTCTTCATCCACCAAGAGACGAGGCTCCGTGCACACGGACTGCCCCCGGTCGCCACATTGTAAGTGGGAGTCGTTCTGATGGCAGCGTCTGTCTCTCGGGCCAGCAGAATCCTCACCCCGCCGTCTGGGTCCCAGAGCTGGTCCCGACCCATCTGATGGGCAGCATCCGTCCCGCGCCCCCGGCCACAGATTGCTGTTAACCATTTACATGTAAATACAGAGATGCTACTTTAATGCAGGTTTCTGTGTGTACGTGCATGTGTGTCTGTGTCTTCTTACCCTTGTGGCCGTGTTTTCCTCATAAATATCTCCACAAGGGTAATAAAACAAACAAACAACAAAAAAAAAACTATCCCCTTTGGGAATTTCTTCAAGAAGTAACAAAAGCTAAAAGTGCCAGAATTTCTTGCTTGTTATCGACTTTCGTGGGTATGTATATTTTGTTCGAGGTGGAATTAGGAATTAGGTATCGCGAATGAGTCCTTGCGGCGATAAATAACGTGTATGTTTGTTTCACTGTAGGATGCGATCCATGGCAATGAAATAGATTCCAGGGAAGGTTCCAGCGGAACCCTCTCCTGCTCCCCCAAGTAGCAACAACTGAAGACCTGCAACAAGAGGACTTCTCATTTCAGACTGAGAAGGAAAAGCACCGTGGTACTCAGCTGCGAAAGTGAGTAAAACTCTAACCTGTGTCGACTACGCAGTTCAGTGACTAAGCTACAGAATTGTGTTTGTTGTAAGGGAGCCTCTGCTAGCCGAGTGGCATCTTGTGTTTGTCCCTTTCCAGGTTTGCGTCTTGGAATGAAGCACACAGCGCTGTGTTAAGGTGTCAACTGTTTCCACAAATGGCTACTGAAAAAATGTTTAACACAAATAAGATGAGTCACAGGCACAAATAGGAACATTTTAGTAAATTGCTTCCCCTTTGAATTCGATGAAATAGACTCCCCGTTTTTATGGGAGATTCTCTCCGGATGCTCATAATTCTTCTGCTCCAGCGTCAATTCAATGCCTCGTTCTACTCAAGAGATCCACTGCCAGGAAATTAAACAAAAATTGACAATGTGATTAGGGGATCGACAGAGAGGACAGGCTCGAGGGCATTTCACGGCTGATTAGGTCTTCCTTCTGTAGTGTTTAAAAATGCGTGCCTGGCTACGGGCTGAGGTGTTTGAGCACCGAGCTCATCGCCGTGTCAAGGGTGAGAGGCGCATTAACTCGGGCCCAGGAGCTTCGAGCAGCTCAAAAGGCTGCTGCAAATTTCCTCCGAAGACCCGAGTTCCCCTTGCTGCAAAGAAAGTTCCTGACTAGCATAATTTGAGGTGTGGAGGGTGGTGCTGCAGGGTGGTGTCACTTTCAGTGTTGACCAAGTTAAACGCAAATTACTGCACACACACACACACACACACACACACTTCTCAGTCTAAGGAGGCTGCTAGGAGAGCAGTACAGGGTCACCAAAGGTGTCACTACACAGAAATACACACAGACATCGTCATTCCGAAACCACTGATGACGATGCCAACAGCCTGTAGGACAGAACTGGTAATTGACTATAATGACTGCTTATCTGAGCTAGGTTGCATTAAATACTGTTCTAGTACTTAGCTCCAATATTTTCCCTTTCTTTTGGCCGCACCGAAGATCATTTGATGACATACTCTTGGGTGGTAGGACCAGTTTCTTTAGCTAAAGCTTGAATAAGGAACACCTTATGAGTTTTAAGTAGCTGTATGGTTAACTAGGGTGATGCAGGTTAAGCCCCTTGATATAAGCAGTTGTACAAACGGCTGCTTATGGGACTGGAACTGAAAACCTTCAGGCTTTAGATGAATGTCTTAATCGCAGTTTGTCAAGTTGTGCTCAGAAAGCAGCACAGAGAGGAATGCATGGTGTCCGGGTGAAGACTTGATTCTGCCATTCGAAACAGTGAAACACCAGAGCAGGTAGAATTAACTACTGAGGAGCAAAAACACAACGGAAATGGTGCAGGTTAAACCACTAAACATATGTTTAATGCACACCCTCTCTCTCTCTCTCTCTCACACACACACACACACACACACACACACACACACACACACACACACACCAATCCCATTGGGCTTTGGGATATCCCTTGTTGGACAGTTAGACTTCTCCTCACTGCCTTATTTGAGGTTTTCATACCAAGAGAGGGAAGTGTCAAAACTGTACATTCTCACTTCTGATTCACCAACTTAACCACCTTGTGGAAGGGGGCAGAGCGTTTCTGCAGCGTAAATCCGTCCAAAAAAACTGGACGGGCTGAAATGGCATTTCGGAGTCAGGGATCCGACGTGATAAAAGCCCACCTCGTCAGGCCGTAATGGCACTTGTGGGACGTGATCTGGGGACGGGCGCAGCGCGTGGGGGGCGCTACGCTCGCGGGGTCCGCGGTCCGCACGAGCCTTTCGCACGAGGTCCAGGCTGCGCGGGACGCTTCTTCGTTTTTTTTTTTTTTTTATCGGCTCGTGATTTATTATTATTATTATCATTATTATATTATTTATATGATGCGACTACGAACAGGGGTCTGGATGGCGACGAATTCAGAAACGACAAACTTGATTTCAAGTGTAAACGCCGTCACAGCTCGTGGCCTCCGACGGCTTAAAAAGCGCAGATTTACGTGGCGGGACATTTTGACCCCATTTAAAGAAGGAGAAAAAAAAAAAATGTGCATTATAAGGAGAAGGTTTATGCATGAAACATCATTTAAAGGTCTAGGTTTTTATTGCGTATAATTTCGGTTATTTGTGTCGGTAAGTTAACGCCGGCAGTGGTATGGCACTGCCTTAGTCACGTGGTTCAAAATATAATATCATACCTGATGGGAGTGTCCGCCACGTGCTCCTTTCGACCAAACCGCCGGCTGCTACCAGACCTGAGCATCTTTCCCGTTTCGGGGCAGGCGGTCATGGCTGCGTGTGTGTGTGTCAGGGAGCCCACGTTTGCCCGGCATCCCCCACTCGCTGTTCCACTAATGAGACGGACGGCGCGGTCCATGAATGCAGACGCGGAGCGGCTGTCGGCTTTGCCCCATAAAACCTTGGAATGCTCGCCTTTTATGTGCTCTGCTGATGATCCCTCCTGACAACGACATGGCGGGACTTCCCTGGCCCCTGTCATGCCTGCCCTGGCCGGGGGCCACGGAAGGTCAGCCTAAGCACGCTGAGTCTTTTATGCGTGGTCAGGTGACACGCTGGTAGGTCATCACAGGAGCCTCTTTATGGAGGGACGTTAACCTGAGCCTCATTTGGCATTCATCTACGTGTGGGCGCTCTGTAAATCACTTTTTTATTATTATTATTTATCTATCTATCTGGTTATTTATTTATTTATTTATTTTCTGCCCCACCTAAGCATCACTGGGTTCTCTAAATCCGAAATATCCCCTCATTTTTAAACTTTTTTGAGAGGTCACTTCCAAAACCACGACGACTGGCTGCCAGCAAATGCGCGCAATTTAAATTCCGTCGCAGGATGCTTGACTCGGCAGCAGAGCCGGTACCGCCAGTAGGGATCATCAAGAATCGTCAGCAAGAATAGCAAATATTAACCTTCATTTGAAATGTTCAGATGTCCACAACATTTCTCTGCCGCCGTTGCATTTTCACGGCAGTAAAAGTTAATCGGGAGCCACTTATTTCAAAGGTGCGCTAACGGTGGCCCCTGTTAGCGGTTAAGACGTTTGATGGTGAAGCGATGCTCACTTAGAGCCTAACCACAGAGACACTTCAAGAAGTCACATTTTTAAAGCTCTTCGTGTGACCTTAGAGGCACAGGCTATTTGTCGCCCCGGCTTCCGTGCCCTGGCAGTCACCCCAGCCGCTTCTGCTGTTTCACAGGGGAGCGCAGCTGCATGGCTGCTCGGGCTGCGGTCAGATCTTATTGTCGCATCTCGTCTGCGTTCAGATGCCTGACGTGACGGGTCGCTGAATTAAGGCCGATTTCTGCGCGAATCCGCCACGTTATTCCCGCCTTAAGGATGAATTTCCTTCGCCTTCACGTGACGCCCGATTAACGTTTTGTTTGCGGGTTGAAGAGAAATCCGTTTGCGGAAAAGCGTGGGATTGCGGATTTTCTCTTGCAATAAAAATATCTCTAGTACGTATATGACATGTTTTCTGATGGTGTATGAAATGATCGCGCGGACTTAGTATTGAAAAATCTTTTGTCAATATTGCAGTCTCAAGTTTGTCCCCGTGTAGCCTGCTTTGTGTACAAAAATAACTAAGAAGTTACTCGGGAAGTTATTTAAATTAATCTGCAAGTAGATTTAAATACTTTTTTTTTTTAAAACTACATTTTAAAATACATTTTACGGATCGTGTGTGTGTTTAAATGTTTTCATTTAACTGTGGTGTACGGCAAATTAATATTTCTTATTTTTTCGATATCTGCAAATTCATAATTTCATGTTTCAAATTCCTCATTTCCAACATGCCACTAATATCTTTTGTTAGCTCTGTTTCTAAACCATGCAGCTTGTGCTGTCTTCTAGTCCTCGATTCATTATATTATTTCTCCATTTTATCATCTTATATAAAACGTCGGACGTCGTTTATACTCCTGAAGGATGTTATAACTAACGAGATCCGCATTTCAGGTGCTCAGCCAATCTTCCTGCGCCGTGTGTGGATTCTGATTAACGTTCCCCTATGGCTGAAGCGGAATTGCTCCTAGAATTAATCGTGATTACAACTGATTTCCTCCATCACCTTGCACTTCGTTGTAAATACCCTCAGCGTATAATTTTTATTTTCGTTGTAGAAATGCGCGTTTCTCATAAAGGCGGGCCTTTCGCTGTTAAATGTTTTACTGTGGCTTAATCCCTGGTCTCTATATCTCTACACTGCTTGAACGAGCTCTTAGCTCATTACTCACAGAGGATGGGTAAGGAACATTCGATCCTCTCTGCATCTAGAGTATAGATGCATAGGGAGGCTGAAGTCTGGATGTGCCACCTTCCCGTCGTGTTTCCCGAAACAGCAATGCAGTTGGCTTACCATGTTATTATCTGCAATTAGCAATTGTATTACTGTAATTTACTAAAATCATTTTGCACACTGAAAACTCAACCGGTAGCAAAAGCTTTCTGAATATTAGATTTTACCTGTTATATAGTTTGCCTTTCAGAACGCCATGCTTTAACTCAGCCTCTCTATAGTCAAATCCAGAGATGAGGAATGATTACTTATCAGTGGATCCGTGTAAAATCACAGTGTGCCCGTGTTTGGGTGTATAGTGTGTTCCTGTCTGAGGTGCGTTTCATTATCTGCTGTGAAAGGAGACAGAGCTGCAATCCAGCTACCCTGTCACTTTTACTAAAGCCTGGGAGATTAAAAAAAAAACAAAAAACAGAACATTAGGCCATTCCTCGTGGATTCATCCCAACCAGTCTAAAAGCAAAGTATTGATTTTGAGTTTATTCTTTTTTATCCCCACTCTCGTACTAGTGTCAAAGCCCTTACCCCATAGACACTTCATACCCCCCCAAGGGTTTATGGGGTATTTGTTAAAGACTGGAAAGCGAGGAAAAGGGAAAAAAAAAAAAAAAAATCAGTTCCCAGACACCAGAGTAGCCTTGCGTCAGCCGTCCCATCAGGGACAGAAAATCACTCAGACAAAAGGGTCCCGGGATGTCCGAGATCAGCAAGACCCCGACTGACACGGCGTGGCCTTCTGCAGTGGGCCCCCGGCCGTCCCGTGGGCAGATGTTTATTTCCTCTTAACACCATGAGACAATCCAGCTCCAACTGTGCACCGCGTATAGCTTTTCACGGCTTGTCCCTCATCCCTTCTTCCCTCCATCCTGCTACTCCACCGGGCCGGCTGGCTCAGCACACACGTGCACGCTCGCGCCCTAACGCTGCAGACCGAACCTTCCAGGCTTTCTTATGGGTCTCACGTCAGCCTCCCGCATCGTGTCCGGGTACGGGTGTAGCTGCGGGCTCTGGGAGCTTTGCACACTTGGCGGAGGCCCATTGCAGCTCCGTCCTCGTTGGTAAATGTCCGCCCGACACGTACTTTCTGCACCGATTATGGGGAGACGGACGTCAGGAAGATGAAGGAGGCAAAGGAGCTGTTTTAGCTCAGGGGAGCATTTCTCCCGTTTGTCAGCTCCGCGAGCACACAGGGGCCCCTCCTTAGTTCTTACCCCAGCTTTACGCAGGCTATGAGACGTGGGAAGGGTTAAAGAGTGGCTGGAGACCTGGATTTGCGACTTAAGACCCCCCAGGAGGGGTCTGGGTTCGGCATTCGTGAACGACATGTGTGAAAAAAAGGACATAACTGTCACTTTGGATAAAAACAACTGGTAAAGGAAGTAAATAGAATATTGTGTTACCCTGCCAGTAGCTGGTGAGGGGTACTCCACGGGCTGCTCTGGCAGTGGTAGGTGGAGCTTAGACTGTCCTGAGGTGTTTGGTTGCAAAAGTGAGGTCGCTCAGCAACAACTGGACTGTTAGATTCTCAGCCGTTTAACAGGAAAGCCCTTCTGTAAGCCCAGATTCTCTGAATAACACATCATATTGTCGCAAAGATGTTTACATTTGAATAGTTCTGACATTGCCCAATTGGTATTCGTTCATTAGTTTGGCATTTCACTTAATAACTTCAATAATTTGCAAAAGTCTGAAAGCCCATCTCGAAACTTCAGGCCAAACGATTTTTTCCCACAAGCCGAGTTCCTTAACGGCTGCAGCCGCTCAGTTCCGATCCCCATTTGAGCAAGTTAAGCGGCGACGACCGGACCGACTTTGCGACGCTTTAATCGAACTTTAGGCGAAGGGGCCCCTCTGCGAACGCGATGCCGGCTGTTTCCAAGTCACCGGAACGCATGCAACAGTTGAGTGAATTAATATCTCCTTCATAGCACCTGTCACATAAACTGTAAGTCTCGTATTTCTCAAGCATTTCTTTAAACGGCTTCGATGACTCACTGCGTCTTATGCTTTGCCTGCATTGTCGATACGGTGTAGTAAGGCTGCATGCAACACACGCAAAAATCATATTTTAAAGAGCGGCTCGAAAAACGTCGACCTTCATATCTCATCTCCCTGTACAAAACGCCGAACACCATCCCGGTGATGGTGCTTTATATGAGAATATGTTTATTCGCAAAGATAGACATTTATATTTTGGACAACTATATTGAATATTATTTATTGAAAAATGTATTTTAAACGTATGCTAAACACTGTTTAGTGCATGTTCCCAATTTAAATATTAAGAAACGTTCATGCATTTAATATGCCGTTGTAGTTTTAAAGCAAAGATTTAAAAAAAAAATTCCTGTTCTTCTTCTATTGTTGAAAATTACGCAGCAATGACAGGGACGAGAGCTGTTTGCCATGTAAGTATCGTCTCTTGATATTGCCACGCTTCTCTATCTATACCACTCACCAAAATAACATGCAATTAAATCGAATAAAAATAATTGCAACGGCGTTTCTACGCGATGACTTCATCTGCGTCTTTCTGAGATGTCAGCCGGATAAGGCGATATATTTAAGACTTTATAGCGCGTGCATTAATGATATCGTGGTGGACTTCGGCACTTTTTTCCTCCATATGCGTTTGTGAACTTTTCAGCTGGTGCTGAGCAGGTGACCTGCATCTTTCTGGAGGGGGCAAGACGCTCCTTGACTCGAAGTGGCAGCCATCCGCATTTCTCTCTCGCTGTGACCCGGCGAATTAAAAACGATCATCATACACTAGCTGGATATCACAGGCGAGCGCGTATTAGCAGTTTTAATAATCTTATGTGTCCACGCCGAGCTGTCGCTTCGTGCTACATCACCGGCTCCTTCAGTCGGAAAAATAATTGGCCGTTTTCTGCCTGCTAGGAGGGGGACCCTCCAGTGGGATCTACATCGGCGGGTCTCTTCTGGGGGTCCTACAACTGGCTGCTTATCCAGATAAGACCACTGAGTCGGACAGGGTATTAACAATAAAACTGTTTTTTTATTATTATTATTATTATTTCAAGACGGCCGATCGGACGTTGCTGGCCTTTTCGATTCCAACACTGAATTAATACAGATATTCTACAGGATTTTAGTTAAAACACCGAGATTTTATATCAGCACATTAACAATGCTGGCTGTGGAGGTTATCAAATATAACCATAATTAGGGGGGAAATCTCCTTTTGACCCATTGTGCGTATTAACGCCCGTTTTCAGTCTTAAACCAGTATATTCTTTAAAATACTTCGAAGTAATCCCGAATTGCACGCCTGAAAGCGGCTCCCTCTCCTCTCCTGGTCAATGTGAAGACGCACGACTCTGTTTGCTTACCGAGCCGCGCAGTCAAACAGCGGCTAAGCTTCACCAAAACGGCACTTAAGGCGCGTTTTGTGAGGTAAGAGAAGCGAAGCCCGCAGGCGACAGCTTTTCAAGGCGAATTATTCACGCAGTCATCGCCTTCAATGGCTGCGTGAATCGGCCATAAACAAAGAGCAGCCTGCGAGTTCATGCCTTTAATTTTTAAATGCAAAATGAATTGGCAGCGCTAAATAGGCCGAATAGAAATGAGTATCTCTAAGTTGCACGATGCATGCAGATTTTCTTGTAAGTTAGAGAGAAATTGAGGGATTCGTATGACTAATTTAATGACGATTTCCCGTGCATCCTTTACTTTTTGTAATCCCGTCCTAAGGTGAGGGTTTTTCTGTTGGTTGTACACGTGGCTCATTTGAAATGAGCGTCTCCAGCTTATATTCTCCTAATGGTCATCAACAAACTTTTTAAGGTGGGATATCACGGCGGGAACGCGGGATAACTGAAGACATCCCTCGGTTACCCGCGACCCTGACCAAGATACAGCCGCTTAGAGGATGGATGGAGGGATGGATGGAGGGATGGATGGATGGAGGGATGGACTCCCCGGTTAATCAGCGAGCCGAGCGGGGTAACCCCGGCGCCCGGCGCACGTGTCTGAGATAAAGAGCCAGTAAGAGGCCGTTAATGGGAAAGCAGTTTGCCGCTAATGCGGTGGAAACTCGCTGCTGAAATCAAGGCTGGTAGCGCAAATAGACAGCATTTCGGGGGCGATCGCTTACCTCGATATATTTAAAAATTACACACGCTCACTTTGCGTATTCGCCCGTGAAGGAGCGTTGGGCGAATTAGGACTGCTGCATGGTCCTCTTGACATTTCGGTGAGTATTTAATTGTGGACTGCTTAATTATCTTTCTGACCCCTTTTGCTCAAAAATAAACAATATTGTGAATAGTTATGTGCTTGGCTAATTCAAATGTATTATTATTGACTATAGAAATAACATGTATTTTTTCTCTTCTTATTTTTATTTTTATTTTTTTTTTGGAGTATCCATGAAAATAAACGGGGTTTTAAATGTTAAACATTACTGGAGGCTGTACAGAGGAACTTGTTAACATCCAATTAAATTATTGTCGGCACGTTTAACCAATAGGCAAGGAAAGCTAAAGAGGTATGCCATGGATACCGCAAAGCCCCTCCCCCGAATTTCGCGGCATATCGGGAGTGTGAATAAGATGATCGTATATATAAAGCCAATCGAAACATTTTTATCACTTGCAGAGAACAGCATTGCTGGAAATCGGGAGGTGTGGCTGAGAGGATCAGCCTTCTGCCGCATCAAGGAAACACACACACACGGAGGACAGAGATCAGGCGTCGTGGTACCCTTCTCATCTTGGTAGTTTTTTAATTTTTAATTTTTTTTTTTGGGAAGTTTTCTTACTGCCGCATTTATTCTTAATTCATTTTTTTTTTTTTTTTTTTTTTTTTTTTTTTTTTTTTTTTTTTTTTTTTTTTTTTTTTTTTTTTTTTTTTTTT
>JAACJT020000038.1:3232466-3244359 GCA_009936485.2 Gymnarchus niloticus
TTTTTTTTTTTTTTCTCTTTTTTTTTTTTTTTTTTTTTTTTTTTTTTTTTTTTTTTTTTTTTTTTTTTTTTTTTTTTAATTAAGCTATGCAGTTAGGAGATCCAGTTTTGCCCAGCTCTGCGATCAGTTTACCCAAGCCATTTTACAGTCTGTCATCAGAAAGCAACAACAACAACAGCAGCGACAGTCCGGGATCGGGCCCCATAGAATTTCAAGAGGTTGCTCGGACAGAATCTCATCCAGGGAACGGTCCCAAAAAGTACTTAAGCGGCGGGGTAAACGACATGCTGAACGAGGCAGAGAGCGACACGTTCACTGGGACTAAAAGTGCGCCGGACGGAAGGAAGAGCTCGGCGGTCATCGGTGAAGATGAGCTGCCCAACGGCCGCCGTTACAGTATAGACGAAGTGGGTCCTGACAGGTATTTCCTCTCCTCCTCTCAGCCCACCTCTGATGTGGCAAATCCGTGCTCGCTCTTCCCCTACGCTGCCCAGACTGGAACAGTATACCCCGGGTCAAATGGATCCAGATACTCCACTTCACTCCACTATGGATCTGTCCTGCCACCGACGGGGTTTCCTTCTGCCGTTTGCGCCGGGCGAAGCCAGTTCGGCGCTGGATATCAGTTCGGGCAAGGTCCCGGTTGTCTTTATCCCTCTTACCCGGGTACAAGTTCGGCTATCGGATCAGTGCCTATCCCGGCGGCTGGGAGCGGAGCTCGAGCCCAGGTCTACCTGTGTAACCGGCCGCTGTGGCTCAAGTTTCACCGGCATCAGACCGAGATGATTATCACCAAGCAGGGCAGGTATGCAAGGGGCCTCTGGTCTTGTCACAAAACAGGAGAGAGTCAAATAAAATAAATCCGCCTTTGCATGTTTGCATCGTCAAATATATATTCTTATGAAACGTGTAAATCCACCGATTTGTCAGTATCTTTATAGATGGTATTCGTTCCAAATTTCACCCAAAATCTGTAAACTAAGGTGTATCTAAAAATGAAACATTAAATTGGCAATTAAACTACAATTTAAAAATGCTGTGCATCATATAGACGGAAGCGGGGGGTGTACAATTAAGAAAAGTCGGCCTGCAAGCTTACACTTTTTAAAACTGAATCATTTTTAGCGTTGACATCGAACAAATACAAATTGTGCAGTGCACGCGAGCCATAATTATTAGACAGGGGTAAAAAAAAAAAAAAAAAAGTTTAGATAACTATGCATTTAAAGGTAAACTTCCCCTGCGTAATTATTCTTACTTTTAAAGGTTTTGGCGAAAGATATCTGCTGTAGAGCTATTGTCGAGCGAGTGGGGTGTTTTGTTGCCGTCAACAGGCGCATGTTCCCGTTCCTGAGCTTCAACATCACCGGACTGAACCCTTCGGCACATTACAACGTGTTTGTGGAGATTGTGTTGGCGGACCCGAATCACTGGCGATTCCAGGGAGGCAAATGGGTGACTTGTGGAAAAGCGGATAACAACATGCAAGGTAGGAATACACACAAGACATCCACAGCGGGATCAGGGGCCGTTGCAACAAAAATGCATGACACGCAATAATTAAATAATATAAGTCTAAATAAATAACTAAATAATAAAGAGTACAGCAAGAAACTGACAGATACAGCAGCCGAATTGGGGTCTTAGGACTGCTCCATTTTGGATGGTATATATATATTTTTTTCTTGCCTAGATGACAACTATCAAATTTCAATTTTGTCTGCTTAAAAAACGAATGCAAAATAAAACATTAAGCTGAATAAAAAGGCTGCATTTTTAAACGTCAATGATTCTTTATGGTCATATTTATTTGTAAAGAGTATATTCACAAAGCTGTAAGACAAACGGATCGCACGTGTTCGCCGAAACCATACATATAGGATATTATTAATATTTGCGTTTCAGGTCCACGTCTAGCGAATATTTCGCCTTAGAGCCGTTGGCAGCATCCAGATGCTTCGATAGGTTTTTTAAAGTTGAGTTCCTCTCTTGTCAGCATCCAGTGTCGTGGATGTTACGTGATTTTGAATTTCGAATTGCGTGCTTTTATTGGACACCTTTGCTGCTTCGCTATAACCGCAAATTCGCCATCGACGGCAAAATTAATTTGCGATTAACCTCCACGTCTTAATTTCGTGCAAATTACGAAACGCACGGTCGTGGATTTCCGTGGATTATCATCGTGTAAATTAAACTGATCGAATTATCCAGTCATTTAAAACGACGGAGCTCGCTCAAATTAAGAAGGGGACAAATAGCTTCGCCCTGCTAGGTAGAAATGTAGCGCATTTTTAATAATGATGATCGACTCATCCACGATTTTACGCCAAGGTTTCTGATATCGCCTCATTTGTAGTCATTTTTGGTTTGAATTTTCGGTTCCACAATGCAAAAGAACATTAAATAAATAAATAAGCAAATAAATAAATAAAATCTTGCTGTAAGACTGTAAATGAAATAAATTCGTATTTTTCCTCTCCAAAAGGTAATAAAATGTACGTCCACCCAGAATCCCCAAACACCGGAGCTCACTGGATGCGGCAGGAAATCTCATTCGGCAAACTGAAACTGACTAATAATAAAGGCGCGAACAATAACAACACACAGGTGAGAGCCGTGGCGAGGAGCGGAAGGCGCGCTTTTTGCTTTCGGTTTCTGGAAGGCCTCACTCAGACCGCCAAACCGTTATCTCCCGTTGTGCTGCATGCAAATGAATTTAATTTCTTTGCAGATGATTGTTCTTCAGTCTCTACATAAATACCAGCCCAGACTGCACATTGTCGAGGTCACCGAGGATGGAGTGGAGGAAATCAACAACGAGGCCAAAACGCAGACCTTTACCTTCCCGGAGAACCAGTTCATCGCCGTCACAGCCTACCAGAACACCGACGTAAGACGTCCTCCTGGATAATGACTTTTAAAATTACACAACGCCTTCAAAGTTCTGGCTGCCTACCTGTGGTGAGTTATGGCAAATGATTTTAAACATTTTCTTTCTTGAATGATTCGCAGATCACACAGCTGAAAATCGATCACAACCCTTTTGCGAAAGGCTTCAGAGACAATTACGATTCGTGAGTATCCCAATGTTTAATTCTTAATACAAGTGCGCCATGCGGGAGACACAGCGTGACTTTAAAGGCCTTCATGTCGATAAACCGTTCCTGGGCCTGTCCCTGTCAGGATGTATACGGCTCCAGAGAATGACAGGCTGACCCCGTCACCCACCGACTCGCCACGCTCACACCAGATTGTGCCGGGGGCTCGATACGCCATGCAGCCCTTCTTCCAGGATCAGTTTGTCAACAACCTGCCCCAGAACCGCTTCTACAACGGGGAGCGGGCCGTGCCACAGACCAACGGGCTCCTGTCGCCACAGGCTGAGGACGGCACGGCGGCCGCTACACAGCGTTGGTTCGTGGGCCCCGTCCAGCAGACCGGCGCAGGCAAGCTGGACCTGCCGTATGAGGGGGACTATTCCGCTGGAGGCCTGCTGCCGTACGGCATCAAACCTCTGCCTCTCCAGACCTCGCACGCTCTGGGTTACTACCCCGACCCCACATTCGCGTCCATGGCTGCTGGGTGGGGATCTCGGGGCACATACCAACGCAAGGTGGCCACGGGCCTGCCCTGGTCCCCTCGACCCAGCCCGCCCGGCTTCCCGGACGACCCGCTCTCCAGCAAGGACAAGGCCCGAGAGGAAAGCGGTAGCAGCACATCCACATGGCTCGACACCCCCCACTCGCTGAAATCCCTGGACTCTGTGGACTCCGGCGTCTACTCCATGGTCTGCAAGAGGAGACGGCTGTCTCCCGGCAACTCCAGCACGGAGAACTCTCCACCTATCAAATGCGAGGATCTGACCGGTGATGAGTACAACAAGGACAATCCCAAAGGTGTGGGTTACTATGCCTTTTACACAAGCTCTTAATCTATTACTTTTACAAATGTGTTGAGTCCGTTGTATTTTTGGTTTAAGTGCCACCTTAAATCTGTATTTTTTTTTTTTTTGTATTATGCCAAAGCTTTTATTGCTTGGAGCAAGTTGCAGCAATTAACCCCCCTCCTCCCCCCCCCCCCCCAGGTGTGAACAAATGACGATGGGTTTTGTTTTTGCCTTTTTTAAAGCATGCCACCGATGTTTTCTTTTTTGTACAAACTGTCATTTATTTATTGAAGATTCTTTGCTGTACAGTATTTGTCCACTATAGAGTGTGAGGTATCTTGTACAAAAATGTGTACATGGAAGTGTTATAAATTAGTAAAAATAAACAGTCCTCCCCATGCTTTTCAAAAAGAGTTCTTTACTGTTTAATATTTCTATAACGGGACGTGCGATTGCAATTCTTCATAGACGTAATTATCCTTATAGGGAAAAATAAACGGCGAAAATACTCGATGGCCTCATTAATTAACATTCGCAAATTACTGGATACAATCATCTCTATTTCGGATGGTTTCACAATCTAATTGACGTCCAGGTTGACGTTAATAAAACAACATGCGGAAATTAATTTCCAAAACTGGTCCACGCAAAAAAAACAAAACAAAACATACTGCTAGTAATGCGTAGGGTCTAGATGTATTATTTGAGCGTAGCACGTTAAGTAAAAATTTTGCGCAGTTAAATTGCGTATTTACGAGAGGAAAATTTGGGGTAAATTTCTTTTAACAGCAGGTGAGAATTTTTCCGTTAATATTGATAAGTGGGGATGTTTTAAAATTGCTATATTATTATTGTCATTATCACTTTGCATTTTGTGTTCTAATGCGAGCGGTTTACAAACCGTCTACGGATTTGCAATATGCAGAAGGGTGAAGTTTCTGATATTAAAGGTGTGGGAAACAAAGGAATTGCGCGATTTAATTGAAGCGTGCGCTGGAATTAGATTTTGCGGATAGTGGGAAAATGAGCCACACACACGTCATTAAGCGAACTGAGAGGCGACAGGTGACAAGGCAGCACGACTGTGGATCTTTTTCTTTTTACTAAGGAAACCCGCAACGACAGGTTGTACATTAAGGTATGATCTATACTTTACCGTCAGCTAATTAATTCGTTTTGTTTTGTCTTTTTAAATAATAGAATTTGACGTTGAATTACAGTTTCGTGTTAACACAAATTACAGTTGATGCAATGCACGTTTACCAAATAAGAAAACAGCATTTATCTGATTTTAACGGATACGCGCGCATTTGTGTAAAAGCGTGAAATGAAAATGTTCCATATTCAAACGTAACAAACACGAAAGCACATTTCACTATAGAAATATAAATCTAAATAAAACCAGCGGCCATTTGCCGGAATCGATCTGTTGCAATATTTGAAAATGTTTGATTTTCGCTTCATTTGTCAAACGCACCGATGGAAATCAAACACACTTCAGTAGCGGGTTTCATGCGAGCTTCTGAAAACAGCTCTTGGCAGACGTTTCATTTACGTGAACGCCTTTTTCTCAGGTGCATTTAAAAACACTCTTGCCAGCGTGTCATTCTGCCTGCTACTGGGGGACTTGCTGGAGGCGGTCAGCGGCGGAAGGCGTTTAAAGCCAAGCGTGCAACGCCTGCCCCGAAGGACCCGCAGTCACAGAAACTTCGGTAATTTTCTTCGCTGCAGTGTCTCTCAGCCTGAGACCAGCAAACCACGCGCAAAACCATGGAGTGCGCAAACAGACAAACATGCAAAACCGGCCGTAAAATCAAGACAGCGAGCGGAGCAGGCCGTTTATTAAGATCATTGCAAACCAAAATCTTGTGCGTCCATCAAGGCTGCATTTTGCTGCTTTAAAAAGAATATGTTTATTTTAGTATTCACAAATTTGTCTGATTGCAACAGAATTCTAAGTGTCATGCAGTTTTTGAAGGAATTTCTCGATGCATTATCGTACTGCCTATTGCACAGTAGTATTGTGGCCGTAGTTTTTTTTTTTTGTTGTTGTTGTTCACAATAAATCAATAGCCTGTGATGAATATTTTCACGTTTACCGGCTTAAAAATAGGAATGCATGTTTTATAGACTCGCGTCACTCAGTCTCATCGAGTAAATTACGAAGAAATACGACATATATCAACGTAGACATTCTTTTTAACTTTACGTTATTCATGAACAGCAAGTAAAACAAGCGAGTCGGGGCCGTTTTACATTTAATAGTGGTGATCATCAGGGTGCATATGAAGTAGAACTGTCTGCGAGGTAATATATGCGGAGAACAGTTTTGGTTTACGGAAAACTGCGCGTTTATGGCTGTAATTTCATCTCTAGAATTAAATTCAGGCCCACTGATTGGTCAGCGGCAAAGACGCGGCAGCGCGCCAGTTGCGTGGTGCGAAGGTTCAGGACGACAAGATGAACTGCGTGAAATGGTGCTCTAAAAGTGGCTAAGCGAGGCTGAAGCAAGTCCGAAGGGCATAACATTTGTTGCATAAGATCTGGAAAAAATAAAAAATAAAATCCGATAAACGCCTCTGCGAGTTTGTTGCAAGCCTTGCGCGTACTGATGAATTTTCTAACGGTTGCTGCTCCGAGCAGTTTAATTGCACGGTGCGACAGCAGGTCAGGGGCACCCAGGCGAAATGACCAAAGTACCGATCTAGAGTGTGAGAAAGTGACGAGGGCATAGCCGTCAGCTGGAGTCCCTCCATTTTTAGAGCGCTCTTCTCCCATTTGAATCAATTAAAACCCCCAAACAGTTTTATTCCAGTTAACTCCTCTGTCACGCTCGGCGACTGCGATCTAAGTATCTGACGTCCTCCAATTAACACCCTCTAATGAGGCGGAGCTCCGGCGCCCCCCAGGAAAGCGACGAGTCGGGGATCTGTGCACGCGGGGAGCCGTGCTAAAAACGCACCCTGTTCGCGTGGCGCTTCTTACAAGCCAACCAGGACTGGAAACATCTGACTGACGCGCGGGAGCTCGTCCTCGTGGTGTCGCCCACGTGGGGAGACTCGCGCGGCTATTTTTCCCTGCTAAAGATGAAGCAGGTATTCGGAAGTGTTTCCTAGGAAGACACTGCAGCCTAACTCTATGGAGCTCTTAAATTCAGTGCAATCTCGAGAACCTTCTTAAGGCGTAAGCGAGTCTACTCGGCCTGAGTCCAGAAATCCACCAGTGTCTGGGGTGGGTTTGCTTGCTGCAGGTTGGAATTTGAAGGTGAGCAGTCCTGTCTGACATGCGGTGCTGCGTCAACCATGATGCCCCTGGCACAGAGGGAAACATGTGAGACACACGGGTCACGATGTTGCATTCCTGTGAACACGCTGTAGTGGCTTCCATAGCGTTTACCTGAACGAGACAGGATGGTGCCTCGGGAACCATGACAACGACGAAGTTACAGCTCAAAAAGTCGATTGACAAATGGGACCACTTTTAACTGTTCATGCAAGAATAGCAGCATGTCGATGGGTATCTGAGCTTCTTCATCGTGGAGAAGACTAACAACGCAGCCTGCAAAGATTTGTCTTTCTGGAGGATCTAGACTATGAAACTTAGATTCCCAAAAGATTTTCTGCATAACAAATTCTAAATCTGAAGACATGGTGTGACACAGCAGGTTTTCAGCAGAGGAATGTGATTCTAACTACCAGTCTGAACTGCCAGGTCTTTGTTAAATCTCCATTAAATGTTCTCCATTTTAGGGGACCGTCACATGATTGCTACCCACAGACCTCATGGATGTCTGAATCAAATGGGCTAGGCCACACTCAAGGTCCAAGTAGAGATGGGAGGTCAGGATGCTGCAAGGCCCAGGCTGTGTGTTTTATCAGACAGCATGTCGTGGTCGTCTGTGTGCTCTACTGCACGAGCAAGTGGATTTAGACCGTAGCGGTCCAGCCAGTTTGGTAGTGGGGGTGAGCTGCGGTCTTCAGGGGGTTATGGGTAGTCTTGTCAACAACTCAGAATGGAGGTAGGGAGCAGTATGCCTTTTAAGTGACCAGGGATGGCGAGTAATGTTGGCACCCACGTGTGAGGATCCTGTGGCCAAATTGATGCTGTTGTGCTCAAAATTGATGTTGATGTGGTCAATGGGTGTGCATTTTTTGGCTACCCCCCGCCCCGTCCTCAGCACCTTGGAGAATTCTACTGAAAGTACATCTTCCCTAATCCTGAAAGGGATGACCGTTCGTCTTGTCTCTTATGTAAGTTTTATTCAGATACACTCACTCACACACACTGGACCGAACATTTTTTACACCAAAAAACGGTAAAGGACACACTTCACTATGTCCCTTTGCTATGGTGATTGCTGCAGATACCATGTGCATTTCTACACTGGGACAGCCACACTGTTTCCAAGGTGATAATACAACACTTACAGACCGCTGGAGCTGCATGACAACAGAGTGAAACCTTCACACGTGATTGGCAGTGCATTCCCACTTCATACCTCCAGGCTTTCCAGAGAACGGCCCTGCACCTCCACGGCCTGCTCTGGAATTCCTCAATCCTCTGAGCAAAGGAGACCCACTCACCAGCAGCTAGTAATTCTGCCCTCAACGAGACAGGCTGATGGCTTCAGAACGGCTCATCTCTGCCACCTCAGCAGGCCTGGGTGGACGTGCCAAGGAGCTTTAACTACAGCTAAAATTCTGTTGGTTAGCTTGAAGGACGACTCACTTTGGGTTCTAATGAGCTCCACTCAGTGCTGAGGCCCCGCTTGGCAGCAACACGGGCCCTAAATTTCCAGGAGTTGCTGCAGAAATGCTGGGAAGACAGGTCTGGTGACTGAAATTCGTTAACTGGTATGCCTTGTGTTTGTGAAGCTGTTAACAAGGCAAAAGGTGGCTATTTTGAGGAATCAAGATTTTGAGAGAATTTTTAATCTTCTTCAACACTTTGGTGCTCCTTGTATTTAGTGTTGTGCTTCTTAATGTGTATTTTCATTTTCAAGATTTCACTTTTATTTGTCATTTGTGCAGGATAGAAGTTTGACGTTCACATGTCCCACATGGGTCTCCTGTTAGACAGACAGATGTAGAAATGTAAGAGTTTGGGGTGAAAGCGAAGCCTCAACCGTATATTAGGCACACCAGGAGCAGTGTTGGAGGTTATGGTCAAGAACCCAGCAGTGATATGATTACTCTCCAATCACCATAAAGGTGCAGGTACCTGCAGAGTCATGCATTGCTTTGATGTCAAGTATTTACAAAAAAAAAAAAAAAAATACCTGATACAGAACATTATGAAAATAACTGCCACATAACATACATAATGATTTGTAAACTACGTTTTGGCCAAGCAAAAATACTTCTGCTTTTGCTGTCTGTACCCTTCCTGGTCACACTGTGCTACATCACCACCTACTGGCCAATAGAGCTATTTGCAAAACTGGGAAATATTCCTTCATTCCAAACAAATAGTGATCATGTGGGCTCTGGAATAGATCTCAAGAACTGAGTTCATGAGCTTGAGGTCAGAGCCAGCTGTCCTTGAATGAGGAAAGGAGAGAGAAGAAACTGCTAAATCAATATTAATAAATATTTAGGTGATATAGTGCAGTTAAAATGGTGAACTCAAGTAGAACAACAAATAATTGTGCATCATCTGTCCCTCTGAGGAAATTGGGTTGCTTTAAAATATACCATCTTGCTTTTCATGAAAGGCACAGACGCACATCTGTACTGAATTCAGGGGAGAGATGGTTTTGGGGTTAAAGCCCCTGCAGGGTCAGCCACTCGTTCTGCAACAGGCTGTGTTCAGAGTCCTCTAAAATGGCCCAACAGAGACATGCCGGTTCTGCTTGACAAAGGATTCCAGCTGGTGACCGTTCGGACCCAGACAGAGAGACCCAACCCACTGGACTACATAAATCATAGTGGCAATTAGTATTCAGGTGACTGACATTGCTGGAGATTCCTAGGCTGGGAATTGTGAAGATGTGGACTGGGTGATGGAAGTGGATTTGGGCATCGCTCTCCAGAAGTAGGACATAAACATGCAGACATATGGAACCAAGAAGGAGACCAGAGAGAGTCAGTGATGTGGGGGATGTAAGAGCAATAAATCTGGAAAATATCTGCCACTTATTAAATCATATTTCCAGGATGATTAAAGCATGGTGACCTTGTTATTCTTTCTGAACCATCTGCAAAATCTGTCACATAACCACATATGCTGTTATTGAATTAAAGAATGCATTCCGAGGTAAATGAGGGTCAACTGAATGCTTTCTTTAACTCAGTCATGGCATGGCAGGTATGTAACAGAGATTCTGCAGATAGTCTCGAGAGAACAAGAAGGGCATTATGCTTCAATTCAGAACCCAGAAAGCCCAAGTGAAGGGAGGAACAGCTTAGTCTCCAGGTCCAGCTTGGTCTCCAGGTCCAGCTTAGTCTCCAGATATGAAATAACATATATGTACAACAGACTGATGTCACATGCCCATAATAATATCAGTCTTTCCTTCCGCACTTTCATTTAATCTTTTCCGACATTATCTTCAACATCAGGGAGCGGTTGGCACATGCATTACAACACGTGGAAGATGGACATCGTTCCGGGTGGAGGACCGGACAGTCTACTGGAGACCGACTGAACGTCTGAGCGTGGACTCGGTATCCATCGGGAGGGAATTCAGCACCAAGGACAGCAGACTGTCGAACGTACTCACAGTCTGCGAAATGTTAATTCCTGGTCAACACTTTAAGACATAAATTCAGGCTGGACAGCAGAACCTCTGTGGGGCATCTACACTGATTAAAACACTGCCAAATTTGCATTCGTTTTCGCTCCATCCTCAGAAACTGAAGCCTGCTTTACTCAAGTCTCCCCTTTAAAATTCCGTTCATATTTCTTAATCAGCTCCTTTCTGAAGCATCATTGTTCCCTCTGCCCCCGCTGTTGACGTGCCATGCCATCACAGTCCGACGATGTCTCAGCCTACAGCTGTGAGTGTTCATGAAAGTGAGAAACGTATTAACGCGGAGTTTTCGAATACCACCCAGCTGTGGACATCAAAGTACACCAACTGAACAGCTGGCACCCGGCTGATGTGAAAGTCCTTCGCGCAGAGTCGAGCTGCTGGAGGTGGAGGTGGAGGTGGACGAGGACTGCGTCTGAACCTCAACATTACGACTGCGGTTTATTACTTGACGCAAGTCCTTGACTGAGAAGATTTTCTCGACAGATGAGCAGAGCATATTTAAGAAAATGAACGCATCTTCCAGCCGCTATGGAACTCAGCGAATGCCCATGCCTGCAGCTTACGGGGTCGTTTTCATTAAAAACCATGGAGGTTCCTAAACTCCTTTCCAGCAGACCCCTAGAATATGTTCTTAAATGCACACAGTACGCTGCTCTCCAGTGTGTTAATGTTCCTCAAATTCTACTTTAATGACAGTCAATTCTATAAAAAAAAGTTCTATTCCGCTTAATATTCGACTTACCATCCCAGCGCAACACGAAACTGAGTTAACTATAATGTGAATGTCTTAAAAGTTATTTTCACCCAACTTACACATAAACATTTTAAATCATAGACATGTTTACAGTAGAGTTTGCATCGCCAACCCCATGGATGAACCATGACCGCCCATCTAATACCTCTAATAGGTTGTAAAATGCCGGTAGATTGTGTATCACTGGAGAAGGGACCTGTCAGTGTCGGAGAGGTGTTGAAAAGGTGGTGGAGTCTCCTTCTCCTTCTTCGTATCAGAGCAGAAAGTGGCACCTGGAGTAATGGACAGAAATGAAGACCATTTCTTAAGACCTCTTCTGACAGCAGTAGGTGGCGCACAGTGACCTGTTAGCACGCCCTCCAAAGTGCTGTCGCTGTCATATGTGCCGATTCCACCGTGTTGTCGTGATAGTAGTTTCTTAACACGCCCTCCAAAGTGCTGTCGCTGTCATATGTGCCGATTCCACCGTGTTGTCGTGATAGTAGTTTCTTAACACGCC
>JAACJT020000038.1:3244459-3259142 GCA_009936485.2 Gymnarchus niloticus
CTCCAAAGTGCTGTCGCTGTCATATGTGCTGATTCCACCGTGTTGTCGTGATAGTAGTTTCTTAACACATTCTGTGTGAAGGTTATACAGAAACAACTTCGGAGTCGTTTACTATAAGACCGTGATATTAATCAGTGCTCAATTAGAGTAATACGGTTTATGAATTCCATACGGTCGATTCGGTTGTGTATATGCTTTAAATGTTTCCTATAAACTGGGGCAATTTCATCAGCAAAACAGATACACGGTGCATTGGTACATGCTGGGGAGAGACGATTTAAAAATGCGTAAAATGCTGAGTGCTCCAATCATCCAAAGGTATGATTATGCAGGTAAACCTTTTGTTTCCAAAAATGCATAGGCAGGGTTTATTGTGACGGGCCGCCCATGAAACAGACAGCTAGTCGCTTTTCAAAGACAGTGACTGATATTCAGGTTTGGTGTCACCTGGCAGACTCACGCAGGAGCCCAGACCACTACGCTTCTCGGCTTTAATCCAAATATAGCGTTAGATTGGAGTACTTTATAGAGCTGGGCATTTTAACTGGTGAAATGTCGGAGCCTATAGCGCTACAGCAGCGCCCCCTTCTGTACGTTGACCCGATTCCATAGGAACCGAATAATCGCGATTGTTCTTCTCGTGCTGAATTATACATGACGGCACGCGCTGACATTATAGGAATGTTATGAACCACGACTGAATATCGCCTCACTAAGGTACCTTCTTCAGAGGTCTGTGTGTGTGTGTGTGTGTGTGTGTGTCTGCGTGTGTGTGTGCGCGTGTGTGTGTGCGCGCGCGTGTGTGTGCGCGTGTGTTAACCATGCTGAGGTTGCTTTTTGTTCACTCTATTTTCTACTTTAGCATCCACTATCTAATAATGTCATTGTGATAATTATTACTGTTTAGAGGTTTAGCGGGTCAACGGTGTCTCCTAATTGCGGTATACCACGATTTTAGATGCTTACACACTTTGTGATGTATCCGTTTCCGACTGGTATAGACTTCATAATTGTGTACACTGTTCTACATTACATAGATGTACAGTCATATTCTAGACTGTTCTGCTCTACCCTGCTTTATCCTCCAGTGCCCTGATGTATGCTGCAATCCTCTCAACTACACCAGTGCACAGTGGTTACTCTTTCACACCCAGTAACACTCACAAGAGTGCAGTGACCGGGCGAGGGGCGGGTCAGCAGTTAAGTGTTTAGTCTGCATCAGAAAGTGGGTGCTGAATCTTTTCATTCCCATCCTGGAATGTTTCCAGCATGTTTTATCAGCTGGTCTCAATAGATTATAGTAAAGTTTGGTGGCCTTAATTAAGGGAGACACACAAACACCCTGCATATATGGACGTTCTGAATTCTGGTTAATTATAACTAACTATAATATAACTGTTTTATCATCTAATCTGGATCTGACTCCTAATCTACTTTCTATTTCAGTCAGACCCAGTCGAACGTGTTTGAAAGGAGGTGCTGCCTTTCATCACAGTTGACGTGTGATGATAATGAGGGGTAATTAGTACCTATAAATGTTACATAATAACCTATAAACCTACTCATACTGCTTTAGCCATTATGTGATTTTATTGATATAGAGGGTGGCATTGAGCCAGTTAATAGGAGGCCTCAGAGATCAGCCAGCACTGATGCTGAGCACCTGGGTGGGTCATTCTGAATGCTCTGTTTACCAGTGGGTTAATTATGAAGTGCCACACTGACCATTAGGGGTCGCCCTTCTCAAGCAACAAATCTTTTTAAAACTGGAACACAGTAAAGCTGAATGGCAGCATGCAGAAATGCACTCATTGTGACCAGTGTCTCCCATCATTACTTATAGTCTTTATACTGGAAATTTATTGATCCATTTTCTATAAGAGCTCATCCAGTACAGTCTGGAACTTATCTCAGAGAGCACAGGGTAAGAGGTGGGCTATAGGCAAGGTGCAGATTGGTGCAGGGCCATGGGGGCTATAGGTGTGGGGCAGATCAGTATGCGCCAGTGATGACAGATGACCTGGTGTTCTTCTGTTGAGAGTGAGAGTCATGTTCTTCATGGCTGTTCAAAATGTCACCTTCAATTTCCAAAGCCCTAACCCTAACCCTGACCCTAACCCTTCCCTAATAAGGAGATTCTGGAGAGAGCTACTCAGCTCACACCTCTCCTAGAGAGAGTGCTGGTATCATTTGGCACAACCAAAAATATATAGACGGTCTGGTTCAGAACCTTTGAAGTGACTGTAAAGGTGCTGACCTCAGATCATTTGTGACCAGATTTAGTAGGAGCACATTTTGGCCAAGAGAGACACACCTCATGAGCTTTCCATGTACCCAAAATTGAACTGGGAAGGCTAAGTAAATGGGCAGGGCTTTTCTGGTCAATAAATGCAATGCAAAGTGCAATCATCCGGGTCATAATTGGATAAAGCCTGAGCCTGAAGGAGCCAGAACCAGTGTGTGATTGGATAAAGCCTGTGCCTGTAGGAGCCAGAACCAGGCCATGATTGGATATCAGCTGAACCTGTGTGAGCCAGAACTGAGTCATGATTGGACAAAGCCTGACTCTGTGGGAGTGAAAACTGGGTTGTGATTGGATAAAGCCTGAGCCTGCTGGATCCAGAATTGGGTCATGATTTGATAAAACCTGAGCCTGTAGGAACCCAAACCAGGTTGTGATTGGATAAAGACATAGCCTTTTTAAACCAGAATCAGGTTGTGACTGGATAATGACTGAGTCTGAGGGAGCCAAAACCGGGTTGTGATTGGATAAAGTCTGAGTCTGTGCTGTGACAGCCCGAATCAGGTCGAGCATCTAGTAGGATTGAGCAGGGCTCTCCTACCGCCCCTGCAACATCTCAGGGCTCTCATTGCACTTCCATGTGTCTAAATTTGGCAACAATGCCATGTGATTTGGTGTCCCTGGTGAACAACACAATCGGGGGCAGGACGTGAACAGATTTCCTTTGCACCCACGAAGGTCAGGATCGGACCTCGATGTGGAGGAATTAAAGGGTGTAAGATGAAAACACAAAGGCAGCTGATGCAATTCCTCTCCTTTTTGGATTTTTTTTTTTTAACCCTTCTGTCTCCCGTATCTGGACCCTGAGTGTGTGTGCTACTGTGAGTCATGCGTAAATATCAAAGAGGACTGGGGGAAAGAGAGAGCGAGATAGGAGACGGAGTGGGCGTGTGCATGTCTGTGCCGAGGACATTCATTGGCTGGATCGATTATATATTCATGGTCCCTGGGATTGGCTACTGCAGAGGGAGCTGGCTGCTGACTCAGAGCCTGTCGGGGCGGCGCTCTCTCGTGGCGTCTGCACCATCAGCGCGGCAAGAAGTCAGCCCGCAGCACAGAGTCCGGGAGTCTGAGGCACACACTCCGTCATGAAAGGGGGAACGGAGGGAGGGCACGCACTGACGGTAAGTCCTGCTCAGGTGTCCATGCGTGTGCGTGTGCAACTACCGGTCTGTGCGTGCGTGTGTGTGTGTGTTTGTGGCAGTGATGGGAGAGCGGGAAAGAAAGGAGGGAGACAGAAGGTAGTGAGAGGTAACGGGGAGGCAGGGTACGTGCTTCTGGGGACCATCGTCACGGCAACATCTCCTGGAAAAGAAGGGGGGAGACGGGGATGAGGGGGGACGAGGCAACACCATGTGTGTGTTCCATGTGTGGCCGTGTAGCAGTGTTGTGTAAATGATGGCATTTATTAGTGATATGTGTCCTGTCCGTGTGTGTTTGTTTGTGTATGAGTCCTTTATCGTGTCTGTCCTTTGCCTGTCTTGTGACATACATGTATGTGTGTGTGCTCTTCCTGTTGGTGTGGTCTGCTGGCGTCCACAGCTCCCTGGGGGCTTAGATGTTCCTGGAGTAAGAGGGGAATTTGGGCACAGGCTGGCATTGGAACAAAGCCCGGTGGCACCCGCAGCATGGTACGGGCCACCTGGCACGAGGCCGCTCTTGCCCTGAGCGGTCAGCGCGGCGTGCCAGATCACGGGGTGCCATGACACTCTGGCATGTTGACAGATTTCACACATCCACAGTTCCACTGGAGTTGATGTCTCTGCAGTCTGCATGCATTCTAGAGGAAGCCTTAAAGAATTCATAAGATGAACATGCCTTCTGAATGACAGGTTCCTGAGTTCCAGTCAGTCTTACTGATGCGGTCAGTTGTGGGTAAAATACATGGTATGTGACATTGACCTAGACATCATCATGCAACATACTGGAGATAACTGCAGCCATCCAATCACATCATTGTTTATTGTGGCGTCATTTAATCATCTGCTGATTGGATTGGACCCCCAGCAGTAAGAACAGACGATGGCTCCTCTGTCCCAGAGACCTGATGTTGGCCTAATTCCAGAGGTCACCATGTGGATGATTACCCCCAGGTCACCTAGACATAGGGGTGGCACTGAGGCTTAGGTCCGAAGCATGAGCTCTTCACTACTTCTGACCCATACTGTCATGTTTGCTGCTGTAGCCACAGCCAAGCTCATTAAAAAGGAATGATTCTGCCTTGACTCCAGTTCCATGGATTAGTCACTGCGAGCTTCCAAGGGTTCTCTGTTCCGAGGGTATCCAGAGCACACGTTCTCCTGAAGAACCTTCACCATAAATCTGACTGTCTGTGCGGACCTTAATGCATCTATTTTTGGGGCAAATGTACATGGTCTTCTGTTTTATTTTACCATCCAGTCGTATTTGCGGGGACGTCCTTCGCTTGTTATTCAAAAATGATGGATCTACTTCACATTTGAGCAGGTGCCACAGAGATCTTCAACCCCAATAGAAGTTCAACTGTCATGAAATGTCACAAGTCCAAGGTGTGACAGGACAGTGATGTTGGGAAGGGGGTGGTTTGTGACTGTTTTTGTATAAATTCCCCTGTATTCCTCCTAAGTCTTAAGTCCCTAGTGTCCAGTCTCCTCTCTCCCTGAGGCCTGGTTCAGTGTTTAAATAGCTGACTGGACGTGGGGTCCATGCCCCCTTAAGCTGCTGCTCCCACCGCTGATGGTACACAAATATCCCGTGAAGCATGAGGTGAAAGTATCTGCCCCCTGCGGAATGAACCATGTGCAGGGACACTGTCCTGGGCCTGGGCCCCATATGGTGACATTAAGATGCCCTTCCTCCCTCTCAACAACAGGCACATACAGAAGGCTCTATTTTGAGGCCACGGTGGGCCAAGTGCCAGCTGGGCCAACGTTTATTGATGTTAGCATTTATTGATTTATCAAAAGTGGCTTGCAAGCTGATGTACTCAAATCAATTTACAGAAAATACAAAACAACAAACAGAAGGTACAGAGGCAACGCCACCATGTTTGAATTGAGATGTCGAACGGGTCTTGTTACCACTGATGGGTTTGTCAACGAGGTTGGGGTGTTGGCTCAAACGTTAGCACGAATGTGCCTTTAGCTTTACGGAAACTAGATGTGAGAGAGTAGCTCTAAATTTTATTTGGCTTTAACATGTTTAATAAAGGGTGTGAAAGCAACTTTGGTCATACCACACTGGAACAGCATCATTCCCAGGTGTGATGAAGCCATGGCTGGTGGTGAGAGCGTGCAGTGTTCCAGGATGATCGCGATCAAACACAACCGAAAGTAGCAGGTGTCGTATGCGGCATGCGATTAAACTTTACGAAGCGTGGCGGATGTCGAGTGCCTCCAGCGTTTACGAAGTAAAGTAAACGGTGTCTGACAGGAGACGGCCGTTTTGATCCAGTAGTGTGTCGTGTGTGTTAAAGTATGTCGCTGGAGCCAAGAATGGAGTGCGTGCACTCACTCACACACACACACACACACACACACACACACACACACACACACAGATTAGGACGTGCTGCTCCATGTGGAATGTGCTGGAGGAGGTGGGCAGCAGACAGGAACTTTAAACAGTTTAAGTAAAAACAATAAATCAGCCGAGTGTCTTCTGAGGAAATAGGTCTCTTCCCATTATCCTGCTCCCGTTTTAACAGCGTAATGCTATTTTTGAAAGCTAGCCTGGTCATTTATGCTTGTTGATATTTATTTTTACTGGGGATACTGTAATTTATGTAAACACACAGAGATACTCAGCAGATAGCACCATGGGAAAGAGCCGACTGGCGTGTCTCACTTCTCTGGGTAGTTGGAGGGCAGCTGTCTCGTTGTGTAATAGGCTGTGCCTCTGAATGCCCGGTTGTTAACATTTAAAATCTGTTTGATGTTATGGGTAGAGGTGCAGTGTTCTGGCACAAGGGCTTTCTGAGCTGGACGCCTATGAAGATCTAGCATGCTTGAGACCTTGCGCAGTGACTTAGTGATGTTTAACGTCCATCCGCAGCTCTCAAGGACGTGTTAGTCTCCATCACCCTGAAAACTCAGGTCCAGTGGCTGCAGTACCATCACTGTCAGTCTGGGGAAGTGGTGAGCGCTGGAATGCTAAGGATTCTGGGATATGAGGTTCTGCAAATAAAAATGATTCTTGGAAAGCTCCTACTCCCCCCCGAAACAGAGTTCCTGAAAAAGGGGTCAGTAGCGGCCTGGGCTGGCAGGCTGTACTGGGGCTGGAAGGCCATGCATAGGCTTGGGATGACTTTTGAGATGATAATGAGGTCACCATGAAGGAGATGCAGTGACAGACAAAGTAGGAGTCCAGCAAAGAAGTGTTTATTCGGCTACAGTCCCAGAGGTGACGTAGCAGGTTAATCTTCTTAAATATGGGAGCTGTTGTGTTTTGTTACTAATATGAATTTTCACATTTATTCAGTTATAACAATTAAAATTGGTCAGAATATTGCATACAATTACACTGTAAAATCAAATGTCAAAATGAATGCAACAACAAAATGACAACAGATCCTCTCTCAACCTATCATCTCTAAAAATACAAAATATCAACAGTAAAAGTAATTAAAATCAGACATATACACACATAAACAGTGTAAGTACAACACATTTTAACCCTTGTTACCACCAATTAAAATTTCCATGATAAAAATAATCTCAATAATCTCAGCACAATAATTGAGAAATGAATCCTTCCACAATATGATGCAGTAACATCGTCAAGGCTCCAGCAATGGATAATCAATTGGTACGTTCCGAAAGAGATTTTAAAACCATAAAATGCTCCTCAGGCTTACAGTAAAAGGGACTCAACCCAACCACCGGTCAAATGGTTGAGGTATAAATCATATGCAATGATCACTGAACAAGAAAAACACACAACAGGGTTAAAACTTTGTTCCACTTCCCTTCTCGGGAGAGCAGATGTCAAACATATGCATACAACATCATATAAATGTACACAGCAGAATGATTTTAATGCAGCACTTTTCCAGCTGGAACTGGTGTCGGCTGTACATACTGTGTGGTTTGTGGTTTAGGGTATCCCCAGCTTTATGTCCCGTCCTTCTCACTATATGTCTCCAGGCATCTTGTAAACCTGTCCTTGGTAATTGGTGGTAGAAGATTTAATCTCCAGGGACCTGTAACCTCGAATTACACGCATACATCCTTAACTCCTCGGCTGTCATGAATGAGAGTGCAGCGACTCTCGCTTGACACAGTAGGACTCCATGTTATTGCAGCGATCTAATTGTCATCAGCGGTTCCATACAGAGAAAAGGTCCTCCTATGAGAAACCTCACCCCACCATCCATGCGGGGATGACACAAAGGGACATTTCAAACATGGCAGCTTTAAGACATTCTGTGCAGATGTTTCTGCCATGATGGGTGCAGGCTTTGAGCTCGTTGGAAAAGTGCGGCATATTAACCCCTGGCCCCTTCAGCCTGCCGGGTGCTGTACACCAGATCTGCTGTCTGCCAGCCTATATGACCAAGTGCTCGTGCTCACAGATTACCACTGATCACTACTCTGACCTTTACTGTAATCCCAACCCAGCCATATACATGAACCAGTGTGTAGCTCAGTGGGCCAGGGGTCTGTGCTTATGTCTAGAAGGTCCTGAGTTTGAATCCTGTTACTACCCTAGTAGCCATATCAAATTTGGGCCTTTGAGCAAGATCCTTAACCTCAGGAGCACTGGTCAACCTACATTCTGAACAGAGAACTTGCTTCTACCATCTTCTCTGAACAGGTTACTCTCTCTCATTGGGTATACACCATGAATGCATGGCTGTCTGGAGAGCAGGTTCAAATAGGAACATCTCCTTATTGGATACTGGCCTATTAAAGGCTTGTGTGTGCACACGAGAAGATCCTCAACACTTGCTGAGCACCAGAAAGCACTAACATCCTGCTCTTCTAAGACTAGTAGTCCAAATTCTCTCTTTCAGACATTACCATACAGCCCTGTTTTTCTGTCTCTTCCAGCCAATTGCAGAAATACGGACTTTCTAGAACCTTCTCGGATCTCCACTGTGGCCTGATGACTAATCCGTGGTTGCAGATTATGGATTGAGTTCTGCCAAGCTGTGCTTTACTGAGCCAGTCAGGACTCCAAATCCAGCCAGAACCATCACCAGGGATAAGTCTTAAAGACACCACTGCATGTTATTTAACCTAAAATAGCTGTAACACCTCTGTGTTGACTAAAATAGGCCTTGCAGTGGCACACCAAAAACGTGACCTTTCTGACACCTGGGCACATGCTGCTGGGTGCGTGATATTTGCGAGAATCTTGCTTGAATATTCTAGACTGCATTGAAGCAAGGATTGTGAAATGAGCATTTATTGACCCTGTCTCAGAAGTGTGATCATGGTGTTTATATTTAATTTTTTTGTTTGTGTTTTATCATGTATGTATAATTTTTAGAATTAGGATTATGTTTGAGACTGTAATGGGGAAACTCCAAATCTAACTGTAACTTCTGTAAATTACGTAAAAGATTAGTTGCGGCAGCATTAAACAGAATATAATTGCTTTCCAAATATTACTAACAAGCTTAATTGCTGATTGTCGTAGAATGCACTGTAGTCTCACACCCTATGGGCTTGGATCCCATGTCCGCTCTCCTTACGGAGTTTGCATGTTCTATCTCACATCGTGGGGTTTTTCTCCGAATACGCCGATAAACCAGTTAGACTAACTAAAGTGCTGTAGCCCAGCCTTGTGGGCTCTGTTGTCTTGGGTAGGTTCCAGGCCCCTGACCAGGACTAGAGGTCAGAGGATTAAGAGGTATAAATAGGCAAACACTATCTGGGTAAACAAAGACAATCTGTATTTAGCATGCTAATCTGTGAAATGATATGGGATATCTGCATCTTTGTTGAAAGGTTGTCGTCTTTCTTGTGTCGTCCCCTCTGCCTGTGGATAAAGGCTTGACCTTCACTGAGGAATACAAAGGTATTAACTACAGAAACCTACAATTTTCACTCATTTACAAAACGGTCAAATTTACATAAGTACATAGAACAATCGTACAACAGCAAACCCCTTCTGGGACATTAATTGGGCAGCTTGAGGTTATGTCAGCTGCTGTGAACTTGTGGGCATACAGGAGAATGATTTCAGTTCATTTGCATCTGGGTTTATGGGCATGGTATTGCCCACCAGAATTTTCCTCTGCACTCAGGTGTAAACGTGGGATGGTATGATACCAGAATACCTGGAGCTGAAGTCTTTCCTTTGCCATAGTTTGTCCACCCTGCCCTTTGTTTGCCCACATTGTAACCCGCACAGAGACAGCTGGTGTTGCCCTTGACGTAACCCTAAACCCTGTGTGTGTGGATGGCTAACAGAATATCATTGCATCACCGAAAACTGCCAGGTGAATTTGAGCCGAGTCAAATAAGAAGGCCGTAACGGGACCGGTCTGGTTGGGGCAGTGTCGGGTTGCACCTGCGTGGAGTTGTGTCGTGCCACATTCGGAGATGCAATGCGTGTTGCCCGCCCACCTTCACCACTGGTTTTCCCGGGAAAGAGCTCAGCGCCACACTCTCTCTTCGCCGCGCAGGGTCAGCATGAAGAGGCGGTGGTGGACCATGGAAAGACCAGCTCTGCCACCCATACCAACTTCGAGGAGGATGAGCTGCAGAGTAAGTCCACGCTCTCCACGTCTCCCACATCTCACTTAATGCAGGATCTACACTGGCCTGCTGAGGAACAGCCTGCATTGAGGTCCAGGGTACCGGTCGGGCATTTCCTAGGCTCTGATGCTCACCCGGGCCGTGGGTATCGGCCCGATGGGTGGCTCCCATTACCTGCTGGTGTGGTGGTGCAAAGTGGCAGAACCTCTGGCGGCTTGCAGCTGACAAACTGAAGGTTATACACTGCATTTATAAAGCAGGCAGCGACTCCCCCCAACCCACTCTGTCATACTGATCTCAGCCTCTGATCCAGAATAGATTTTGGTTTTCTCCATACTGTCAAAATGTTTTTGTTTTTCTCCCCCCGGAAATTCTGCTTTCCCAACAGAAATGTCATGTTAAATAAAATATAACTGACTGATAATAATTTGGGGGGGTATCAGAAGCTCTTGAGAGGAAAAGTCACGTGACCAGAGTTATTTGCTCTGATTGGCTGTACCCCGTCTCGCCCTCCTGCATTCGTATCATTACTGTGTTCTGTTTCTTTCACAGCCAGTAATCCGGATACTAGTTGGCTCCGAGTTTGAGACCCACTTCCCCTCCTTTTGTTTACCTTTTTGCCTTCTCTCATCTCTGAGACCAGCTTCTTGTTCGGGTTTTAGTTGTCTCTTTCCCAGATTTGCCCCACCCCCTTCTACCCCTCTAACCCTGAACAGGGAAGATGTCATAAATAATCCTGCTGCCTGCAGTCAAATCGACGCCATGCCACAGTTCTGTCTTCCCTCCCGGCTGGAGATGATCTCCCTGATTGCAGTTAGCCATCGCATTGAAACCCTGCCCTCCCCTCTGTGTCTACCCCTCAAGGCCATCACGCAGTATACGTCGGTGTCCATGTCCCACTGGGCAGAGAGGGCCGGCACAGGCGTCACCACCGAGGCCACAAGCACCCGCGCAGCAAGAGGGACCGTGAGCAGGCCCACGCCCGTGAGGACGGCAGGGAGGCGGCCGCCTACGGTAGTGCTGTCACACCCCTCGTACGGCATTCGTACATCCTGTTGCT
The DNA here is from genome assembly GCA_009936485.2 of Gymnarchus niloticus. Classification (NCBI taxonomy): domain Eukaryota; kingdom Metazoa; phylum Chordata; class Actinopteri; order Osteoglossiformes; family Gymnarchidae; genus Gymnarchus; species Gymnarchus niloticus. Next base: position 3,255,507 of record JAACJT020000038.1, read on the forward strand.
ATCGTGCAGCTTGTGTTTGTTTAAGCCCTCTGCTGTTACAGCACACCTGCTGTGGTACCACTGAGTTGGTGTGGCTGCTTCCAAACAGCTAAAGGTTTATGCTAACACATGGTGCTTTGACAAACTGAGCGCATAATGCTAATGTGTGCTGCTAAAGGTTTATGCCAACAAATGGTACTTTGACATACTGGGCACATAATGCTAATGTGTGCTGCTAAAGGTTTATGCTAATGCATAGTACTTTGACAAACTGACCACCCAATGCTAATCTGTGCTGCTAAAGGTTTATGCTAACGCATAGTACTTTGACAAACTGACCACCCATTGCTAATCTGTGCTGGTAAAGGTTCATGGTAACGCATGTTACTTTGACTAGCTGAGCACATAATGCTAATATGTGCTGCTAAAGGTTTATGCCAACAAATGGTACTTTGACATACTGGGCACATAATGCTAATATGTGCTGCTAAAGGTTTATGCTAATGCATAGTACTTTGACAAACTGACCACCCAATGCTAATCTGTGCTGCTAAAGGTTTATGGTAATGCATGGTACTTTGACAAACTGAGCACATAATGCTAATATGTGCTGCTAAAGGTTTATGCCAACAAATGGTACTTTGACATACTGGGCACATAATGCTAATATGTGCTGCTAAGGGTTCATGTTAAAATGTGAAATTGCACATGCTAACTGGACATGCTAATGTGTTTTACTTCAACATAGTATCGGGTTAGGCTAATGCATTTCATGGACATGCTAGTGGATAATACTAAGCACCACAGCCATTTATAAGATAATTATAGTCACGACCTTAATATGTATTTCTGTTTCTTGGTAAATATACAGGTGAAAAGCAACAGTTATTTAAACGTCAGTTATTTAAAGGGGCAATGCCCATTACCTCTATTTCAAGGGCCCTAAGTTTAACCATCTCTTTTATTGATTTGAGTACACCAATTGATGGATAGCATAGGACAAAACATTTGATATACAAGAATGGTGTCATACTCTTTAAAGTTTTACCTAACTGAATAATTTTAAAATGAATTGAATGTACGCATCAATAAAGTTAAGAGCTGTTGTTTGTATACATTCAGCAGTTATAGAGCGAGTTTAATAGTTTTTCACTGCTTTCACACATTTTTTCACACAAGTCTTGGGTGATTTTCAAAACTCTCAACTTGATGCTTTTTCCAGAATAAAAAACGCATTCAGAACAGAAACCACAGCAACCTTTTGAATTTATATTTGGTGAGACTTTCGTCCAGAATGTAGCAGGGTAAACTAGCAGCCGTAATACACCTCTGAGCTACAGAGCCACGCCTACCCCATATAGTGTTTAATCATATATATAATATAGTGGTACAGAAAGGACATTTTGGAAAATCAAATACAGCAGACTATATTAAGTCAACATCATTTGAATTTTGACTATCCAAGAAGAACATCTCATGGTTTCTGTTGAATGAAGGAGCGATAAATAGCCTACCTGCGGCATAAAGCAGAAATCCCTGAAAAAAGTCAAATTAAAATGTTAATTTTCTGTGTCATCTAAACACAAAGTCTGCCATCTGCATTCATCTTCAGATTTCTGCGAATGTCACACTACGAGATGATCGAGTCACACTGAGCCAACAGTCACTCGTAGATGTTTCCTTATTCCCAATGCTGCTGAAGGTCACCTGGTCCATCTCGAGGTTTGTTATGGCGAGGTTGGGTTCTACAACACGTCCAAGCACCACAGATGTTGCGGTCTGCCTCCAGTCGGTTTGTGGGTTTCATCTGAGATCGAGTGCCTTGGCCTTTAGCCGTCACCACAGCTGCGACTGCAACGTCGACCAGGATCGAACCCGCAGGCAGCTGCTTTGTTGTTTCAGCCTTTTACGATATCAAAAGCTGTCACACAGTTTGCCTGCATTCTCACATGGAAACATGCAGTCATACAGTAGTTTTAAGTGGGATTTCTGCTTGCTAGTCAAAATTCCATGCTGGAATGGTTAAAAGCAGTTAAACTGAAGAAACCGTTGGTTATAATTATATAGGTAGGTTGCAGTTTTGTGTGGGTGACTGTAAGCTTTGTGTCTTGATCATACGAAATAACACCATGTCAAAGTCAGGTTTGTGACAATTTCAGGGATCGTATGTTGAAAATCAGCAGGACTTTTAGACACATGAACCAGATGAAGAACCGGCTGACTTGATACGTGTGACCATGACACTGTGGCTGTAATCGCCTCCTACAGACACCCCATCCCAAAGAGTCCAGTTCCTCCTGGGTATGGAAGATGAGGATGAGGAGCACATTCCCCATGAACTCTTCACGGAGCTGGACGAGCTGTCCTTTCGAGATGGACACACGGGCGAGTGGAAGGAGACAGCCAGGTCAGATGCCTGCCCTCATGGGGAGTGGAAGGGATGTAAGGAGCGCTCTCCCCAAAATCAATTTGTCACGTCTTAAGCTCAGCCGGGAACTTTTCAGTCTTAATCATGTTCCCAAACAGGGAATGGTGATACGGGCATGTTGGCTCAGTGTGACTTGGTCATTATTCTCATTATCATCATAGAGCTCATCTCCCCCTTCTGCTGATATTTACCATTATGTCATTATTCCAGAAATATGCAGTACGTCTACATTTTTCAATATAGACGTTTTCTGCCAGGAACATCTTTTCTTTCTCAAGTGAAGCGCAGGACAAAAATGTGTGATGTTGTGTGTGGGTCCTTGTGTGTTACCCCTGTGATGTAGTGTGTGGGTCCTGTGTGTGTTACCCACTGTGATGTATTGTGTGGGTCACCCCTGTGATGTAGTGTTTGGGTCCTGTGTGTGTTACCCCTGTGATGTAGTGTGTGGGTCCTGTGTGTGTTACCCCTGTGATGTAGTGTGTGGGTCCTGTGTGTGTTACCCCTGTGATGTAGTGTTTGGGTCCTGTGTGTGTTACCCCTGTGATGTAGTGTTTGTTACATATGTGCTGAAGTGAATCTCTCTGAGCTTGCAGGTGGCTGAAGTTTGAGGAGGACGTGGAGGAGGGTGGAGAGCGCTGGAGCAAACCCTATGTGGCCACGCTGTCCTTGCACAGCCTGTTCGAGCTCCGCAGCTGCATCCTCAACGGCACCGTCATGCTGGACATGCGGGCTAGCAGCATCGAGGAGATCGCAGGTTCGAACCCAAATGCTCCCACGCCATCCCGCCCGGGTGTCAGCGCCGAGACGTTGCGTGTGGATGCTCGGTGTGCCGCGTGAGACGTCAGAGGGCTCGCTAACTCGCTGATGTATTTGTGGCCGTGCGTCCCGCAGACATGGTGATCGACAGCATGGTGGCGTCTGCACAGCTCGACGAGGCGCTGCGGCTGAAGGTGCGAGAGGCCATGCTGAAACGGCACCACCACCAGAGCGAGAAGAAACTGAGTAACCGTATCCCGCTGGTGCGCTCGATCGCAGACATAGGCAAGAAACACTCCGACCCGCACATGCTCGAACGCAATGGTGAGAGTCTGCCTTCCCTCCCTCCTCTTTCTTTTTTCACCTGTCCTCAGTCGGGGGGGGGGGGGGGGTGGCGTCTTTTATGTTGTTTCCGGGGGGGGGGGGGAGGAAAGAGGGCCCCCCTCCCCCCCCCCCCCGAAAGGAGGGAGAAA
>JAACJT020000038.1:3267063-3284760 GCA_009936485.2 Gymnarchus niloticus
TATAACCACCAAACCCTACCTGTCTCCCACCATCAGTCTCTCTCTCCTGAGTATAACCACCAAACCCTACCTGTCTCTCACCATCAGTCTCTCTCTCCTGAGTATAACCACCAAACCCTACCTGTCTCCCACCATCAGTCTCTCTCTCCTGAGTATAACCAAATGCCTGCTGAATCTGATGTGGTCCGTAGGTTCGCTCCACTATCAGCGATTTTGCCGTGTTTCTCACCATAATGGTGATGGTGGCGGTGGACTATCTGGTCGGCATCCCCTCCCCCAAGCTCAACGTGCCTGACCGTTTTGAGGTACGAATCAGCCTGCTGCTGTACCAGATTGGTAAACCCAAACAGTCCCGGCCATCACAGTTTTAACTGTAGTTTTCATTCTCCAGGTTTACAATTTGTTGTTTAGTAGACGCTTTTGTCCAAAGCGACATACAGCGAGTCAGATACATCACAAGCATACAGCAGTTAAGTAGCTACCAAAAGTGATAAGAGCAGCTAGGCTGAGTGTCCAACGAGGGACCAGCAACCAAGTGCAGGTTAGCACTGGATTAAGCAATTTATGCATTAGATATGACTATATTTGATGGCATGAATGCTTGTTATAATAAGTTGCAGTATGGTAGAAATTTTACTAATTTTACAGTTGGATATTTTACTGGAGCAGTCAAGGTTATTTACCTTGACGATACAGGAAGGTCCTTTCAGCCTTAGAGCTATAAACGACTGTCCTTAACCTCCACGGTCCTGATCTCCTGTACCCCTGTTACACTTCTGGATAAATATCTGGAAAGGAAATGTCCTCAAAGCTGTTGAAATGTGTTTCTCTAGCCCACTTCCAAGCACAGGGGCTGGCTGATTGACCCCTTGGGTGGGAACCCGTGGTGGACCATGCTAGTGGCTGCTATCCCTGCTCTGCTCTGCACCATCCTCATCTTCATGGACCAGCAGATCACAGCCGTCATCATCAACCGCAAGGAGCACAAGCTCAAGGTAACAAACCTCTGGAGAACATCTAAGAAGCTTCTAGATAAATCTAATTCTATTTAAAGGTGGAAACAATCATCACTAATCAGCACTAAAAGCACACAAAGATTGTCTGATGGCATTGGTCCAGCCTTCCTTGTACCAAGGAGAGTGACGGATGAAATTACGAGTTAAAACAATGTCAGAAGAATTATTATGAGTTGCCAGTCATCAGCTGGTTTAACGAACTACGTTAATTTATCAGTTCCCATGACGTTAATCCGAATGGTCACTGAAGGCCAGGAACTCGACAGGCTGCACTGAGAGATATTGCTTGGGGATCCACACCACTCTGTCTGATCCTTATTCTTGAGAAAATCATTTTTATGTTATAGAGTTTATATGAGCAAACTGGCTGCTTGGAATAAAGAGAAGAAAAAAGTGTTTGTGATTGGCTGAACACTTTTAGGAGGTGCAGGAGGGAAAAACTGGGCAGGGCGGAGGGGGATAGTTAACAGGTCTCCTTCTAAAAGTGTCCCCCAGTCATCCTTGTTTCCTTATGTCCCTTCTCAAAGTGCCTCCCAGTCTTCCTTGTTTCCCTATGTTCCTTCTAAAAGCCCCCTGTTGTCCCAGACATGTGACAGATTCCCATGGTATTCCTCCAGGCCCACACCCCTCCACTCACTGAGTCTGTCCCACGCTGTTCCTGTTTCTTCTCACAGAAAGGCTGTGGCTACCACCTGGATCTGCTGGTGGTGGCAGTGATGCTGGGCGTCTGCTCCATCATGGGCCTGCCCTGGTTTGTGGCCGCCACCGTGCTCTCCATCTCGCACGTCAACAGCCTGAAGCTGGAGTCGGAGTGCTCGGCGCCCGGGGAGCAGCCCAAGTTCCTGGGCATCCGTGAGCAGAGGGTCACCGGCCTCTTGATCTTCGTCCTCATGGGCCTGTCGGTCTTCATGACCTCTGTGCTCAAGGTGAGAAGACACCACGAGAAAAGGCCTGGGTCTGAGGGTCAACACTCTGTGAGCACTGTAACTCAGCGCTCTTTTTACGCCGCGGTGGGAGGACGTTGATCTTGATTCATTTGGTTTTCTCTTTTCCCTTCAGTTTATTCCAATGCCTGTTCTCTATGGTGTCTTTCTCTACATGGGGGTGTCTTCCCTGAAAGGTATACAGGTAAATACCCTTGGAATGTGTGTGTGCGGGTGTTAAGAAGCACCGCATAGTTTTTCTAGAACATTCTGCTCTAGTTTCGGCTGGAGTTGGCACGCGTTGACAAGATGTTAGCTCTACCATTCTCTGAATCGCACTTGTGGGCTGATCCCCCTTTAGATTTAATTATTTGGCCAAAATTATTTTAGTACAAATACATTGATGTTGACGGTGCTCAGATGTCAATTTCTCGTTCTGTGGTGCCTTCAGTTTTTTGACAGGATCAAGCTGTTTGCTATGCCTGCGAAGCACCAGCCTGACCTCATCTACCTACGCTATGTGCCCCTGTGGAAGGTGCACGCCTTCACCATCGTCCAGCTAACTTGCCTGGTGTTGCTGTGGGTGATCAAGGCATCTGCTGCCGCAGTTGTCTTTCCCATGATGGTAAATCTCCTCCCATTTCTCACCGTTCCGGGGAAAGCTAACTGTTCCACTTCCTGGAGGAAGCTGTCGCTCACACTTCCTAGGCCTTGTTGGTGTTCTGAGGAGCGCTCTGTCTCTCCTTGGCCTAGGTGCTGGCCCTGGTCTTCATCCGCAAACTGCTGGACTTCTTTTTCACCAGCAGGGAGCTCAGCTGGCTGGATGACCTGATGCCTGAGAGTAAGAAGAAGAAGGAGGACGATGACAAGAAAAAGGAGAAAGAGGTAAAGTGGTATTCATAAAGAGGCAGAGTGGTATTCATAAAGAGGTAGAATTATATTCATAAAGAGGCAGAGTGGTATTCATAAAGAGGTAGAATTATATTCATAAAGAGGTAGAGTGGTATTCATAAAGAGGCAGAGTGGTATTCATAAAGAGGTAGAATGATATTCATAAAGAGGCAGAGTGGTATTCATAAAAAGGTAGAATGATAGTCATAAAGAGGCAGAGTGGTATTCATAAAGAGGTAGAATTATATTCATAAAGAGGTAGAATTATATTCATAAAGAGGCAGAGTGGTATTCATAAAGAGGTAGAATTATATTCATAAAGAGGTAGAGTGGTATTCATAAAGAGGCAGAATTATATTCATAAAGAGGTAGGGTGGTGTTCATAAAGAGGCAGAGTGGTATTCATAAAGAGGTAGAATTATATTCATAAAGAGGCAGAGTGGTATTCATAAAGAGGCAGAATTATATTCATAAAGAGGCAGAGTGGTATTCATAAAGAGGTAGAATTATATTCATAAAGAGGTAGGGTGGTGTTCATAAAGAGGTAGAATGATATTCATAAAGAGGGGAAAACAGTCCTGAGCCATCCAACCTCATATGTGTAGGAAGCCCAGCGCTCTCTGCAGGTGGCAGATGGCGATGCAATTGACGAGCATTATGAGGGAGGCCATGTGTTACAGATTCCAGCGACAGTGCTTCAGACCAGGTAGGTGTATTTGGGTGGTACAGCAGATGTAGGAGGGAAAAACTATTTGAAAATCCTTCGCCGTGGTTTTTGTTTGCTGCTTGTGTACTATGAGTACAGCCGTAATAGTAATTCTATGGGTCCTTTGGTGTATTTACCTTGAACAGATCATATGTAGTAGTGTCAAAGTCCTCATCCCTGGATGAAGAGTCTCTAGGGGTTTGTTTTCTTTTAATAAAAAACAAGTTTGACTTTTGTGTACTAACTAACAGATATACTAAAATAACAACATTAAGTGCATTTCTCTGAAATGTGACCACGTCATCAATTACCCTTAATTCATCCATCGATCTGTCTTGAGTGATAGCTTGTACAGTAGAGGATTGTGGTGAGAGTGGATCCCCACCGTGGATGGGATAGCCTTAATCCATACCTATAAAAACTCAAGACAGCTGGAAGCTTCAGCATGGCATTATGGTGCTATTCAATGTCAAATTTCATTAATTTTGCTTTAATCAGCCGCTCGTCTGTCTCAGTGTCTCCAGGTCTGTCCGTCTGTTTGCCTGTCCCAGTGTCTGTTTGTTCTTCATCCAGCTCTGACCCATCTGTGGTGAACATTTCTGATGAAATGACCGAAAGCACGGCTTGGAGTGCAGTCGCCACGGATACTCACAAAGTAGCCAGTGTGAATGATAGCATGAGGTAGCTATAGCTTCCTCGTTCGTCTCCTTTAACCCAGCACCAGGCCAGGGATGCGTTGAGCCCTTCAGGAACCGTGCCAAGTGACTGAGCACTTCCATGTATCACATTCAACAAATGGATGAATATGTCATCATCAGCATGTCAGCACCAATTTCTATCGCTTTTGTCGAATTCTGCATTTTGACTAGACTAAAATAGACACAAAACACACTGCAATGATGTGGCCGTTGGGTGTGTGTGTCATGTGACCTGCTGGAATGTTCCATGAAAACCTGATGAAATCTGGAGGCCTGGGCTCCATCTACCTCCCTGCGTGTTTACATTTCTCTGCCAGTGCGTCTCCCTGCATGTCTGTTTGCATTGCGTGCTGTGTGTTGAGTGTCACCTCATCAAATGATCTGGAGTGCCAGGCCAGCAATGTCATTGTCATGGTGCAACAGTGACCTTTGACCTCTGTCTGCTTCTCTCTGACAGCCAGGAGAAGGTGTTATGTGTTAGGATTCACATGGACGGCGAGCTGGGAGGCAAGGCAACACATGTGGAGACCTCACTGTGAGGGAAGACCTGATCCTCCTCTCCTGAGCAGAGGCAAGAGGGGTGGTGTTAGAGAGTCGGCCTCTTCCCTTGGGGCAAATGGGGCAAGAAGGCAATCTGCTGTGTGGGGGGGAGGAGGAAACTGCCTGGTGCCACATCACAGTCTCATGATGAGGGGGCAGAATCTGTTCCAGGGAGGGGAGCTTCACTACACCTAACAAAAAGCCAACATCAGCAAAGCCAAAGGAACGGGACCATGCTGCTGAGGTCTGAACATGGACAGACGTTCCCCACCTGACGTCGTTCCTCCTGCGCTCGGTGATCGATATCTCTATTTGAAGTGAAACGTGTCTTTCAGTAGACATGAAACATCCCCGAATCCCCGAAATGTCACAAACCAACCGGGTGTGCTTGGTGCCGTCAGAAATTCTGCAAACAGCACAGCAATTTAATAGTCAGACATGCATTCCTTTCAAAACACCAAAAATAAAAAGTTAATGTGTGGACTCAGAAAGCACAAAGTGGGCCAGCTGAGGAGGATTTTTCACTGCAGCTGGTCTGAAACTACAAAGGTGGACACAAACCCAAGACGGAGTTCTGGGGTGTACATACTGTTGGATTTTTCTGTCAATATCTATTCAGTGTTCGTCATAAAGTCAGGAGCACACCGGTGTTGATTTGCAGGACTCTAACGCTGAAAGTAGCCTCGCTTCACTACAGACGTTAGATTGCTCCTGGGAGTCGCTGTTATTTAAAGAGGAACACCAGCACAGTTTTACAGCAGTGAGGTAATGTCATCATGTTAACTGTTAGTTGTCTTTTAAAAATGTCATTTTTATTCTACTCCTATTAGAATAAAAAAGCCATGCGGATTAGTAAACGAAACACAACACTAATTCTACGTGTACAGTATAAACTGCCCAGATGATACACTTGAATACACTCTTCTGTATTGTGAAGTCCGATGGATGGGTGGTAAATGCATGGGTGGCTGTTCCTTCAATCGTATACTAGACATGAACAATCCAACCTACGGACCTCAGGAATCCACATTACTGCTAGAAGGCCTTGACACATCCAGAGTTTACCCCAGTCCGATTTTAACTTTGTGTTCCATTTTTCATCTGAACTATTTTAACAGGGAGCATTCTGTTATTTTTTCTGTTAACCCTATTTTTATTTTGAAAATTATTGTATCAGAATATGTGAGTGCCCAATGGAGATTATTTGTACTTATGGCACATAAATAGTGCTTTGCGATACGTCAAAAAGATGTAACAACAGACAGTATCCTGTGTTTGAATACCTCACCTCACGAGCAGCAATCCCAAACACGTATGAAGGAAACAGGAGCTTTAGGAATGTCAAACCATATTTATTGTGTTTCAGGGTTTGCTTGGTCTTCGTCCACTGCCTCTAGCTAGCTCTAAACACACACACACACACACACACACACACACACACACACACACGGTGTGATTGGTGCCTTGTAAGCACTTCTCAGTAAGTGTACACGTACGTACACACACACAGGAGCACAGACATCCAGCACCAGGGAGGAAACGTGAAATTAGCCACAGCTTTTCCCACTCATTTTCAGAAGCACTGAGTGAAGGATTCTGCTCCCGTTCATCCGACACGAACCTAGCCGAGCACACTGACGTGACGAATTTTCGTGAGTGTGCAATCGAACGCCGAGGCAATGGATGCTGCTGTAAATAAAGACATTAAATGTGGGTTTTGACTTCACAAACACGGTGTGTCCATTCAGGCTGTCTTGTGTCACCAGAATATTTAAATGGTTCCTATTGCAAGGTGGAGTGCAGAGCACAGTGATACGTAACTATTTTATATTACTTACTTTATAAAAACAGCAACCACAGTGATCATTCACTTATGACCAGTGTATTTTATCGGGTGTCATAAGAAATGCCACGTCTGATGGGCCTTCCTTAATAACGGACATATCTGACTTCAACCACTGCAAGCAGAAGTTGCCCTTCAAGCGACTGTCACCACCCCTCCTCACATTCAGGAAACACCTTGCAACCTTTGCCATCACGTTCTCGCGATCGTTAAGACGGCTAACATCTGAAGCCGGCAAGGTCAAGAAACACACCAAACCCTTAGCTGTACCCCTCCACTGTTAACAAATGAACAAAAAGAAGTCACAAACTAAGACATCGGAGATATTTTAACCTTGGTTTTCTGATACACAAAAAGGATGACCTCTACTGCAGACCAATACCAATTTCTGTGGCAGCACCCCCTAGTGTGAGGACTCACTCACTCAGTGATGAGACCCTCGGTTTCCTACCAGCCCCAGAGATGGAGAACCTTAGGGTGGATGCACTGGTGAGAGTTGTGGTGGTGGGGGGAGGGGCGTTCCCCTCCAGCTAACTATCATGGATGATGCAGTCGTTCCCGGGGAGCCTCTTATTACCAAGCTACTCACCGCTCAAGGGAAGATTTTGGTGTGGAAGACCTTCAGTCTTGTGAAAGGGACAGCAAGCGCAAAGAGGTGCAGAGACATCAAATCCACGGGGTTCTGACAAGGCCACAGGACATGCTGGGTTCACACTCCTTCACCATCTCATCCATCCACGCATGCATGCATGACCACTCATCAAGTATGAGGCTACAGATGGTCTGGAGCCACTGCTAATGTTTCATATCATCAGTGGACTGAGCGCCTGGTTCAGATCCTGGCTGTATTGTGTAGACGCACTGCTGGACCGATGGGGCCAGGCACGACAGAAAAACGCAGCTCTGCTCCTCTGCAGCTCCTCTGCCCACACGTCAGTCAAATTCTGTTTTAACAGATGTGCGAAGTCACATTTTATCTGCATGCCTCTGCTCAAAAACAACCAAAGGCAACCTGTGCAATGTATCGATTTAAAATATGTATCCAACACTACAAAATTCCATTACGACAACTTCTACCAGCAGCTTTTTTATTAAAGTCACATACCATAATAGCACATTACATAGTAATATTTCACGGCCGTACACTGAAAGACCCCCAGCCCCCCACTTCTGACCGCCCCTTTAAACAAGCTCCACCCATACACTCAGAATCCTATTCAGTAGAGCATGTGAAGTCTTCACCACTCAGAAACTGGCAAAGGAGAAAGTGAGCGAATCACAGGAGACGTTAAGACCTTTTATTATTATAAATATTAAGCCAAAGGTGGCCTGCGTAAAACCTTAAAGCTGTCTCTATATTCATTATCATTACATTGGCAGTACTTTCAGCCATAAGAGATCGAACTGTGAAAACAGGGTTTACATACATTATAGAAAAGCACGGCTGTGAGTTATTGTGTATTGGGACCTGTAAAAGAATTGAGATAAGATGCATGTACTGATCTTTTTAAAAATGTAACATTAATTCTATTTATGCAAGCATAGTACATATTTTGCACATAAAATACCCAAGTCTGAAATCAGTACCTCGACAGGTACAGCAAATCTCCAGGGCAGGAAACAAACCCCAACTGGGGGGGTGGGGATTTAATGAGATTAATTTTCAATAAAATCAGGCCTCCATTAGGGAGATGGGGGCTTTTAAACGTCCCACTGCTTCGCAATTACAATTACCAGCAAAGCTCATTAATTGCTACGTTCAAAATGCCTCCAATCAAGAGCGCTATAGCCAGGGCAAACCAAGACGTCATTGTTAACTGCTACGCCCCCCAGAGAAAGAAAGGAAGGTGCATTTATTCCTCGGCATCTAACGGCAGCTCTTAACCTTCTGATATGTTTATTAGATAGCTTTGTATGTGCACAAGGAAAAAAAATAATACGCCAGTCACAACTTTACATGCGTGACCCATTGTCATACATGTGTACTTATTTTCTTCATTTAGAAAGGGAGGGGAAAAAAAAAAAAAAAAAACCCTTTCAAATTGCTAAAAGGACAGACTTTTTTTTCATCTGTTTATCCTCTGGAGGGAGCCCCACCGTTTATCTCATCATTAAACAGGATATTAGATCAGGTTTGATTGTTAGCAGAGCTGTGCAGATTGGTGAGGTCCACAGAGGCACACCCTCCCATGCACGGCCACGTTTCCCAGAGCCCCGCGGGAGTTCAGTTGGCAGCGTGCGGGGGACCTTCTGGGATGAGCGACGTAAAGAAGGTGGTGATGAATGACCAGGCAGATGACAGGAAGCCGTGGTGAGCCATGCCTCCGGGCTCCCCGTGGCCTTCCTCGCCACTCTCACCTTCCTCTTCCTCCAGTCCCTCGTCCATTATGCGCTCCTGCGGGGGACAGGCAAAGGACCTCAGTACTTCTGGACACAAGTTCCACCTGGAGAAGTACCCCCTTCACATGAGTGCCAGATGACATTCCTGCAAGTCCTACACTTCACGGGGGAACAGTTACTCTACATACAGCCAGGCCAGCGCGCGCGCGCGCGTGTGTGTTTTACAGGGGATTGAGACATGAAATCTGAGTTGTCAGACCATATTCAAGCACCAACATGCTAAATGGAGAATGACAGCTAGGATACGAGATGCCTTTCGAAAAACGATACAAGAACTTTCACGGGGTACACGTTACAGGTCACGTTCCCAAAGATTGATCAAAGCAAATCACAGGGGACATAAACTGCAAATAAAAGATTCACAGAGAGAGAGGAAATATATTGTTTTCTTCTATGAAGAACAGCAGCAAACAAGGAAACATTACAGGTGTCAGACAGTAAAGAAAGACCATTCAGAATCAGAGTTGCGAGGCCAGGATTAGGAGCCGGCTGTGACTCAGAGGAGGAGGCGGTAAGGAGGACTCCATCAGGGCTGGCAAGGGGGTGGCTATGGAGGAATGATTGCGAGAGAAGGCACCATTTCCTGGATGTCGTGGTGAAGCTCCACCTCTCCTTCCTCCTGGTTGGCTTCTGCCGCTGGGTTTGGGGGCTCAAGCTCTGGCCTGAAGGGAAACCAGCCTGCCTGATGCCTGGGCAGACATGGATGGAGACAGAGAGGTGCATTAGGGGAGAGAAGGTGTAGGGTGTAGGTTGTAAGGTGTAAGGATGGCGGGGGGGGGGGTGCTCACAGGTAGAGGAGCAGCATGGCACCCATCACCATGACGAAGCGGCTGAAGGACGAGTAGAAGTAGACGATACTCAGCAGGATGCCCGCGCGGGAGACCGTGTACACCCAGTCCAGCCAGTCGCGGTTCAGCTCATCCTCGTTCAAGACAGCGCCGCCTTGTGCATTCATCTGGATGTTGGGATTGGCGGGCCGGCCCTCAGGGGCCGGCGCGTTGGCCGGAGCGGGCTGAGGAGGAGGAGGAGGAGGAGGAGGAGGAGGAGGAGACTGGGCAGAGGAGGCGGGCAGACTGGGCGCCATGGCGACAGCCGGGGAAGAGGCAGCTGCTGCTTGGCTAGTGTGGTTTGAGGCGGGAAGAGAGACGAGAGAACGTCAGAGGATGTCAAGACCCGTGAAGACCGCAGCGTCTGACAAACCGGCACGGAACCTGCCGTGAGCACTACTCATTAGCCACGAAACACACACGGGTTCACACCGTCCCCTCTGGACAAGGGCACGCGTGCCGAAGATGGGAGAGAGCATCACACCGTGATGACAGACACACGGTCACCCACAAACCCCCTAACTTTTACACAAACACTTGGCATTCGGCATCCGATCGCTAAGACATGTCAACCGTACGCAGGAATCTGAGATATAAACACATCCGGTGAATAAAGCTGATTCTGAAACGGACCGACTCGTACGTATAGGAGAACCAGCGACTTACTACTGCATGTAGTAGTGGCGTGCGTAGATCTGCTGCCACCAAAACATCGGGTGCAAGGCGGGGTGGTACGGGGGGCATGCCGGGAAGCCCTGCTGCAGGGGTAGCTGGTTCCCCAGGGGTCTGTGGGAGGAGGAGACCGTCAGCCAGAGAGGGGGAACTGTTTATCTGCGGCTAATGACATACGATGCTTAATTTATCTGGTGGACACACCAATCCAAAGCAATGTACAGTGAGGCAAATGCATCACAAGCATACAGCCAATAAGGAGCCAGAGGTAGGGCAGCTAGGCTGAGCATCCAATGATGGACCAGTAAGAAGTGTGCGTCAGCGCTGGAGGACAGGCTATAGAATACCTCAAAGAGAACCGAAGGGATGGCCGATGACAGAGACGGCCAGAGGTTCCATGAGTTCTTACAAACGTTACTCTACTCCTAGAGGAGGTCTGGAGGTTGAGAGCAACTCTGCTGACCTGTCTTATAACGGTGTTAATGGGCAAGATATACAGGGTCTACAGCTTAAAGGCTCCGATCTCTAGCACACAAACAGCAGAACTTGACAGGGTGCTTACGCCTGCACAAAGGACGGTCTGTGGTCATGGGTGGAGCCTGTCCGCTGCCTCAGGCCATCGCTGGCCCCCACGGTAGGCTGGTGGTCCTGGCTGGGGGCTGCAGCATGCGAGGGGGTCTCACAGGGGTCGGAACTCTGATTTTGATAGACACATGACTGTCATTTAGCAGCTGAAGGCACTTTGAAGGTCTCTCTCTCGCTCTCTCTCAGAGCCGACCAGTTCTACTGGCTATTGGCACTGTTCCACCAACAGGGAACAGGTTCTCGACCCAGTTCCATTCAGGATTCTTTGAACCTTGGTGTCAGCTAGTGAACCAGCCCAGGTTTCCAATAGTTTTGAGCGGAACCATTGTAATCATGGATGCATCATCAATGGAGGGCGTTACGGGAACATCAAGAGCAGGAAGGAGCTGACAGAGTATTTCAACACTGACCGATGACGGAGCAGGCAGAGAATAAAAAAAACACATCCCAATATACCATGCAAATCTCAATAACGATTTAATTTTATCATAGACATCGCAAAGATTTTTTTTTTAATTTTTTTTTTTTTTTTTTTAAACGCAACAATATATGCTCACGCTAAATCGTTTAAGCAAAACCGTAGAAATAGTACATTATTTGCAGATTTAATAACAGATCTGGAGTAGAATTGTACTGTAAACGTAACAAATAGACAGACTGTGCAAATGTCTCTCTTTACTTTGCTTCCTCCATAGATAGACTGCTGGACGTTCTTTCTGAAGATTTATCCTTTTTCATTGCTGCGCTAGGCTTCCTCTCCAAACTAATGACACGCCCACTGCTGTCGTCACGGTAAGCGCTGGAAAAACCAGCTTTCTTTCAGTTCCAGTCGGGAACCAGACTGAACCAATTAGTTTTTGGTCGAAATGCTCGGAACGGTTCTAAATTTGGTGCACGAACCAGAACGGAGCCCCTTCCCTGTTGGTGGAAAAGGAGCATATGAGATTCAAACCCACAATCTTCCAAACAGGGGCACACATCCACTTACCAAGATGCCTGGGGAGAGTCCTCTGGACGGGGCCACGCTGCTGCCCGGCTGGGGGGACCCCGGGGGAGTGTGCGATGCGCATACCAAGTGAACCATGTGATACTCATCCTGCTGCAGGATCGAAGATGCCGACCAATCAGATGACACAAAAAGACAGGCCAAAAGGAAACCACAGAGCACCACGTCAGCACTCTGGAAATAATGTCAACCATTTTCACTATAATTAACCAAGATGGAGTTTGTCCTTTTCAAACCAGAGAGAAGACTTATGGATCGATCCTGTCAGAATTCAGTAGTGTGCCTTAGATTGCTTTGTAATCAAGGACACAACAGTGAAGCCCACAAGACACTGGGCATTAAGACACAAAGCAATAACCAAAAAGTCAGAGGAAGACAATTTCTCAGAGCAAACTCTGAAATCGAAATTAAGCTAGCCTCCTAAGAGGAAACAGGGTGAAACGACTTTAAACTGATGTCAAATAGGCCTATATGGGTTTGGAACATAGGCTAAATGGTCACAGATGCATGAGCCTCCTGTTAATGACACGTAAAAAAAAAAAAAAATTTATTCTTAGCATTGAACCATGGAGTGTTACCAGGGAATAAATCTGTCAGTGATCAGAAGAGGAATTTGCTGAAGTGGTGAGACTGACTTTCTCATTAAACCCCATAAGCAGACGAACGTAAACCTGTCATCTGCATATATGGGGCCCTCCAAACATACCTTTCTGAGGACGTCTCTCAGCTGCAGGTGGTCCAGGAGCAGCTGTCCAGAATACACCAGCCTCTGATCCTTGGAAGACTAGAACAGAGAGCGCAGAAGTATGGATGCAGACGTGCACCATCTCAGGTAACAGCAGAATTACTCTTGGAAGAGCAGCAGGGAAACCAGTTGATAAATGACGCTCATCGTCTTCTTCAGACAGTTGAGAATTATTACAGCCGATGACAAACTCGCATGATGAAAGTAGTAGAGATCCCAGTAACAGGCTGACTGAAATTACCAACTGATGGCAATGAGCTCTCACCTGATGATAAACAACTGGCTGGACTCTAGCCACCATTCCAGACCATTACCAACAGCGGAGCTCCCCTCTCTCCATCGCTTGGTCGCCTCCATATCCACAAGACACACACTTGACCATGTCTTGTAAACCCCCATCAGCTACTGCTTATCCACAGACTGACATCAGTTCTGTTTCTCTTCTTAAGTGGCAGCATTACAGTTCTCTTATTGTATCTCTCCTGATTACCTCGCTCATTTGCAGGCCAATCCTGGACCTAGGCATGTCCAGAGGAGATCCCAAAGATCTCCCAGGAGATTTGCTGACAGGTAGCACTTCTGTAAATTACGCATATTTTTAATGTAACTTGGAAGGTGAAATCTTTCACAAAAAAAATCCATTGTTTTGGCACTTTACGGTACAATTTTGTCATTTTAGAGTTTTTGGTTAATATCACTGCTTTGGTATTTGTGCCAAATTGACGCTCCAATGCTGAGCCAAATTTCTGCACCTCAGACTGATGGATGCTATGACTGGTGTACATCTCAGTGATTGCAACACAAGCACAGACTCCATCGTCTTGGTGCTACACAGAGCAAATAAAGTAAAACCAGAACATGACAACACCTTAAATATTTTAGTCCAGATTACAAAAACGATGTTATTTAGATAAAAGCTGTCAGAGTTCTTTGTTGACGTGAAGGAATGACATTTCTGCGTGTTTGGCCATGAAACCCACTGGAAGTGAGTCCAAAGATATGTAGATATGCTCTAAGTAAATAAAATGCACCCAAAATAAATTCAGGTAGCGCAACAAATTCCGGGTTTAAGCTTGCAGGGGAGACATACATTAGAAATGTCCAAAAGGCCGTTACAAACAATGAGATGAGTGAAGTCTGTGGGATGTTCTTTTGCTGAAATGTCAAGTCTCATAAATAAGCCCACTTCTGAAGGAAGTGAAAAAACTGCACTTCCTCAGACTTCCGATATGAAACCATTTTTTTGCTACCAATAAATAATGAAGACCCACAACGACTTGTCCGCTGTCAGATCGGAAGGTAAAAAAAAAAATAAGCTGACTGAATGCAGTTAACATTAAGAATCAATAAGATCTGTATGGGTTAACACCATATACTTGTATTAGAATGGTAGCCAGAGACGAGCGGACCAGTTTCATTTTCAGTACTTCCTTAGAGGGGCAGCCAGGTCAACATCTCCATGACCATACTTTGAAAATACAGCCTTCAAAAACACTCTTAAAACCTCCAAACCCTACAGAACAGGCCAGTTCCCCAGTGGTTGGGGTGGCTCTGGCAGGGGTCCATTAAGCACACGTTCAGAACAATCACTCCAATTATCAAAAGATAATTGGAACAACCTCTAATTGCAAATGTGATAACTCACAAACACACGGGTCTCCACTTTACATATCTCAGCAAATGACATCAAAAACGTTTTGAAAGGAGAACCAAACCAGGTCCCACTTTCCACAATGGGAGATGGTCGCAAACCAGAGAAAGAAACAGCCTTTTTTTGCCTGCTGCTGAATTACATGCTTCATGCCACCCATTCTTGGGCGATGTAGAAATGGTGAGAACCAAAGAGTGAAAATTGGACGATGACATTCAGTTGCCTTGTTTGTAGCCACATGTTCAATTTTGCATGTATCAACAACAAAACCTCACAATAACCCAAGACCTAGAACAAAGTCACAAAACTGACTTACATTAAATGTGTTCAGCAATCACATTCAAAGATCAATTCTCACATAAACAGGCTCCAAAGGAAAACTGCCCTTGCTCAAACTCGAGTTCACTTGAATGCCCTTCCAAAAACGGAAATGTCTCCTCCTATCAGAAAACAGGAGAAACAGCTAAACCAGGGGTTTTCTTAAATCAGGGACAAATGAAGAGAGCTGTGAGCCCACAACCACTAACGTGTGGTCACACAAGTACCTAATGACTAAGGACCGGCTGGGAAGCTTTAATATTCCATCTATTTAACTCTTAAATGTTTGTCATGTTGCACAAACCAAATGACCTGCAGACAGGAAAAACCACAGAGCTAAACTGAAAACAACAACACTGGGATCACTCTAACAACCCAGTCAGTAAAAAGTTAAGAATGCGGAACTCCCACTTTCAGTAAAGACTATGTGACTGTGTCACCTTCGAAACACCTTCGGCTGCTAAATGACAGTCACGTGTCCATCAAAATCAGAGTTCAGGTCAGTAAGAAGTTAAGAATGCAGAACTCCCACTTTCAGTAAAGACTATGTGACTGTGTCACTTTCGAAACACCTTCGGCTGCTAAATGACAGTCACGTGTCTATCAAAATCAGAGTTCAGGTCAGTAAAAAGTTAAGAATGTGGAACTCCCACTTTCAGTTTTGAAGCACTCCTAATCTCAACCAGCATGAGCCTGGATAATCCTACTCCATTCCAAGTGCATCTATTCCAGGGAGGGGCTGCCACACACAGTCAGTAAGTTTGTGCAGCCTGGGAGAAGGAGAAGAGCCAGTGACATCCTTAGCAACCAGCTGGAACAAAAAAGCTAACACTAACAAAGTTACTTGGCACAGATCTGGGCCAAGCAAAGACATCTCGTGCCAAAAGCAGAGCTCGGGGTACTCATCGTGGAGACATGCACTGGTAAACACACTGACACACACACACGAGGAGTGAGCCATAAACACACGGACCATGCCTGGCACGGTCATGGCAAAGCAGTCAGAACGATCGGCGAGATAAACACCTGACCCTCGCCCCAGGCTTCACAGCACCCCCGACCACAAGCCGCTAAACTGCGGAACGGCGCCCCCTGTTGGCGGCTGCCAAGCTCAGGAGCGCACAGCTACTCACCGGTTTACTGGGGTAGACCTTCGATATGTGTGTTTTCAGTTTCTCCACCGTCCAGTTCAAGAAACAGTTAATGGTCTGATCATCATACTTTTGGTTGGGTGCCTTGATGACGAGGGTGACAGGACTGTCAACTACACCTTGGTCCATATTTCATAATAAGGTCGTCCACTCTGGGGAGCTGAAGCCTTCTGGGTCAATTCACAACACCTCACACATCACTCTCCGCTGCCATCCAGGATTTCTCAGTGGGTCCCTCCTCCCGGAGACCAAGACGGAGTCGCTGGGTTAAGTGGCAGACTGCTCCAGGCACAAGGCCAAAAGAACCTACGGGAGTAAAAAAAAAAAAAAAAAGAAAGAAAGGAGACAGAAGCAAAATGCGTGATGAGCACATAGAACATGCAGAAAGAGACTGAAGAAGGACCAGCTTTAATACACACTTAATACCTGACACACCAAAAAAAGAACACAGATTTGCACTCCTGGTCCATCTCTTGAACCCAAAACACAGCAGGCTCCCCCAGTCCAACTCACTTTTTCCCCCTTTGTCACATTCAGAAACTATCCAAATCTGCCAGCTATAATCGGACACCCCCCCCCACGACAGAAAGGAGGCGGGGAGCTAAATCTGTCAGCCACCTTCAGGCAGAGTAAACCAAGACGGGCACTCAGATGACAGGAAGGAGGCTGGACATAAGCAGGCAGATCATATGAAGACACACAGTTCAGAAAAGTACCCCTAAACACGTTTACCGCGAGCAAAACAGCCCCCCTGTCCGCCCTCCCCGGGTATTTTAAGAGCGGCGTCACCCTGTTTGTCCCACCGTCGCCCAGACAGACGGCCAGTGACTAGCAGGGCAGCTAACAACATTAGCCGAGCCGACAGCACCCTCCCCTGGGTACGCGGAAACACGAATCCCCTCGGGCCCAGCTCAGCCCCAGGGGTGCCCTAGCTCTTTCGCACCGTGGCTCACGGTCTTCACGGGGCCGCAGGGGCTGTCTCGGTTCTCCTCAGCAGCGGCCGCCGACCGCCCCCTCGGCGTCTAGTTTGTGTAAGATGGAGGACGAAACGAAGCGGAAGTGACGACGTCGCCGCGTAAGCGGAACTGACGTCATCGCACGAGCGGAAGCCGAGACGGCCGATCGCCGCAGCTTGGTACTTCGGGTCGCTGTAAAGTTAAAAAAAATAATAAAATAAAAACTTTATAACTGATTACCCAGAATTTCGGTAGTTATACATATATATAGTGGTTTACTTATTCGTGTGTCTGTTTATATTGTTTGTAGTCCTTCTCAGGTTCAGTCTGTAGTTTGTGGCAGATGCCAGATGTAATTTCGTTGTAACCTCCTATGACGCGTAAATAATCCTGTGCCTTCTTTTATGGCTTATTTGTTTATGTCTTGTATTCTGAGCACTGTAGACCTAGGTGGATAAAGATGCGCACACGTGTGAGCAATTACATCAGTGTCAAACCTGGAAAAATATCCATCAATTTACAGAAGATACAGTATATATTAAAGAACTCCAGAAGTTCTGTATAGATGGTCCCTCAACATGAGTGTTTCTGTACCTTACACGCCTGCTGACTGTAGAACTCTTACTTCCAAACTTGAGATACAGTATATATTAAACAACTCCAGAAATTCTGTATAGATGGTCCCTCAACACGAGTGTTTCTGTACCTTACAGGGCTGCTGACTGTAGAACTCTTACTTCCAAACTTGAGATACAGTATATATTAAACA
>JAACJT020000038.1:3284860-3315997 GCA_009936485.2 Gymnarchus niloticus
CACCACTACCACCACCACCACCACCACCACCACCGCCCCCGCTCCAATGATGACGTCTCTTCTTGCTCTTCACCGGTAACATGCTGTCACTCACATGGTTACCGCAGACTCAAACACTGCAATCATCCCACTCGCCAATACGGGCGAATTAGGGTCCGGGGGGGTCACCGGCAAAATGACGTCTGTGGAAAAAATTCAAAAGGGGAACCAGAACGGAAGGTCGGAGGAAAAAAACAGAGAAAACACCTCCATTGACTTAAGTGCGGGCTTATTGCGGCAATTAATGTGCGAAGTGTAGCTCTCAGACTTCTCAAGGTAACTTTTACGCTTCCCCTCCGGAAGTCGCTCTCAGCCCATATAAGGAGTTCCTGTGTCGGCAGCGGCGCTCGGTAACCTGCCGAGTGGTTCTGCTGTCTGCGGCTAGGGGGCGCTTTTCCTATCAAGTGGCCCTCAAAGCAAACAGCACTGGTGCGCGTCTCTCTCTATGTGAAGAACCCTTAATCTTCTCATTAGTTTGCATCCAGAAGCCACTTAAGCCTGCAAGCGAATTCTTCTCCTGAAATAAGAACGGCCGATAAAGATTTCTCTTCTCCTTTGCCAGATGTGCATGAAGCGACACCCACATGTGCAGTAGATCGGCATCTCTTAATTCTTTTTTATTGCAAATATTAATCCGACACGTGGTGGAGAGTCTGCGGTAGTAATTGAAGTTGCATTGGCTGACGTAAGATGCAAAATCCCACCGAGCTGGACACGTGCATACATCGCAAGGGGGGTATTTCAATGTGCACGTTTTAAAATGCACGTTTTATTTAAGGCTGCATTACAGCTGCGTCCCCTGCTCCAGCCGAGTCAGATCTGGAGACGCCGTATGACTTGTGCCGGACCTCCAGGCTATGAATACTTCCATGAGATGCCACTAGAGGGCAGAAGCGCACTTTCCTTAAAATAAGCCCACCACCTACGGCTGTAGCGCACATTTCTGCAGTGGGTCTGTGTGTGTGTGTGTGTGTGTGTGTGTGTGTGTGTGTGTGTGTGTGTGTGTGTGTGTGCGTGCGCGCGCGCGCTCACGTGTGTGTTAACACAAGTGTAGATCAAGCGGAGCGAGAGGAACAAATGGTCGATGTAATCCTCCTCTTGAGACCATTGGACATTACAGGCCGATTATCCCTGACTTAGTTTTTGGGGGAAGGGGGCAGGATGTTGGAACCCTCAGACACACAATGTCACCACCCCGGCTGTCCCTCACTGGCCCAGTGGAGGGTGACTCTGCCATATAGAACAAAATTGTGGTGCCGAGTCCACATGTCTGATTATAGCATGAGTGAAATGCTGGATGCAGGAGTGGAGTGTGTGTGTGTGTGTGTGTGTGTGTGTGAGAGAGAGAAAGAGAGAGATCGGGATTTTGATTACTTTGCGATTTGTTGTATGTCATTTAAATCTGTGCTTTAAAAGCTGGTTTGGGAAACAGAGACCCTTTAAAATGCAGAGTAGAAGAACAGTTTCTTAAGCATAACAACCGCTTTAAGAAAAAGCTCAGGTCTACACAGTCGTATAGCTGAAGGTGTGATTATCAAATAGCCAAGCTTGCTCCAGACCGTAGGTCAGACATGAGCAGCATTTGTTTGAAGTTCCACCTAATTCTCCTCTCCTTCCCACCGGACTTTTAAAGCTGTGATGCAAGAGGAGGGCCTGTAGTAGACATAACATTAGAAAAAAAGCTTTTATGGTAAAAAATAAGTCTTTAGTAACAAAAAGTGTAAACAATAGTTTTCTGCTGGGTTGTCAGACTGGGTTGGGAGGTCATGATTTTATCATGAAAAACACAGACATCCCTCGCCTTTCTGAGAGAGAGTGTATTTTTTTAATTTACTGAGAGCTTCTTCTTTGGATTGTGGATAGAACGAGGGGTTTTCTACAGTTTCTCTGTGGCTACGCCGTTTCCAAAGGCGTCCTGTTTATTCCCCAGAAGTCCGTCTGTGTGGACGTGAGGCGATTCGTAAAGATGATGTATGACGTCAGCTTGTCATTTGTTCGCGGCTACAATAACAAACACACACACAAACACTCAGGCACGCACACACACGCGGACATGTACACACACTAACGCACGCGCATGCTCACGCAATCCCCGACCAACAGAAGCACTCACGCACACACAGACTCACATGCCGGCACATTTCTACAGTAGTGATGCATTCACAGAGCACTTGAGATTCATTGAGAAAAAGTTCCCTCCCTCCCCATGACTATGACTTCCCATCCCCCCCCACGACATATCTGTGGATGTTCCAGAACTGAGTGCTGATGACACAGACGCCAGTTCCCTCACAGAGTATGCAGCATTCGAGCACACAAGGCTACTGGTCACCTTGAGATGGCGGAGGGCCAGACGGCACACGGAGGTAGGAGCACCTCGAGATGGAAATTCCGGAAGCGGCGCTCCGTATATGGCAACGGAAGCGGTGATTACCGTATTACCTTCGCTTTCTTCGTATGCCTGGTGTCGGGGAGGGGGAGCCGCGCAAACACAAGGATGCCTTCAACAAAGCACACAATGACTGCGGGTCAGAGAACTTTCTAGAAGGAAGCAGGGGCTGAGAGAGGCGGGAAGATGTTTCAGAATGTCACAAAAGGCTAGACACAAGTGAAGGTTCCATTGCAAAATAAAAGCATTACATTTAATTTAAATCATACTTCAAATTACAATTGTATAGTTAATTAACATGATACACTTTGCAAATACATTAAATAAGGACAGAACACCCCACTCTCTCTCGCATTCCCTTTTTTGCCTCGGTGTTACAGCCTAGTTCTCCTGAAGTCTGTGCTTTTATAAAATATCGATCGTACAGTCTTTTCAGCATCTGCAGACAATGCCTCTGCAGCCACCGATCCATGGGAGGTGCCGTGCAGTGGGGCGGGCCAGCAGCAATAGAGCCGAAGATGTGAGGGTCCTCGACAGGCAGCAAATAACACGGGAAAGAGGAGAAGTAGGTGCTGGCACTTTAAATATCGGGGCAAAAGAGAAACAGGCAGGCTTGCATTCTTTCAACAAGCACATGGGTACAAGTGCAGATTCCAAACACAGAGTGAGACCGTGATGGACATATGCCTTGATTGGCTGGAGAGCCCATCAATGCCCCGGGAGTGGAAGAAATCAAGGAGAGGAGAAAGTGCCAGTTAGTGAAACGCACCATGGTGTGGTAAATAAGATGGTGAGAACCAGACACTTTTACAAACACAGAAGATGACTGAATTTGAATGCAAATAGACCACTGGAGCGTACTGCAAAGCCATTTTTACATACCCAGAATTAACCAGATTTAGCTGGTTAACTAGCCCTGATTGCTATGATCAGGTGTAAATGGCACTACAATTGTAAGCTGGGGGGGTATGGTGGCTTAGTGGTTAGCAGTGTTGCCTCCCGCCTCTATAATTGTGGGTTCAGCTCCCACCATCCCCCTGCGTGTGGAGTTTGCATCCTTTCCCCCTGCTTAGCAGGTTTCCTCTTGTAGTCCAAAGACATCCAATGTAGCCTAGCCTGTGTGTCTAAATCACCCATGGTGCTCTGGGATGGGTGTGTCCTACCCTGCTTGGGAAGGGCTTCATGACCCAATATAGGGTTAGGAGATTGCAGGATGGATGTATTGTGAGTTATGAATGGGCATACCCAAAATGCAGGAGAAACCTCCCTAAGTGAGTAACTCACTTTGTAGTACACTCCTCCAGGCCAAAAGCACTCAAACCAAATTTTCCTTGCAGGGTCCCAGGGAGTGTGATCTGGAGCCTGTCCCAGTAAGCAGCCGCCCCAAGGAACGCGCAAATACACACATGGATAATACATGCTACGGGCAATTTAGAAACGCCAGTTAGCTTGGAAGTAGCTAATTAGCCACCCGTGGGTCTTGGGTTTGAGGGGGGAACCCCATGTGACTCAGAAAGGAAACTACACACGGTGGGGGGTTTGAACATGGAACCCTGCAAGGAAAGGCCATGCATACTTAGCAAGCTACAGATCTATAGTACTGTAGATTTTCATTATGATTTCCTCAAATGAAAAAAGCCAAGTTGAATTCCCTGAAATGTGATGACACATTGACCCGAGGACTGTTCAGGTGCAGCCAGCCAGCACCATTCAGCCCCACTTATTACGAAAATGCACCTGCATGAACCTGCCAGAAGGGGCAGCGATGGGCATCTTCACACACGGCCCGAGATCGCCGTTGACATCACCGTGTCAGCATTCGCAAGGCAGACGATCGTTCTGAGCATCTTATCCACGCCCCCATGTTCCTGTGCCGTTGTATCTTTACATGCTTTCTCTACGACTCAGATGCACCTGGCAGTGCCTGAAACCTCGAGGTTAACGAGCTGGTTGTCCGCTCTTTGTTTGCACTGTGAGTCAAGCTGTTTTGTGAAGAGAAACTACAATTCAACGAAGAAGATCTGTTAACAAATAAGTTAGGTGAAATGTTTTGCTCGAAAGCACGGCATATAAGACTCCCAAGCTCAGTGTCATATGCACTAATGTTCCGAACCTTCCAGCACCTGCCGCGATCCTCATCGGCAGGGAACAAAAAACAGGAAGTAGCCCATCTCCACAGCACTGAAAAGCGGAACATATCTGAAACGGGTAAACACTCTGGCGCTTCGGAAGTTCTGCAGACGACCGCAACGGCAATGGCCGACGAGCTTTTAATCGGAGAGGGAAAAAAAAGCACACACACACAAACACAGAAGCATATTTCTGCTGAGTTCCCAGGCAGATAGCTAATTCCAGAAAGAGATGTCCTCATCGTGTCCATACAAAACCTCTTTCTCCAGATGGCTTCTGTGGAGGTCTTTAAACATCATCAATCATCAATATGCAAATCAATATTCTGTGGATGCTGATTAACGAGTTAGTGATCTTGTCTCGGTTTATAAATCTTACGAACAGCGGCATTGTCTATCCAGATTGATTGTCTCAGCTCGTATTGTAAATCATATGAGACGTGTCTCATAAATTAAGCAGTTTGAGTCAATTATCCACAGCGTTTAAAACGATAATCCGATTAATTGGCCCATCTCTGGGCTATACTGATGGTCTGTTAGCATCCATTGACAAATATTCATTTTTATTAACGCCGAGGGAGACCTTGACAAATGTGAGTTCATCCCTCGGAGAAGCAGCGGTAATGTCATGATTGAAGAGCCGGGTTTCAGAACAAAAGATGATGGGGTGAAGGAGTGGGGTTAGATTTCAAAACATTCAGTCATGTGAACAAGGTGGAGCCATGCCATCTCACACCTTGAGCAGCTGAACTTAACTCAGTGTTCAGTGTTTTATGAAGATGACTCCACAGACACTGACTCATTGGACTCACCAGCTGATCAGAAATCAAGCTGCACTGACTCACTCACAGATCAGATGTACAGATTTCACAGACTCACCAGTGGATCAGAAATACAGTAAAGCTGCACTGACTCACTCACAGATCAGATGTACAGATTTCACAGACTCACCAGTTGATCAGAAATACAGTAAAGCTGCACTGACTCACTCACAGATCAGATGTACAGATTTCACAGACTCACCAGTTGATCAGAAATACAGTAAAGCTGCACTGACTCACAGATCAGATGTACAGATTTCACAGACTCACCAGTTGATCAGAAGTAAAGGTTTGAAGTTCACCACAGATCTGAGTGTGTGGAGTCCGCGTGTTCCCACGTGCTGCATGACTTTCGTCTTGCGGTTCAAAGATGTGTGATTAAAGTAATTGGTGTTTCTAATTTGCCTGTAGCTGTAGAGAGTGATTGAGCGTGGCCTGCGATGACCTGGCATCCAGTCCAGGGTTTTACCTCAGCCCCAAGCCTAATGCTACCCGGAATAGGCTCCAGACCCCCACCCTCGAACCCGGATAAGTGTCTAGAAGATAGAGGGATAAACAAAGTAAACCAGCCAGAGATTACATAAGTAATAAAGTAATAGTATCCCTTTTCACTTAGTGCTCTCATCACCTGCTTAGTGTGAAGATTTCGGCCATTATCCAGGCTCACTTTCCACCTGGAGAGCATAAACGAACAAACAAAAAGCCAACATGTTGCCTCTTTATTCCAAGTGTCCTCTCTTGTACTGAACAAGTCGTCTTTCTTCAGGGACTCCATGTCCATTTTACCGCCCTGGCTGGTCTGTCTGGTTTATGAAGAACAAGTCATGCGGTAATCCTGCGAATTGGCTTCCGATCACCCGGCTGGACGCCCTGATCCCATGAGGAGGCGGCCGTTGTAAGGTTGGAGAGGATGCCAAACCCAAATTACTCCCGTGGATATCTAATTGTGTAAATGGATTAAAATGACAAGCATAAAAAAACACTGATGTGGTTTTATGCGCTCTTGTTCTGTGAGTGAGGACCCGGCACTCTTTTCCCAGATGTCACAGGTTTTGAATTCTACAGCCAGCAGGGTAATCATATGGCTATGGAACTCTTGAAAAGCCCCTTAATCATCCAAACTGCTTCAGCGGCACCCGGTTCTAGGATGACACTATACTCTTACCCCAGACTTTGCACTGTCCTCTACAGGTGTGCCTCCCTGAAAGCAGGATGTGAAAATCATTTAATGTCTATGAATGTCTGCAAATGGCAAGTAAAAGGATTTTACTTTCAATATGTTGGATGAATATACATCAATATTATGGTTTACTCATTCCCTTTCCTTTGGATTCCCCGAATCCCCAGAACTGTGACAGGATGCAGTGCGGAGCAAACCATTCTCAATGGAGGGAGATCCATTTTTAATACAGAGAGTATGGTACTGAAAAAGTAGGAGGGTGCATCGTGGAGCAAACCGTTCTTAGTGGAGGGGACAACCCCGAAATCCTGCTTGGAGAGAGTGTAAGGCTCTAAGAAAGAGTTGCCATGATTAACTCAAACCAGGATTTCAGCATTGCTCTTGAACCCTTGAGGAACGGCGGGATGCAGTTATATGCTGTAAATGGACAAACTAATAAAAGTATTCATTATACAAACCATTTTGGATAAAAATTTTGCAAAGATGCTGCAGTTGTGTAGTGGATATTCACTGCTGACCAGCTGTGCGAAATTTTGCACAGATATTCATCAGCTGTCAGACCCCATGAGATCATGGCTGGCCAATAGGGGCAAGGCTTCTTAGAACTCCTCCCACATCCCCTCACTGTCTCTATAGAGCATCAAGCAGTGGAAAATTAGACACCTTGTTTAATGTGTTCGGCATTAGACGGGTGTGTCGACTCCATGGTAACACTCCCAAGGGAAAATTCGGGGAATGAGGAGTACTTCTGAATTCCGACGAGGTCTGCTGTCGGAAAAGAGTGACAGAATCCATATCTGCCTGAAAGACCTAACAGAAGAAGATGCCGGCGTTTTCCTTAGTGGCTACTGAGGTCAGGACAGTTTCAGGTGTAGAATGGGTCAGCTGATTTTTCATATCTGTTGTGCTTCCTGATTTCTAATGTCCCTTTCCACCACCACGTCACCGTGTGTTGTCCATATCAATTCGCCACAATTAACCATATGACCCAAACGAACAGTGACCCTCTGAACCACCCTAGGGCTCTGAATAACACCCAGAAGTCATATGAATGCGAGGCACAAAAATACAGAATTTTTAAAAACGTTGGCTTATTTTTTTTCAAGTCTTGGTGATCTTATCTCTCCAATGATGAATTTCTTTGGTTTCTGGAGTATCAGACATTTCAGTATGACCCCTGGCTGGTCCCTGGATGCTAACGGACACAGTGTTTGCCTGCAGCCATAATGTGGTGCCGCATTTGCATTTCATGGCAGTTTCAATTTACTGCGGCCTGGATGACCCTTCTCACAGGTCATGTGACCCAGTAACCAAGCTGATTGGCATGCTCATTGGTCAGGAAATATTGCACAGAAATTTAAGTGTGTAGAGCTCTGGAATAGGCTACACTGATCTGTAAAATGTAGCTGTGTTTTTCTTCACCAGCCTGAGTAACCACAGAGACACTAACTCCATCCCTCTACCATACAGCCCCTCCAGCAACCCCCAACCCCTCACCCCCCCTACACACACAGTGCCTGGTCTCATCTACAGCACCTTGTGGTCCACCTCGTCCAATCACCTGTCTCCTCAGGACACACGTGAGCCCCGTGCACGTTGCTCCTGCATCACATTGCTTACTGTGTGTCTCTGGGTCCGATGCCCCCACCTCCAGGATGTGACGGACAGGCATTTCTTCCTGTAGGTCAACCTTCCTGTTAAATGAGTGTATTGGCCTTGGAATGCAGAACCATTCAAGGGGTCCTTGTTGAAAGGGGTCCTCAGTCAGCAGGGACACCATAGATGTAAACCGATTTCCATTTTCACTTATATATGGACTTTGATACTGGGAAGAGAAGCCAGTGGGCTTTCTGTCCTGGGAACAGAATTGGGTTTTTTTGTAGTGGAAGTGGAATTTATTTGGCTTTTCATTTTGACAATATAGATGAGCTGGATTTGTGCTTTGGAAGATGGACGGACGGACGGACGGACGGATGGATGGATGGAAAAGATGACAACTGATTTTCTGTATTGCTGCATCGAGGTCCGTTTTAATTTCCATGCTGGTAATAAAGGTATTTTGGAGTTGCGTATTTCAAATGGTCGTCACTGGAATTTTAGTTTTTGGAAACAAACAAACACAAGTCTAAGTATATTACGTAATACTTTATTTAAGGACAGCTTCCTTTATCTTCGTCTGTTCTTCCTAGCAGCTGTGAATTTTGAAGCCTTTGCTTAATCGGCCGCTTTGTTAAGCACGTGGCCTCAGCAGAGGCAGGGAAACAGCACAGGTCCGTTACTCGCTAAGAATGAATCGCTCGGGGCATTCACAGCTGCTGTGTGACCGATAAATACAGGCATAACAGCCACCGAAAGTCAATTTAAGTAGCAGATAGTGGAGATCATTGATCTGTTATCAATCCATGAATCATTTCAGCAAGTTTTTCAGTGTAAATATCGAAACTTGCAAAAAAAAAAAAGCATTATAGAGTTACGTTGTTTGTATGTCTAACTGAAATTTCTCCAGAAGCTACATTGTGAGAAATATGTATGTATTTGTGCATATTTACTATACTTTTCCCAAACCAAGGAGAATGTATATTCAAATACGTATTTTTAACTTCCATCCTGCAGCCAGTTCTCTCAGTTCCCATCACACGTCTGCAGTAAATCATGCCGTTTTCGGAGTGCGACAGGCCGCGGGGACAGATCACACCTTCGAGTCTGCATTCAGACTCCGCCGGTCTGCGTGACTCAGCTCGCATCACCATGGCACCTCTCGGAGGTGTGCCTCGCGCACAGGCTGAGTGGGAGGGCCTTCTGCATGCGTAACGAGGCGGCCGGAAAATCCCAGAGTAGTGCTTCGGTCGCTGCTGTGTATCTGGCCTGTGCCTGGAGATTTTACGCTTTGCAGTTGATTTAAAATGTCGACCATAATCTTCACGTATGGGGGTGGTCAACTGGTCGATAACAGCTGGAGGCTACTCTTGAAAATTTGCGGTTAAATTACGCTTTGGGATGTAAATGTGGGGCTCGGTTTCCCTTGTGTTAGTAATGCTGCTCATGGAAGCGAGAGAAGGACGTACGGCAGGGAGGCATTTACGACTTTTGTTAATCATACAAAAAATGTAGCTATGTGAAGACAGGACACTTTGATCAGAGAGCTTCGGTCTTAGTGTGACGCCTTTGCTTGAAACATCTGGGAGAGAATATTAAGAGTGGAAAGAACTAAAAATCTTTCTCATTATCTTCAGATTCACGTTTTTGTTAGCCCCTTTCTTAAAGTCTCTTTTTATCCCATCCTTTAAAACGAGTTTAACATCACAACACAGCAAACTCATTCATTCAGAAAAAAAATGAAAATGAAAACAGGCAGTGTGTATGACGTTGTTTGGGACAGATTTAAAATGAACAACCCTGGCAAGTTAGGCTTCAGCCCAAAGCTGGATCCAGCGACGCATTATCATTTATGGAGTTATGCATATGGCTTTCCGCAGATGAGGAACACAGACAAGATTAGAGAACCAATGTAATGTTCAATGCAATGAGAAAAGCACAATTTATTATTTCCCACTTAAATTAAACACGGTTTCATGTGACAGACCTTTTTGTCGCGGTATTTGGTGCGTCAAAGTGACACGATATTTTTCAGGGTCAGCTCACATGGCACCTTTTCTCCATAAAAACCTACAGGTGCTCCCTGGGGCCCACATTGGGGTGTCACCTAAGGGCTGAGTGCTGCTGTTAAGTGGATCCATTGACCTCATTAGATGATGCCCCCCCAGAGGGTGACCCGCGAGATGCCCCCTTCCGTTCTGGAACCATTAAGCAGGTCAGAGAGCTCGAGGCACCTCAGCAGCCACAGATGTGTGTTAAAGAGGACAAGCAGCCTGTCTGCTTTCGTCACACTTCCATTTTAGACTTGCAAAGCAGAGCCCCTTAGTCACTGAACTGTATTAATGAGGGGGAAGGTTAGAGACTTAATCAGGATGTCTAGCATGGGGCTGCCTATTAGTAAGCACCTATCTGATTCAGACCACAATAAAGTAATAATCTGCTGCCAGCGGGACTCGCACGGTAAAAAAAAAAAAATCAACATTTTTAAGGGAGGAAACGCAAAGACGATATGATTAATCCAATCAGCCAGTACAATCTCTGTGGCCTCTTCCTGGTAGCCTAATTTTATGTCCACCCACCCAATTTAAATACTCGCTAAACCGGTGCTGGTTTTTGGTGCGCCTGGAGAATTTTCCGGAAAGGTCATTGTACACCCTGGGTGGGATCCCAGTCCACAGCGAGACACATGAACAGTGATTTAGATTCACCGATTCTTGATCCCAAAAGCATCACCTTTTTGAAAACCAGACTACCCAGACAAAACCCACGTGAATATGGGGAAAACATGCAAACTCCACACGCCAGAGCCGGGATGGAATCGAACCGAAGACCCCAGAGTCAAGAGGTGAATGGTGCTTGCCACCAGACCACCACATAAAATGCTTGTAGACCACAGTTTCCACATTGCTTTCTGAACAGATCCCTCCTTGTTCCGTTACAATTTTTGATCTGGGAGGCAGGACAGGCAAGGAAGGGGAAAGAAACCTGGCTGACATTTAGAAGGAGAGGCCCCTTCAGAGTGTCTGAGCCCCACAAGCGAGCAAGTCAAACGCAGACCGAGTGCCACAGTCTGACAGAGATTACAGTTATTATCTACCCTAATACCGGAGGAGGACAAAACACCTCTCCACTCGGAAAGGAGAGTGGGAGAGCTGTGTTCTCCTCAGTGTTTTGTAAGAGAGACTTTCAGGTGCACGGAGGACTGGTATCATTTTGGCATTCGCTGCACCTACAGCTTGACAGAGACGTGCTGTCTGTGGCGGTCGGACTTCAGGGCAGGATATTTGCTCCTCTGACATGTATCATCTGCTGAAGGGATTTTTTTTAACCTCACACCCTGCTTGGGGTGTACCTCTATGTGTTGACAAACTGGCAGTAACTCCTTGGGCCTCGGGTTAATTTGTCTCCGCTAACATCCTTGTGAAAACAGTCCGAAAAAAAGTATGGGGCTGCAAACCAAATGGATTTGGGATCATCGGGCCCCAAAGGGTTGCGGGTGTGCCTCGGTAAAGGAGGATGAAGTTCTCAGCTTCTCAAGACAGTTTTTGACTTTCAATGCACCACATTCTGCTGTTACACATCACAAATGAGGTTCTTCTCACCAAGAGAGAGATGTTAGGGTCCCTTGACGAACATGTGTTTTGACAAAATTTCAGTTCCTTAACTGCAACGCCACCTACTGTCCAATCTGACCAGTGCCCCATGAGGTCTGAGTGGTGATACAAGGTGTACAAGGTCTAAGGGCCTGTCGACGGTGTCTGATGTCCGTGTTGCGTTCCCATGAGCCGTCCTGGGAAGCCCGTAATGTTGAATGTATCGCGTGACAAGTTAATGTATTCTCTGAGTCACGCTTTGCATGTTTTGCATTCACATGCGTCAGAGCTCTCCTCTTTCTCCCATCTGTCCCCCGCCCACCTCCATCTCCAAGCCCAGTTCAACAGCACCTCTACGTCTACCCCCCCATCACAGATTTCCATATAACAGCATGCCCAGCCTGCTGGCCTGTAACATGATAAGCACCTGTGATCTTTGGCCTGTGAGTCTCTGTTAAAAACATGCTACCACTGCCACCCATAAATCCCAGTTTATGACGTTTCTGCAGTTCCAGGATGCTTACAGGCAACACAGCCCTAATCAATTTGTTTGTACCAGGGGACACTGGAATGTGATTTTTGCATATCCTATCTTGCTCTCCATGAAGGCACGTTAAAATGTCAGAATGCCTGGTCAGTCATTTAGCTGGCACCCCTGGAGCAGTTTCATGATTAAAGGCCTTGGTCAAAGGCCCAGCAGTGATAGGAACACTTTTTGACAGCTATGGGATTTGAACCAGTGACCGTCTGATCACAGGTAAAGCCACACACTACCCACTCACAAGTAAAACAGGCGGCGTCGCTGACAATGTCTATGAAGTTGTTTTTTTAAGACCCACGCCGTAAAAATTTGAACGTTTAAAAAATATCTGTCTTGGTATTTTGTGTGAAACTCCTAGAAACATTGAAATAAATTCAGAGACGTCACAAAATATGCACATGAAACGCAATGTTCCTGGTAATGGGATCCACGCAGAAATGTACTGAAATGTAAATGACAGCGCAGAATCCTGGAATGCAGTCCAAACCCCTTTCTAAAGCATCTCTAGCTCATGAAGCATGGCCTAAATTAAGTCACGTACTTCCCTCCATCTGGTAAAATCCTCCTCCACCCTGATGGTGCGGTTCTTCCTGTTTTCAAAACGGAGATATCCACGCAACCCACCCCCCAACAGAGATCCCTCCTCAAGCAAATCAATCCCCCTAAAAAAAAATTGAAATCCCGTTATGTCGTGGAACGACGTCTCCGAAGTTAGGCATTTAATTAGCTCTTTCACAGGAAAACCTGTCCGCTGATTCGAAAGAGGTGAGAATTTCCCTCAGCCGGTTGACGGAGATTTAATTACTTCCAGCATTTGAATCTCCGGTCACATGTCTCACACCTTAGTCGTGCACCACTAAACTGTCTTAACGCTTCTTAAAGGTTCCCAGATGCCCAGAATTCTCTCCCCTCTGTACCCTAATATGCAGTAGTAATGGAAGGAATGAGCCTCCTTATTATGTAACCAATGAGAAGTGGGTAAAACCAGTCACATGACTAATGGCATCTGATAATCCCACCCCTTTATGTGTTCAAAAGCTTCTTTTCACACTTGTATGTTGCTGAGACAGAAACATGTTTACGGTGGGCCCGCACCTTCACCTGCCATAGCACTTGTTTATCAATGTACGTGTTAATTACTCTCTCGTCTGTTTTTCTGTGGATTATGTCCCGAAAATGTTAGTCTCCGTTGCGTTAAACTTGGACTGACACTAGTTGATTCCAAACAGCCAACATACCTTTTTTTCACATCATGTTCTGGGGTAATGTCGCACGGCCTCACGAGAAGAGACGCCGGTTCGCCGGTCGGCCATGTTTGTGTGTCATCGTGAATCACCATCTGTCTTTGTAATAGGATTTTACTCCATTTGAGTGTTGTGAGTTAAGGCGAGAACACCACTTAGTATCATATCACGACCTCCTACCACACATGGGACCTCTTCTAGTTTGACGCAAACTGATTTGCTTTGGAACTCCCTGAACTAGCACCCAGGAGCCAGACCCCCCCACCCCCTGTAATGCCAGGGACACATTATGCCAGAGCTGTTTGCTTTGAAGCGCGCCAGTTTATCATATCTGAAAGGTGGGAGGGCACTTCACTGGGCCCAGGGTCTCCACACTGACGCAAATGGGCGGGGCAGTAGCGGTGGAGGGCGGGCACTCCTCTTGAGTCAGCCGTGTCAAACTCTCAGTTAATAGTAGGGAGACATGCGAGGTGTCTTTTATGTGCTTGCCTGCCGGCTGGCCTCAATTACGTGTGTGCGGCTCTCCATGCTCTCCCATGGGGCTTGTGCACGCCCACAGCTGACCTGAGCCCCCCACTCCCGCCACTACCACTAGCCATTCAGCTCTTGGTAGCGTAAACTGGGAGTGCTGATCTGACTCTGAGCCCACTGCATTCGGAGGGCTTGTGTTCACACCACAGCCGGGTCCCGAGGTCGCTACTGATTGACCGACAGTTCCTTTTCTGAAGAAGACAGAGTAAGGGCAAGACTGCAAAACAACGCCTTGCCTCCGGATGGCTATCGATGCCGGCCCGGCAGACCGCCACCTACCGGCTGAAGGTGTTGAATTGTTTTTGTTGCCGAGGTGCTAAAGTTGTAGGGGAGCGTGTGCAAACTTTATGGGAAGACATCTGAGCTCAAAAACTGATCAAGTGAGCAATAAATGCCAACTCACTCTCACAACTGATGCTATGTGTCTGAGGTTAGTGAACCTCAAGAAAGCCAAAAGTGGGGATACTCCTCAAACACGCAAGGCGGAAAAAAGATGAAAAATCCCTTAGTCATTTCACACGAGGTTTCGTGAACAGAAATAGAATAAAAACTCAAAACTCTCTTGTCTCAGGAAAGCGGTTCTTCACATTTTCTCCAGTAACTAACATTCCTCATGGGGGTCAAACTCACCCTTCTCTTCATAAGCACAGAAGCGCAAAACGTACAGCTTTTTAACTATGAAAGCATTTACTGCTTTTTAACCTGGCAGCAGAACATTTTCTGATAGTCCATTAAGTTTAATGAGTCCTCTTACTGTTTAATGAGTGTGGAAGGCTTCCTCCATACCAGGGCATATACGTGAAACATTTGCACTCAATGAACATTCTAGAACAATTAACTCCCCCCCTTTCTTTAGGGCGTAATGGCTTCCATGCTAATGTGCTGTTCAAACCTTATGTTATGAAATAAGTGAAACCTGGGAATGATTAAAGCAGTCATATTGTGGATTAGCAACTCAAAAGTGTCGGCATTCTGCATATCAGATGAAGCATTAAAATATGCCTTAGTTGAGTTTTTAATGCCTGCCTTTTAAGAAATGTGGGATTTTCACAACTTAAGTGAGAAAAGCAGCAAGACAAACGTGTATTTTGATGCTGCCGAGTTTGTGATAATCATTTTTTTATATGTTTTGAGTTTCTGAATTTAAAATTCAGGCTATGATGCCTTTCAGACAAGTATGTAAACACACAGATATACACACGCACACACATAAACACGCAGAACACCACTCCCATGCTCCGTTCACATGTGCATTTCATGCAGTGACAGACGGGGTCCTCCGTGAGAGATCCGTGATGTCCACCCGACTCATTATGCCACAGGAGCCTCGCGCACGTGTAAGCGAGAACTGGATTGGTGCCGTGCCGTGGGCAGAAACCAGCGCCTTGCGAGCGGGATGGGAGCAGGAGGCCGCATGCCTCACTGCTTGTACCGGGCGTGGACCAGACGTTGAACTGGAGCTCCCTGAGCTGGTACCTAGGAGCCAGACTTTGCCCCCCCCCATCTCTCCAGATTCCCACTTGGGAACATGCACTTTCAATCACCAAGTTCAAGCTCATTTAAAGTAACTCTTCCAGACCAAACAGAAAAGTAACACAGCCTCTCTGAGGGCTTCTGTAGCCTGAGGTCCACCATACTACAAGCCGGCTGAGCAGATGTCATGTTTCTGAGCTCCAACAGCCCCACCCTCATCGTTATATAACCTTTGCTCTCTGCCTTGCATCGTAATAAACAGCAAACCCCGACTGCAGTGATATAACTGGCACATGTCAAATGTGGGAGGCCCATTTGCCAGTCGCTAAATTGTAGCTGGAAAATGTCAGCGGAAGAGAGATGCTGAGCGACGGGCGCGGGGCGCCGCGTAGACGCGATGGCACTGATGGGGGCAGCGATGAGTAAGAGTCCCCCGAGGGAGCTCTGGAACGGGCCGAACAGCCCGCCAGTCACAAAAGCCCGTTATCATCCAGGTGCTGTTCATTTGGCCCACAAAGTGATAAATGGAGGGCAGCCTTAGTTATGTAAAGAGCTTTTAAACAATAGCAATGGGGAAAGCCTAGCATTGCAAGTGGTGTGCGGCTTCCTGTATTTTCGAAACCCATATTACTAATGTCTGTTCCATTTCACCCAATGTTAGAGCGATACACCCACACCTCCGAAGCATCGGAACAAACACGTGTGCCTGCCTTCTCCTCTCCATCAGCTCTCTTCACTTTTTACCTCACCCAACCTCAACAGCATCCATAACTTCCTCAGATTTCCCCCCCCCCCCACTGTGGATCCCAGAGAGGTTAAAACAGTTCTGGTTACTAGGCTCCTCCCCCTGGCTCATTGTTAGCTGGGTCGGCTTTTCGCTGAGCAGTGACCTACATCTTTTCACGGACCGACACGCTCAGATTCTGTCATGCGATCATGTACACAAAATTTGAATGCGCAAGTCTTCTCATTGCAGGAGTTCATTTGATTGACAGTGCGTGCCTTCCGCTTACATTTAAATATACACTGGCCTTATCATAACTGGATAATTCTGGATTCATAGCTGCACAATTAAGCCATGCATCAATCAATCAATCAATCAATCAATCAATCAATCAATCTTTATTTGTATAGCACCGTTTCAGCCACAGGGTTTACAAAGTCCTTTACAGGCATTTTAAAAAGTAGAAAAACAACAACAACAACAAAAAAAGAAATTTAGAGAAAATCAAAAATGAAAAAAACAAGATTAAAAAGCATGAAAGAGTTCAGAATTAAAAGTAAGTGCAGAAGAAAAATTACATAAAACAAATTAAATAAATCATCATCACAAGTTATTAAATGCAATGTAAACAAATCTTTTCAGCCTCGTTTGAAAAGTCCTAAGACCTACAGTAGCTTTCAGGCTTCCTCAGTTCCTGAGTTTGGGACCATAGTCACTAAAAGCTGCCTCCTCCCTCTTCAGCCAGATATTGGGAATGACCAGTAAATTACTGCTGCATGATCTAAGTGATCTACCTTAGACACACCTTATAATCACGTCACTGAGGTAGGGTGGGGCAAGACCATGTAGACATTTAAAAACTAATAAAAGAACTTTAAAATCAATCCTAAAAGGCACAGGAAGCCAGTGTAGGGCTTTAAGAACAGGTGAAATATGATCCCTATGACTTATATGTGTTAGGACTCAGTAGCCTTATTTATTAAAATGCCAAGATATGAAATCATCCACATAACAGAACAATAACAAATGAACAAAAGAAAGCAAGTGGCACAGTTTTATTTAGAAGTTTCAACTTTGGATATAAATATGAACGTAAAATATGCCTCCCTCATTTCCAAAATAAAGTTTTGGCTCGCGATTCCTCATGTGGCAAATTCAGAAACATAAATAAACCAAAGAAATAGTCAAATAACCATCGCCTCTATAATCTTGTACCAGAAACTAAAGATATATCATTATCACAACCTTGCATGCGTCATTCAACAAACTATTGTTTAAGCAGGATATTATTAGTGCTTTAGAAAGTACGCTATACACTAACCATTCACAAAAAGTCCAGCGATCACAATCTTGAAATAGGCTCCTTTGAGTCATTTGTCATTTGGGGAAAGTGTTATTAATCAATCACAGTATTCTTGGAAGATAAACTGAAAACAATGGCATGAATCACTGCAATGTGGGCACCGCAGTCTTGGGTGAGAACTGAAGAACTCCGAGGCGTCTTGGAAGGCATGAAAACATAAACAAAGTGTCTTCTGCAGTTTTTTTTGGGACTTTACGGCACCCATTCCATAACCAACATTACAAGTGGGCTTACGGTCATCAGCAAATCATTCAGGTTTTATTTCAGTCTCATAAAACGAAAACTGAACAAGTTAGAGTAGTGACAAGCCCGGGACAATCACGCATGTCGTGTTTGACTAACAAGGACAACTGAAAGAGCTCCACAGGGAGTTGAACTTGCAGGATACATTCTTTCAGTCTTTTTCCTCAAAGTGACCGTGCGACAGCCGAACTTCTTTTTCTTCCATAGCACGGCCGGAAGTCTACCTCCGCTTAAAAAAACAGACCCAGTAACAACTCATATACATTACAATGCATCGTCATAGTTGAACCCTTTGTTGGATGGCTTCAGGATGCTTGGGGGGAAAAGATCAATACTTATAACAACTACCGTGCCGGCACCGGTCCAATCAGAGAGGGGAAAGCTGTGTTCTTCAGCACAGAATAAACAGAGGGAGTGGAAGGCTGAACCTCTGCTAGGGGCCATGTTTAGCTGATAATCTGAGTCTCCGAGGCAATTGACCAGCAGCCCCGCATCTACAAACACCCTGACTAATGAAACCCAGGTGACACAGATTGAAACAATTACCTTGTTAGTGCTTAAATGGGTCAGCTAGTCAGCTCTTGGAGAGTTCAGGGAGTTAGAGTGGGTCTTTGGTGGTGCATGTGTGCCAGATGAACAATTGTCCTGCTTACCGATGTTCTTTGAGATTTTCACTTGCTTAGGCAGTGTTTGCAATGTTGTGAACTTGCCTTTCTTAAAGGGCCCTTGTCACTGTCATGAGATCTAAGTTTTATGTAATACAGTCCTTTTGTTTGTTGTCTTGTGTCCAATACTATATGTAGCGATTACTACTTTGATTACTGCTTTCGTGCAGAAATTAACTGCTGCCATGGTGCTAGCACTGGAAGAACTCTTAAATGCCCTCTTATTTTGAAATTCTGGCAGAGGTTGCTATGGATACATGCGAGGTCTTTTGTGCCGAAGAGAAGGGTGAGATGTTGTATGGCTGAAGAGCTTCAGGTTGCATTGGCACCAATCAGCTAAACACGCATTACCTTGTAACGGTCAATAGAGAATATTGTGTTTGATTTTTAGAGCATCTAATGAAAAGCATTAAACATATGAAAGTGACCTTGTATTAGAAGGTATTTGTTGGTTAAATAGGAATGCACTTAATGTCACAAACTAGATTTTCAGTTTCAAATCATGCACCAAAGTTGGGAAAGCTGTAGTTTTTCTACAATTACCTTAAAATATTAATATGTACTATTTTTGCTCTCTGTACGCTGAAATGTTCGTGCCTTGTTTGTCAATTTGTATTTAAACCGGCTATCAGTAAAATGCAGTCTAATTTCCGGGTCAACAGAACCGTGTCTGAGAAAGCAGATTACATTTTTATCTGCTGGATCTTGTTTTTTGTGAAGCAAGCTCAAATGTCATCACGTTCTCAGAAGAATGCATAGAGATAGCCGGAAATGGCGATGGTCATCTCTTTACCAGCTTCATCCATCCTAGATGATGACTTACGCAGCCATCAAGTTCTCGGATGACTAACCCTTATTAGACCTCTTGGCCTGCAGTAAATAGCCTGATGCACTCTATGGTAGGTTAATGCCTGCTTCTGAAGGCAGATGATAACCTTACTCCTTTTCACTGGTTTCGTAGATTGGAACGAATATCTGAAATACATCACAAAAGAAAAAGATTAGTGGAATTCCCAGAAAATTGTATTGCATAGTAGGTGCGTTGAGTCGTCAACTGAAGAGGCTGCAAAAAGAAGAGTGGAGAGCATGTGACGGAAAGACTAAAATGAATCAGATTTACTAAAAAGTAACCCGTGGCCCCGTTGCTGATGCATCCATTATATACTTATGAACTCTCTCTCCTACTTTCAGCCCAGCTGACCAGCTTTAATGCCTGACTCACTAACAAGTCTGTAAGAGCCAGCTGAGCCTCATTGCATGTTTTTTTTTTTTTTTTTTTTTAAAAAAAACAACAGAGCTAGGTTTACTTACTAGAATATGTACCATCAGCCCTGTGCTCTGGCAATAATTACACTGGATCACAAAATAAGGACTTGGCAGCAAACTTTTATAGTTAATTCGCATTACCTTTCAGGTATTTTAATGACGACTTGGGGATATGCAACATGAAATGAAGCTGATCTACAGCTTACCAATGTGGTATAATGCATTGTTCATTATTTTCAGTTTTTACTTATCGTGACAGTGAGGGATCTGGTGGTCTCATACATCCAGGGCTGGGGTTTGACTGCTCACTGTGGCCCTCTACTGCGTAAGCAGTTTTAGAGCTCAACGGAAGAAAAGTTTCCCTCTCCGATTACCTTCTAAGTCAATAAAAAGAGAACTTTCTCCTGTTTGGTTCAGCCAATAAGTCAGGATGTTGAGCTCAAATTTAGCTGCTGGGCCATGAATCACAGCAGCAGCTATCCACGCGTTGCCGCCCTACGCTACACGCTCTGCTCTTTATGACAGAAGTGGCGCTTTTTCCGATGGTGTCTCCGTTTTCAATATGTCGCGTTCCATCACGGCGATTGTTCTCGGATCTGTGAATGTTGACGTCTTAAACAGATACGTCTTTCCGCTGTCGTCTTGTTTGGGGATTCAGAGGCAAGGTGACGAAGACGATGAAACTCGTCTATTTTCGAGTGGCGTTATTCTAATGCACGCGACTGAAAAGATGGCGGCTATTAGCACGAATCACGGCCGCTCCCCCATGTCATATTCTTAAGCGGTCCGTGTGTCATTCTGCAGTTTTATTTTTCTGTTTTTATAGGCACTGGGGAGCAAAGACCATTCAAAGCTAGCCTCAGATCTGCTGCCAACAATATCAATTTAACGGTAGCTGCTAAAACCTGATTCACAAATCAGCTCTGGCCGCCAGCTCCTGTTAATATGAGATTGAGACTGGATGTTCCTCATTCTGCCTGAATTACAGATCGGACAGTATGCTTGTTGTTGACATTGCCTAGTTCCACGGATAGTAGGTCGTTCATGAACATGAAGTCCGTGAAGTTGGCCTAGAGGTGTATCTGAAATCGCTTGAGACCGTTAGAGTGATGCCAGTGTATAAAATGAGAGAAGGTGGTTGAGAGAGACTCTCACAGGCTCCTGGGTTCTCGTCAGCTGCTCTGCTGTCAGACCTCTGGGGTTGTGGAGATGAGACAGATACAGGTCTGGGTTCAGATCCCCGC
The DNA here is from genome assembly GCA_009936485.2 of Gymnarchus niloticus. NCBI lineage: Eukaryota > Metazoa > Chordata > Actinopteri > Osteoglossiformes > Gymnarchidae > Gymnarchus > Gymnarchus niloticus. Next base: position 3,305,902 of record JAACJT020000038.1, read on the forward strand.
AGGACTGCCGCTGTTCTCCTAGGAAAGGTGTCTAATCTGATTTTCTCGAAATATCGCACAAGTGCGAGAACGGACAGAAATAAACGTGTTAGAGGCGATGCAAAGCATCACTTGAAAACGGATGTTCTACCTGAATCTGTGGGCTGTTCTGATGGGGTTTTTTCTCACGGTGACATGTCACATACTTCACCATAATGGCTCCTCGCAGGGCCATTATCAACATGACACGCCGGACTCAGAGGTGCGTGGCATCTCTCGTATCTTAATCTCCGTTCGTTATGGCACTCCGCCTCATCCGAGCCCCGCTTTCCCGTGTGCTGTCCTACTGAGAGACAGGAGGGCCAGCCTCGTTTTCGGACGGCAGGTATTTAAAAGGATCAATTTACTAAACCAGACACATTTAAATAGGTTCAGAGACAAGCTCACGCAGAGTCACCCCCGCTAATGCAGTAGTGTTTTTTTTTTTAATGCTGAATTTTACTAAAAGGCATTACCGATATACTGTGAAATTGTCACTTGGAGCGCATCATCCTCTCCACTTTGCTCAGGAATCCCACCTGAGTTTCCTGAAACTCTTTTAGCAGCACGTGAGCACATTGAGAAAAACAGGATAATTCCAAATAAAACGACCTCTTGCCGAACGGAAGTGAAAGTTATACCTACGTCTCTGTGAAGCTGGCAGCTCGTCAAGCTCAACTAAGCGGTCCAGATCTCCGAAATTTTCACTTAATATCCAGATATGGGTCACAGAAAGCTTTTCAATTGTGAAATGTGCTGATCGTGAGTTGATCAGCATCCTCTTTGGCCTCTGAAACGTGCCTGGCTGTAGTAGCTGCCTGGTCCTCTCCTGTAGATGTATTTTATTGTCTGTGACCAGTGGGTAATTTCAGGAATGATATCTTACGATATCCTCTCCCCACAGTGGCATGTGCTGGCTATTTCATATTAGTTACCATATACTGGGTGTGTGAGTTTCCATTATGTATCGCCAATGTCCACTTCTCAGGTGTCCAACATTTTCCACCAAGCGTAGTGCTATAAATTATCCTTACGATGCATTCATTTCCTGTGCAGTTTTCACTAAGTCACCATATTTTTAGGAAATTTCTATTCAGAAAATGCAAGAGAAAATTTCCTTTTTCCTTTAAGCAAACGCCCTGGTAAATGAAGCCTTTACTCCATCTGCTTTGAGGGGAGCAGGCTTCGTAACTTACTGGTGTTCTGCTTCCAGCGTCAGGGGTTCAGATCACTTGATGTGTAACACGCATTCCCTGTGATTCATGCATTTCCTCCTGGAGGTGAATGAACTGGCGTCTCTGAAGAAAAACAGGCCATACTATGAACTTCAAAGGTCTGCATTTCCTGTTGCATACTGTGGGGAAAACTGCCATCCATTCATCTGCAACTCAAGTACCAGTCAGGATACATTTGAAGTACTTTGCGTTAAATACCCAATACTGGATAATTAAAACGCTTGGTCTCAGGACGGATACATGTAACTTGTTGAGCCACATTGTTTACGTCGAGTTTGTCCGTGAAACTGAAGTGTTTTCAAGTGCCAACAGACAGTTGGACAGAGTTGTGTTTACAAAGAGCTCAAAGTCCCGAGAATGAAACAAAACACGGGAACTATCTGTTAGTGAGGACTCTGCCAGAGAGATAAGCCACCCTGTAAGTTGGGATAAGCAGAGCCGATGTCAGAGCCAATCGTACACTCCTCACGATTTTCCCAGAGGTGACTGGTGTGGTGTCATATACAGGCCCCGGCCCAATTCATTCCAGGACAACGGGAAGTTATATACATTGGGAAGATTAAATAATGTAAGAAGACGGAGTTGGTAGCACTGTTTAGGGTTTCAGTCGGGGCCCGCTCTGTGCGTGTGGGAGCCGACATGTTCTTCACGTGTTACCTGGAGCTTCCTCCTGCGTTCCAAAGGCGCCCACGGCGTTTCTTCAGAGGACGGGACACGGAGCAGCAGATGTGCTTACGAGACACCCGGGGGCAGTCATCTTCACTGGCGGACTGGGGCCATCAGCGCAGAGCGGATAACGCACTCAGCACTTAAAGCAATCGCGGGGCATGGCACTGAGATGCGGGGGCTCGTGGGGCGTGGCATCCTCTCGGTCACCTAGGAGCATGGCCATAAGCACGGCTTGAAACATTAACTGTCTAATTAACAGAGGGTTGGACAGTTGGATCACTGGACCAGTGGGACAGTGGGTCACTGTAATGCTTTTTCCAGCTTTTAATGACTTATCATTAAAAGCTGGAAAAAGCATTACAGTGACCCACAGGGGTGTTCCCAGTACTAGTCTCCCGGTGGAGCAGCTCAGCCTGGTGAGGCCTGTCTTGGCCTGGAATCAAGTTGACGTTATGCTTCCTACACCACAAGCACTGGGTGGTGGTAATGAGCAGAGTGCCAAGCGGCACGTGAGCGCTCATGTGGCACATCCCGCGAGCCTTCGGCGAGGCCCGGGTGGATCAGTCCTTCAGGATGGGGGAGAGAGAGCATGGATTCTACGTCAATGCAGAGCACTCCTTGAGTGAAGAACACTGTAATATATTTTTGTGGAGCATAACAATGCAGAGGCTTCAAATAGGATTTCCAAAACTCTTTAATTACAAACTCTGCCTGACTACAAAAAACTCTCTCACTCCCAACGACTCCCACATCTGGGAACTTCCAACCCTATTATATCATACATGAACAGTAGGTGGCGCTGCTTATATCATTGCTTATGGCAATAACTCTATCATAAAACACCACAAGGCAGAACACTGAAGGGTTAACACAGAAGGCTGGCTGTTAGTCTCGCCCGGGTCAGACCCCCCCACCTGTAGGCACCTTCGAAGACTTGGATTGTTCCGGAAGCGCCTCGCAGCTTAATTGCCCAATAATAATCTGTACCGCTGGTTAATCCGAAGGCTGCTCTTTAGCTTCTGGATTATGTGCCATTTACGCCAGCTGTGATCACCTTGGAATCCCAAACTGATGTCAGGCCCTCCCACGACGGCTGTTAGCAGGTAACGCATGACTCAACCACAGTGATCTTCCCACCTGTGCATTTTTTGCACTCAGTGGTAGTTCATACCGCAGGTTACCTCACACTCAGAACAACCCATCTATTCAGCACAGGAAGAAGAGTTTTGTGGGCAGGAATTTCAGTGCCTCAGTGAGGAACTCAACGCCTCCTCCTTTTCTGTGCGAGACCCAGAATTGTGTTTTTCCAACCCAGGTGAAGACAAAGCTGAACATGAGTTGGGTGCCCTGTTCAATCCATTCCTTCCTGCTGCCCCAGAAAAAGCAAATCATTGTGTTTGTAAACCAAAATTTACCAGTAAATCCCACCCTCACCCTGGAAGGGGGATGAAGATACGGGTAAGAGAGAGGGTGGTTTTTCATTGAGACAGCCCTCCTGTTTCTCTGAGATGGATTTGCACGACCCACTTGCCCTGTGAGGCTGAGAAGAAGCGACTCGAGTCGCAGCGACAAACCAAAACTTCGAACGGGAATCTGAAAGACGTCCCAGATGATGAAGCCCCAGAATCTCAGGCCAGAGGCTGAGGCGATGTCATCTGCTGTGCCAGTGAAAATGCCAGTGAGGATTGAGGTGGCACAGTCTGTTGACTGAACCATCACGGTCTCGAGTCTCCAGATTAGCTCTTTACCTGCATCTCTATAACAGCAGACAACATAGCAGATAAGTTCAGAAATCCACAACCCAAATGTTGTCCAGGTTCCAGAGTCCCTAAACATATATTGTATATCATAAACCCCTGCACACAGGTATAATGAATCTCGTATGTGTATCACAGAGCCCTGTATAAATATCATAAACTCATTTTCACATTTCATTAGCTCTTCATTATTTATTAGCTGATTGTCTGTAGTAGTGAGGAAGAGCTGTGCTTTAACCATGACTACGGCAGAGTCAAGTATCTAAAGAACATTTAGCAAACGCTGGAGACCTGACTTTGGTGGGATTTTCGGGCAGTCAATATCCAAGAACCCACAACATCCCGAGGTAGCTCTGTAACTTAACAGCCCAAACAACGCCTCCATCCTGCAACCCTAACTTCTGATCCTGCTGTCCAACGCAGGCTAGTGAAGAGGAAGATGTGGCTGCTTTATTTCTGAGGCTCGTCCACCAATTACTTTAAAAGACAGGCCCCTCCCTAAGGCGGCCTCGGCTGAATCGCTTCACACGTTTCCATGGCCGCTCCGCTAAGCGCATCGGAGTTGTGGCTGAGGTGCCGTGATTCAAGCACGAAAGACAGCAATTAGCTAACAGCAATTGTTAGTGCAGATCAATCGTGAGGGAAAAAGGCATTCAGGACTGATACACAACTAAGCGAAACATCCCAGGATGAAAGCCTGTTCCTGTTCCAGCCTGACTTGGTCACGTCGGAAAGAAACAGCAGAGGACACAAAAGCTTATGGTTATCATACGAGAATGCACTGGACAGATACACGACAGACTGGTGCACTCAAATTGCCACGTCAGAGTGTGCACTTAAGTAAGTCAGCTTTTGGTCAAAATTATTTCAAAATCTTTATTGTATTTTGTCATTTTAATTTTTAAAATAACCCTTAATATTAACAACATTATCTTAAAAAAAAAAAAAAAAAAAAAAACCATGCAGTGAAACTATCTTGTGAAGAAGGTGGCCAGACAATTGCGATGGATATTTATCTCTTCAGAAAACACGTGTTCACTGTTATGGGGAGTAATTAAAATGCCCAGGCCGTCAGAAATTCAACTGCAGCACTATTAACGTTGCCACGCCCACACCAAGCCAGCCTACATCGGACCTACCACGCCTAGCTTACTCCCGTTCATCATCCCCTGAATGCTAACCAGCTGTGCCTTGTTAATTATCCTCTAGTAGCTTCCAGCTGTGCCTTGTTGATCCCTTATATAAGCCCTGCTGTTTAGTTGCCTCTTTAAGAGGTATTGTGTTTCTGAATATCTAGTAGTCTGCCTGTGTATGACCCTGATCGGTTTGCTGTGTCGGTTTGCTGTGTCGGTTTGCTGTGTCGGTTTGCTGTGTCGGTTTGCTGTGTCGGTTTGCTGTGTCTTGGAATTGATCTTCTGCCTGTGACCACGACTATGTTTTCCATGCTCCACTGGCTTTTGGAAATCCTACCGGGTCTGGTTTTGACCCTGCCTGTTTAGACTCTGATTATACTGTCTGATTCTGTGATTAGATCCTACAGTGTTCTGAATCATTACAAACGTGGTTTAATAGGAAAACATTCTTCATTAGGGAATGGAAAATTTACCTTTGAAAAGCCACATGTTGCTAAAGAAAGTGATCTGGCCACTTGCATAATGGGGATAGAAAATAAATTTTCCAGTCAAAATCAATTAAGCTGAGTGAACGCATTCACTGAAGGTATCGGACAATCTGTTCTTTGTCTGTGATGAAGTACAGCGGTTTTCTCGCTGTCTCACTGGCAGGTCGATGTTCCCTGGAGGCACACGTGGTTCAGGAAATCTGGCACAGCAGGAATTTAGCTGTGACTAGGTGAGATGGGCTACCAGTACATACATTACGACGGAGGTCAATAACACATCAGAGTTGTTTTGTTTCTTGGTGGACGGACATTCTACGCGTGTGGAACACATGACATAAGCGCCGTGTGGGACGGGAAGTGGCAGGGTGTTGTATAAATGTCCAAGGCTGAGAAAGCCTGGAAGATTACTTACGGAGACGATGGAAAGAAAACTGCAATGAAATCATTAAACTTCAGCCAACATCCTCCACTGCACCTGCCTTAAATAATAAAAGGCTAGCTGACCTGTTAAATACTTCAGTAGGGGGAACAAACCAAGCATCTGGAATGGTTGGGGGGTTACTAAGGAGTGGTCTAGGAACCAATGGTATAAAGGTTGAGGTCTCAGTTCATGCTTGAAGGTGGCCCCCCGCCTGTGGGAAGGTCACCAGCTACCTACCAACAGTGAGGATGGGGTAACAGATCAGGAGACAGATGACCCTCCCCCCAGGCCAACTCGAAACCCCTTTAAACAGCCCTGACTCATCTCCCTTTCAAATGCAATACAACAACAACATTTACATAAAAAATAAGCTTGAAGGCATATCTGCCTTCACGACTCCTTGGAAAGTCTCAGTACTTCCTGCATCTCACGTGTTCACTGTTTGCACCTGAGTAAATCTAAAGCGTGGCCTTGCCGTCAGCATAACACGGCCGATGTTAAGCGGTCTGCCTTCATTTTCAGGAAACGATAGACAGAACCTTTCTTCTTGCATTGACCTCCCTCTGACCTCTCAAAAGGCACTTTTGACATTTTCATAACTCGACCTGAGGCCTAAGGCAAAGCCAAGACTATTGTGGATGTGCTGCGATGAAGTCCTGTGTTGTTGCCGTTCGAAACGCCAGCACCCCAACATGATGGCAGATTTTGTTGACTTAGCTTTTGAAGATGTTATGTTAGAACATCACCTTGGTCAACAGTTCAGGCATTGCAGGACAACACACACACACACACCATTAGCAATTTACACAAACATACCAGGGTGAAGGTTTGAGGTAACAGTGGCACCTCCTGCACCAGCATGCAGTCAATCAATCAATCAATCTATCTATCTATCTATACATACATACTGTATGACCTGCTCTTGGATTACCAGATAAGAAATGGCTGGCTTTACACAACAGAACATAAAGCACAGATTTCTAGCAGCCCTTCTCTTAGTCCTGAGATTACTAAGATCCCAGATGTATTCTGAATTGTATTGTTGCTGTTCGTCAGTCTGAAGTTACTCTTCTGTGAATCGCTAATATCGCTCATGGCTGTTATTCCGGGATTTGACTGGGCTGTCATTCGTCCCGAAATGAGAGCAGCATCGATCAGCCCTGAACCCTGGAACGTTTTCGGTTTTGTCTTTTCTGCTTTCACGTCAAAAATATTGTGTTTGTTTGTTCAGAAGGATTTTTCTATCCAGTTTACTCTCAGAGACAAAGGGCACTTCACTCAGTTAAATATTTATTCAACTCATGAGAATATTTTTTTTTTCCCTAGGAGTTCCCTGAAATCTCCAGTATCTATAAAACAAACATGACTGGTGAAATAACTGCTTACTGATGGTCAGGCAAGGAATTCTGAAGTCAGTTGATATTTAAATGACCACGTGCGTGTGTGTGTGTGTGTGTGTGTGTGTGTGTGTGTGTGTGTGTGTGTGTGACTACAGATATGTGGCATTACAAATAGTGGGTGTCAACTGAAAAAACTCAAGGACGGATGGCATTTTCCAGAATAAAAGCTTTTCTTTGCTGACAAGAAGGCAAATTGCTTCTATCTGAGCTCTGATTAAATCGAATCTGTGCTAACTTCTGCAAAGCAACAGCAAAAGACCATAATTAAAGGTTACAAACAAATTACTGTTCTCTGTTCTGTATGAATTCACTTCATCTAATCCTTGATATCCCAATTGTGCTTTGTGACTTCTGAAATAGGGTTTCGACACTGGGTAAAAGTCATGAGAAAACAAACGAATGAATTTTCATTTGTTATCAAGGGCTACGTATGAGCAGTCACATGACATGTCACGTGCTGAACTGTGAGGTACCTCACTGCCACCTAATTTGCAGTGCCAAGTCAGAGGCAGTCTGGTGCGAGTCACACCGCATGCGAGATTTGAGATTAACACCCTTAAATTAAATCAAGTCAAAGAATTGAACTACTGAGTAATGATTGAAAGTAACTTGTATCCCGACCCACTGAATCCTCATTAAATTATAAAATACTAAACTAATCACACTGAGGTATAAAAGACTGGGTAATAATATTACCCTAATTAGGCTAGCGGGTTCCCTCATAGAGCTTGTTGTTCCCTCACTTGCGGTGACAGTTTCTAAGTCCTTTACTGAAAGAACGCATCTTGCTTTGATGTCACTCACACGCTGTAACAGCTATCTTTTTGACAAATTAGGGATACGCCCTTAATGTGGAGAGAAAAATCCTTTTATGTCGATAGAGTGCCGTAAGAAGAGAGTTCTGGGCTCACATAGGCCTTCTGTTTTCCGCACAGTGTTAGCGAAACCTCAGATCCGAACTGCATGTCTCTAACAAATCATCGCTCGCAAATGAAAACCAATAAAAAAGTTTATTATATTCTATGGACTTAGAGAAGGCCTGTTTATCACATGACCACAATATGTTTATTTCTGAAGAATGATGAATATTACTTAATTATCTATCCAGACTATGGTTTCTGTGTGACCTTACTGCTTATATTTACTGACCATATGTTCAAATTTTGCGTGGAGAATGACAAAATTAAGAAGTGAGGGATTAGCAATGAATGGACCATCAGCGACTGACAGCTGTGGGGAGCCTCTAAAGAAACCGGGGAAGTGGCAGTTAAGGGAGGAAAATGTGGGTGAAGCTGAGAGCCTTCAAACCGCAAGAGATTCAGTGGAACGTTCATGAAGTTGGCATAGAGCTAGAACATGACTGACACAACGAAAATGAGAGATGAGCCTTATAGTGTCATAAAATTTCTAGAAACCAAGTTTGGTACCCTTAAACTAGAAACATGGATAAATGTACGCCGAACCATCGATGAGACCCAGGCATCTACGGCCAGCTTCATACACACGTGGGGAGACAAACCAGGCCTCGGAGCCAGTGGAGTGGAAATCAGCAGCAGAATTAAAATGGCAGATGCTCTTGTTGTCCCTACAGGCACAAGTGACACCCAGCGGGTTGTAACTCAGGTAGGACAAATGACACTATCCTTTCCCATTTCCCATTCTTTCTGCTTTCTACACATGAATAGTGAAGTAGCTTGATTGCTTTTAGAGCTGCACACGTGTGGATGAAAAGTTGAAGCACAAAGAGACACGCGATGACAAAATAGCACCAGATACCCTGCCGCTGAGTTTTTTTTTTTATTTATCCTTTTTTTAGGTTTTTATTTAATGAATGAGCCCCCCAAAGAGAAAGGTGGGGTCTAGTTCGAGGTGGACAGAAAGAGTGTCGCGTGGATCGATTGTATGTGCTGGCGCTTTGAATAGAAGCGAGCACGAGAGTTGGGCGGGATCTCTTCATCTTCGCCGTGAAGACTTCTCTGTCTACATTCATTCACACAGTTAGTCATGCGAATGATACCTGCGGGTTTATACAGAAATGTTTAACTTCCAGCCTATACAGAAATTGTAACCTTTTTTTTTAGTAAAAAATCACGGCCTCTTCCAAATTATAATTGTCACATGCATGCCTTTGTGCTTTTTCAACTCTTCCTACAGAATTTTACTCAACGTTGTTCGTAGAAAAGCATTTTCATTTTCTTATGTGGTGCCAGGGCATCCGCTTATTACTCAGTAATGAGAAAAAACTATGCATTACAGGCATTTTTCAACAATGTCCTGTTCCCTTTATTCGGAGTGTTGGAACAGGCCTGATGTGATTCAGATCTATACGTACAAAAAGTCAAAAACAACCAGGGAGAGGCAAACAAGAGCAAACAGACCTGAACTGTGATCTACACCCGTAAACAAAACAACAAAACAACTGTAGTGAGTCCCAAAGTTTAGGCGGGGGAAAGACGAGAAATGACCAAATCCAATTCACAAGGCAAAGAGGTGGAAAACGTGGAAAGTAAGCTGAAGTCACATACAGACAGCAGGTCATAACACAAACACTCAGCATGGCAAGAGGCAGTGTTTCACAGGGAGATGACTGCAAACACGGGGTCCATTCCAGAAGACGGGCTTGACAAATCCTATAGTCAATCCTGAATTCTGATTGGAGAAACTGCAAACACGGGGTCCATTCCAGAAGACGGGCTTGACAAATCCTATAGTCAATCCTGAATTCTGACTGGGTGAAACAGCAAACATGGGGTCCATTCCAGAAGACGGGCTTGACAAATCCTATAGTCAGTCCTGAATTCTGATTGGAGAAACAGCAAACACGGGGTCCATACCAGAAGACGGGCTTGACAAATCCTATAGTCAATCCTGAATTCTGATTGGAGAAACTGCAAACATGGGGTCCATACCAGAAGACGGGCTTGACAAATCCTATAGTCAATCCTGAATTCTGATTGGAGAAACTGCAAACATGG
>JAACJT020000038.1:3322494-3368715 GCA_009936485.2 Gymnarchus niloticus
TGTGGCTGCCTGTCTGCCGTTGTGCCCCGGGCGGCGCCCCCCCGCCGCGTGCCGCGAGGGGTGGGCGGGGGGGGGCTCGCGCGCGCGTGCGTTTCCTTTGTGGCCATCACTCTCGCACCTGGAACCTTCATATTTTCCGCTCTGTTTGACTTCCTTTTTAGCGAACCAGCCTGCCGTCGTCTTGGAATTGACCTCTTAACCTGCCTATTCAAGCCTGAGAATCTCCACCTTCTGGTCTCCGTCTCACTTTCCCCAATCCTCGACATAATTTTGCTACGCTCCATCGACGTGCCTGCTCATTACGTTCTGTGTAGGTGTGCTTGGTTAACCCCTGTGACTCATTACAACGAGCACACTGTCCCACAGGTTCAGATCCCACGAGACTGAGTCAATGGCTAACGCACGAGAGCCCGTGCGGCGACGTCATGCCACAAAGTGAGCTAAGTCCTGCCTCCTTTCCATCCGTTGCCTCATTAAAATGGTGATCCCGCGGTACACGCTAATCATCAAGCTGTCACGTCCGACCACTGGCATCGTGTCAAGGATCTTCTTGGTCAAGATCCAGTTATGCGGTGGCACATGGAGTATTTGGCTGAAAAAAAGTCAAGTCCCCCGGTGCTTGTCTGTGAATAAAGGAACATTCCGGAAAGCTGACTCTCACCGAGCGGCGGTACCTCTGTCATACCACTTTGTCCCACTGATACGCAGATGGCCGTACTAGGCAAATTTGCACGGCCGGTCTCCCTCGCGAGGCATCTTCGTGGTCTAGACCTTTGTGCCACATGCCAGTTATTTTTCAGGTTTATAAATCGTATATTTCATGAACAGTTTACCGCAGCTGGAACCAGCAGACAATCAGTGGCTTCATAGCATAAATGAGGGGAAATAAACCTGGAAGGGAAAGATGACCTTCGAGTCCATGCAGGATGGACCGCCGGGGCAGGCTGGACCTTGGGTGTTGACGAGGGAGACCACTGTCCGCCCGTGGGAACACCGCCGAGTCCCGCCTCTCTGTCCACCTGCCTTGTATGTGGTATCTATCCCGTGTTAATGTTAAATGAATGCAACTCCCTCGGTGGTCTGTGTCCATCCTCTGACAGTATTTAGACAGATTCATATCCAGTTCATTCTCTTTCATTAAACTCTTTTTAACAAATGCCCTGGGCTTCTGGGAATTGGATCCATGCTCCTGAAAGGAAGAATAGGTGAATGACAATCATCATCATCATCATCATCATCACCATGTTTGTCATTATTGTTTCTGTGTATAATGTAACATAAAACATCAGCTCTTCATTTACGACTAAGAATTACAACAAAGGATGGTTTAAGGATCTCTTTGGACATTTTTTTAATGTCCATGTTTTCATGTATGCAGTTAGTGTACAGGTAGGGTATGCAAGTAACATTAACTAGTTTCAGAAGTCCGCAGTTTCTGTCAGTTTTGGAAGTTTGCGTGCGTGAAACGGACACCTCTTCCCACCACGGATGTCTGACGCCTCATCGGGCGACCAGGCAGAAGGAGCAGCCATTCACGTAACTGCCTCCCCCGAAACGGCGCCTGGGCTTCTGTCCAGGTATACGTACCCATGTGCAGCACGAATGAAATGCAAGCCCATCCTAGCGAGTGGGCTGCCTGGGCTGAATGAGCAGGAAAGGTAAATATAAATTTCTCTTCACACATTCCCCCCACCGGCTGGAACCACAGATCTATGGCGTCACAATCGTACGCCCGGCACAGGGGTCCTCAGTCGTGAGCCCGTTACTAATAAAAACCACGGAGAAATAAGAGTGGTCCTCCAGACAGTGCTTTCCCTCAAGGAAGGCGATGACAAGACAAGGGCCCATCTGCCTCTCGCACACGCTGCCTCCACTGCCCTGCGCCGTGGCTAGAATGCGCTTCCTGTCCACCCATATAAGGGCAGCAGATAAAGGAGGTGTGTTGCAGGGTGACTCAGCTAGCCGCCCGCACAGCCTCCAAGACAAACATGTGAGAGGAAAGTAAGCAATGCAAGGTAAAGTCGCAGAACGATGGCCATGCAGAAAGCAGAGCTGGCGCTTCGCATTTTTCTCATATGCGGCCTTGCCTGCAGCAGCGTGAGGCACCAGGGGGCGACTTAGATAGGCCAATTGGGGGAAAACTAGCCTGACCCCCACCTTTCCAAGTTACACTTTGCGGTGGGACACTCATCAAGGCAGCAAGCCATTTAACTGAAGAGGGGAGGAGTCAGAATCACATCCTGAGATTGGTCACAGCATACTCCCTTGTAAGAGTCTGTTTCCCCTCCCGCTCAAAGCTATGCCCCCAGGGTATAGGGATGTCAATCAAGCTGAAGTACATGGTCCTGCAAAATCAGATCTCTGGGAGGTGCATTCCATTGGTTCATCCACAGTGGCTTTAGAAGGGATTTGCCGGAATTACAGGCTGGCTGATCAATGTTCTGCCAAGACAGCAGACCCTATTGTCTGATATTATGTAAATCTGATACCAGCAACACAGACCAGGCACCAATAAGCTCTTGGAAGCCCCTTTGGATTAAAACCCAGACTGTTGTTTCGAAATGATAAAGTTACTACTTGCCCAACTCCTCTGCAATTAAGTTTAATTTACGAACATCTGATTCTATCCTCGTAAATAATGTCTTGTTTTTATTTTCTATGTATTTCAGCTTCTGGGAAACTTTCTAGGTAGTTGGCAGATGAATGGTGCAAGGATTGTAAATAGCTGATACTCAGCACCTTCTTCATTGTCGTCAGTTTAGGAAGTCATGGGATGTCCTGGAGACCCCTCATTTGGTCAGCTTGGTATTCCATTGATGCCATGAAGGCGTAACCTTTGGTGATGTAACTGCAGCACAGGAGTCCACAGTGTGACCATTGACTTGGCAGGAAGTATCCCCAGGAAGCTATGACACGATAATGGATTGCTCACTCGAGTTTTGAACCACCTCGCTTAGATGTCATCTGTCCCTGAGAACAGTGACGGATGTCAAGCAATTTGGGTTGAGCAAAAATCAAAGGGTGTTGCGACCTTATTTATTCATTTCCGGTCCATCGCCTATTTTGTACAGATCAGCAAGGTGCCTTGATTTTACAGGCCTGGTGGGTGTGTATTAACCCTGCTCTGGGTGGTCTTCCTGAAGCTCCCTCCATGCACAAGGCTGGAGATGACTACCTCATTTCTGCCTTACTTTGTAGGCTTCTAACCAGCTGCTGCCATAAATCATGATTGTAACTGTAGGTGAAACATATCACATACTTCTTGAAAGACATTGTAGATCTTTCTCTAATTCCACCAAGGATTTGATGTTCTCAGATCTTCAGTGATGAACCAACCGGTAATGAAAAATTAACTATTCAACAAAGTTTTGATCTCGACAAAGTTTTGATCCCTGATCTTGATTGTTGGGAGATGTGTCTGTTTCGTTTCATAATGTTTCGTTTGAGATAAGAATTGCAATCTGTAATGCTCACATGTAACCATAATTTTCCTCTTCTACAGCGCTGTCTTTCTGTTCACATCTGTTCCCAGTTTCGAGAACCAAAGAATAAAAAATTGCCTGCTTGACAAGAACATGTTAAAGGGGATTATTATTTAGCTTCTTTTGTTCAGCAAGATGTGAGACTTGCCTAAACACCGTTACTAATTAACCTGTAAGTGGCTACCATACCCTGACTCTTCCACCTTGTTGTTTCAGCCAAGTCCTCATTTATCAGCTGCCTTAGCTACAGCCCCCCCACCTACAGGCCGCTATGGCAACGGCATCAGGATGTCGGGTGCAAAAGTTACCGAGGAACACCTTGCCTCTCTCCTTTGCCAGCATGTACAGTGACTTCTATACCGTTTGTCTAAATACAGACTTCACTATGTTCTTTAAGTCGTGTTTTCTACCAGGACTTAATTCTCTTTCTCCTAGACTTTTTATAAATGCAAACTCATCTAACTTTTCTTCTCCAATGAAAAATGACTTTGGTAATTAATGATTACCCCATCTGTTTTCTATGGTTCTTTTTTTTTTAATATCACAAATAGTTTCATTGCCACAAAATCATAGTTTTGGCTTCTTAGCTCATTATTTCCCATTTTGTTCTATACGGCATTTAAACTGCAGTCACTTCAGGTGAGACTGAACTCTTAACCTGACAGGCTGGCTGACCATTTTTCAGCTGCATACATGTACAAGAAAGCTACGATTGCAAGGCATATTGAGGGCACTTAAATCTGCTTTCTGCTTAATCTTACCCTGAGTAGTAGCAATTTTTTTCTTCATGCACCTGCTACACAATCATTGATTAAGTGTGAGCTTTGTTATTTTTGTACATGACAACAGAATTATTTGTTACCACCTTAGAGCTGCAGTGCTCCCTAAACTAACTCACTAAATCTTTTATACTATTTAGGCAAACTTTAAAATTGTATGAGCTGCATACATAGATAATTTTCTTTTCTAAAGTTTGCTGATGGGGCCCTGTTCTTGTCAAATCTACTGAAGCACCAATGAGGAACACCTAAAAAAGCAGATTGTATAAAGTTTGAAGCTCACTCTCCTCTTGGTTTGGGGTTCATCCTGAAATCAGCTGTAGGGACCAGTAAGTGCAGCGTTTGTGACGGTTTTTGGACCCTGAATCTGTAAACATGGGCACCTGCAACTCTAAGGTCTTGCTGTTCGGCCTGACGTGTGCTCCGGGTGTATTTAGTTTCCTTGGTAATGGGAAACCTCATTGCAAGGGGAGTGAGAGTGGGGTCCCTCTATATGGCATGGAACATTTTTGAGGGGATATCAGGTCACAGGATGGTTTAAGCTACAGAGTCTCCTGCTTAGCAAACTCAGCGCACCACTGTGTGGATATGTGGGGAGGTCGGGTTCCCAGATAACAGCACAGTGCACATCCAGTCTTCCAGCTTCTCTCACGCTCCTATTTTTCGTACTCCTCCCAGTTTTTCCTCTACATCACGTGTGTCTCCAGTTTGTTACTGGAGCTGCTGAAGATTTGTTTGATAGGATGAACACTGGTCCAAGTGAAGCCTTTATGTTCCAGACCAAACCTGGAGCTCACCTGAGAACCATAATTCTGCAGCAGCACGGGGGCCAGCGCCGGCACCTGACAGCTTCAAGCCTCCTCCCACCTCTCGGGCCCCTGCCGTTGAAATCCCACCTCACTTACCTCGGCATGATGAGCGAGTGGGTTAATAAATTACAGGTAATCATACATTTCATGGCTGTTTGTTCTTCAGATCACCTCCCTAACAAAACAGGGCACTGCATCATAATATACAAAGAAGGCGGTTGATCTGAAGGAGGCTTGAAGCTGTCAGTTGTTCAACTCCCCCCTAGGCAATTATACCATGCTCAGATCGTTAGCCACAATGCTATCTGCTAATCCAGAATCATCATGCCAGATGTTTCAGGTCTCAAAAGTACAAATTAAACATCAAAGTCTAGTGAAGAGGTGGTCATTATAAGTACTAATTTCTCTTTTCTTGCTCCTTAGGCTTCAGAATTTCACAAAACAGCTCCCTCTGCAGGTCACGCAGCAGCATTGCACTGCTGCTTGAACAAAAAGGCACAGACATCACTGCCAGGAAAGTCTTCAGCACGAACCTCCACTGCTGGCTCAGCCTTCTACTTCACCTGGCCGATGTGAACACCTTCTGCCATTAAAGACTTATTTGTGTAATTTAAATCTTGTAAACCACAAATGAAATGCTGTTTTATTCAGCACAACTGTATAACTGTGGACAATGTACTGCAGACTCAAGTGTGTTAACTATTTTGTTCATTGAAGTCCTTCTAGCTCAAAGTACTCACATTATGCTGAAAGCTTCAAATCCTAGAAAGAGTTTACTGTTGTACCATAAATCTGTCATGAATACACAGGCTGGAGCCAAGTGCAGAGCCAGGTTCTTTACTCAAAGCTGAAGGACAGGCAGGGTCAAAACCAGAATCAATGGGATTTTCAAAAGCCAAAGGGCATATCCAAAGACATGGTCAGAACAGGCAGGGTCAAGGCCAGAGTAGACAGGATTTCCAGAAACCAGAAGGATAACCCAAAATGTAATCATGGTCACAGGCAGAAATAGTCAAAATCCAGACAGCAATCAGAACAGCACACAAATCCAAAAGGTGATAGACGAACGGGGGGGAGTCAATGGATACTCAAAGGATCAAACGCAGGCAAACTTTGGCAATGACAGACACTCAGTAATGGTTGGAAATGTAATACCTCACAGTGAGGCAACAGAACTGCAGGGTGAAAGCAGGCAAGCAGGCTGGTCAGTACTCAGGTGATTGGGAACGAGGGTAAGCTGGGTGCAGTTGGCTGGAGGCAGGAGCTGGGCGTGGTTGGCTTGGTGCGGGCGTGACGAAAGTAGAATTTGATTGGCTTTTTGAAGCTGGGCTTTAATGGAAATAAAAAGTTTTAGACGGAGCTGTTTATAAAATGCATCACATATTCAAATAAAATGCAAAGAACATCAGCCAATAGAGTGAAATGTTATAGAATATTCAATGCTATCAGAGAGAAGGTAGGCCCACCCTCTATGGTAGCAGTTGTCTCCAAACAGGATGCTGTGTATTGCCTGTAAGTTTGTCTGCATTGTATCAGCAGTACTTTCCCCTTATCCCCAATTATCATAGAGTTGACAGCCCCCCCCACCCACTATCAACTGGAGTTTACCCAGAAGCAGACCGTCGAAACTGTGCCAGCCGGGGTTCCATGGCTCAGGCAGAAGGCAGAGCAGCTGGGCAGTGTTTGCTCAGAAAGACCCTCGGTTCCAATGCAGATCCCCAAAGGGGGCTGATGGGCAGGTGGGCACAGCTAGAGGAGGAAGCTCGGAGTGGACCCTCAGTTTCACTCAAGGTGAAAAGGTCATCCACCAGACACCTTCGCTTTGTCCACAAATTTGAGATTTGGCAAAATATCATTTCTGATGCTCAAATTCATAGTTGCAGGAAAATGACGTGGCCTTGAGTGAACTTTCTTTTAAATGTGTAAACGTGTTTTTTAAAACCTGACTTCTTGGCTTTAAGAATACGGCAGTGACCACCTGCTCTTGAATGCTACCGAATATAGGGTACCTTTAACATAGTTACCATTTATCTAGACGTAAATGTCCCTAGCTTGCTGCCTTACACTGCACCTGTGTAAACATCAAACAACAAGGCAGAGGTTTGAGTCCATTGAGAAAGCGAAGGGTAGCTGGTGGAACCAGTGTCTCGTTCGGAATTTCGGAAGATTAACATTCAAAAATGGTAAAAAATATATACCTTAGCTAGCAAAAAACTTTGGAAGTAGTTCTGAAAGCTTTATTATAGATTTACTGCTGTATTAAACGCCTGCAATGCGGTTCTTGTTTCAACTAACTTAACTTCATGGCAGCATTAAAATAACAAATAAATGTACTTGTGAAATGTCGTCGTATAATCAGAGTTGTTGATGGACAACTCTGAGATAACATTGTCTTCTGTAAACAATGCAGACCCAGGCCTCCAAAGCCCCAGAATGCTGGTGATTAATGACTAATCCAACATCTCCGTCTGTCCTCAAGTTTCCTCCGTCTCCTCTTCCACTCCCACATACCCAGAACAGATGCCCTTGGAGGAAGGGGTGGTCGAACGTCCCCTTCAGGGTTTCACCTGCCCCGGGTCTCCACCTGTTTTTTTCTTGCCATGTGACCATTGTGTCACATGATCACAGGGAACACGCTACATGTCTGTGAGGACCGACTACCTGGGTGACAGCCAGCTAAGAGTTTGACTTTACAAACTGAAACACGGGACTTGTGTGCTCTGGCCAGATATGTGCCATGTTGTTCACTTGGAGCCCAGGTGTCAATTGATTGCATTCTGTGAATTTAACAATTCAAATGCAGCGTACGTACAGTGCTCTTCTACCTGTTTTGACATTTTATATGCTAAATGCTGTTGGCTCTTTTACTAGACTAACAACTTTTGTTGACAACTTTTTGCCATACGTTTTGGAGAAAGCCACCATAGCACGATAGCAGAGCAGCACAAAGCTGCCACTGGAACAACCGGCAGGCTCTCGTATCCTAGCTCTGCTTGGGATTATTCAGCAATATGCGATATCATAGACTGTTCTCAGTACAGTCTGCACTCTTCCCAGGAAATAATGATCTGCTCCCTATCCAGTGTGGGAAACTGTTATCAATACTGTCATTGCTCTGTCTGGTGCTCAATACAGTCTACGGCCTACCCAGTAGAATACCCTGTACTCATTTCTTTCTTTGTTCTATCGAGAAAACACGACATGCACTCAATAATATCTGTGCTGTGTCCACACGTCAGTGTTTACGTTCCACCCCATACCATGAACTCTACTAAAGTGGTCTCTCTACATTTTATCATAAGAAGCTATAACCCCCTCCACCCGCTGACAGCATTTTTCCTACCCTCTTACCCACAGACCTTGCTTCCCCAGCTATGTCAAAGCCCAGTATTTGGTATGTGCAGCTAAAGTTCTGATCTTGTGCTTATTTGCGCGACTGAAACTTGCGGCGAGGATGGCTGGGCAGCTCAAGTGTGGGTTGTGAGGTAGAAGCAAACAATTTTGTTTTTCTTTTAAGTTGCAGCCTGGCAATCTTGGGTCACGTTCGATTATTCACTTCCTCGCCGAATCGTGTCGGAGAAGGTGCATTTGAAGGGACATTAATCATGCATCTAACTGAGTATCTGGAAATGCACGGCCGCAGGCACACGCAGCGCTACCCCCAGAGAAAGGCAGCCAAGAAAACCACGCACACGCAGCACCCGGCTGGAGAGCCTCTGCCCACGGCGCGCCGCCCCCGCCGCGGCACTAGGGAGACCCTCAGCGTGTCCACAGCCGTTTCCGTCCCCTTCCCTTCCCATCGTACGCACACACTCGCATTATTCGTCCGCTGCACTGCAATACGCAACATCTCACGTTAAGGCAAACGGAATCGCACCCAAGCGCAAGAAATACCCCAGATATGGGCAAATGTGGAAAAAAAGATAATAATAAGGGAGCCACAGTGCATGGCCTCTAATAAATCTTTTATCATTTCAAACTTGATCAAGTCACTTTTTATAAAATTAAAAGTGTCACTATGAAATACTACTGAATTAAATAAATCCGGTCTATCATTTGATTGTTTGCTCTGTTGCATTAAGGCGCATTTTCTTTTCCTTTGCATTCACCTGTCATTATGATGTGAAACACCGTGCAGCTTTTACACCGTGAACTTTCCCTCACTTCAAGCGGCCGCCTTTCGTTGCATCACCGCTTCCACGCACCTTGTGCGTTCGGTGCGGTTCCGTAATTCACTGAACCCGCATCGTCTGCGGGAGACACGGACGGCCGCCTGAACATAAAGGCTGAAAGGCAGAATAGGGACGATAACGCAGATAAGAGGCGAGGGTATGCAGCTGCCCACCCAGGACCGTCTCTGCATCATAGCGATCTCCTTTCCGGTCGCCTGCTTCTGCGTGTGTCTCTGCGTAGTTCGGCGCTTACATCGTCTCCTCTCCTCCCTCTCCATCCCTCCCTCCCTCCGTCTATCTGTCTCTCTCCACACATTCACTGCTCCCCCGCCCCTCCATGCCTCATACACACTTTTAGGTGTGCGATCCACGCACCACCCCGACTCCACACACACGTGGTGGTGGTGGTGGGGGGGGCTTTGCTGGATATATGCATTCGAGCGGAGCCCACAAGCTTCAAAGGCTCGGTCCAGTTGGAGTGCAAAGACGATCAGCAAGGAGATTGTGAAGCCGGAGTTAAAAGTACCAGCGACAGTGTGTAGAGGAGCAGACGAAGCAGGCAGCCTTTGCTTCTAGTTTAATGCGCTGCTAGGCTTGACAAGAGAAGGAGGATAAAGAAGTCGGTACTAAACTTCGGAGTTCGCTTAGAATCGCTTTACTTGCGTGTGTGACTGGATGTCAATACAGCCTTTTAAGCTTGGGATTGGTCCGATCCAGCGGGGTTTCAACTTACCCTTAAATTTGTTTTCTTTTCTTTTTTCATCAAAAATAAATTTATTTTATGCCTCTCCTGAAGAAGATTTGAAGATCCCGGCACAATGAGGTTTGCTTGTCTTTAGAGGTTCTTGGGCTCCGTTGAAGACCCACAGATGGGAGCGAAGTTCTGAAGGTAAGCTGGATGGATGCACAGTCTGACTGCTGCACGTGTGTGTGTAAAAGGTGTGCTTTTCACTTTCAGACTCCACATGCATGCAGACGAGAACGAACTGCGATTCTGCTCAGCAGCTCATTTTAATTCATGATAAAACTTTTCTCCTTCAAGATGCAATTGATCTCGTTATTCTTGTCTCGTCTTCCTAGTTGGAAGTCAGTCCCGTCTAAGTGGCGCAAAACCCCAAACTGATATTTCGTAGTACAGTTTAATAAGGACAACTTTCTAGGAAACAGCAGACGCACGCATTAAGAGACACGCGACCCTCGGGTTTCTAAGTGTCGCTGTCCAAGGTAGCTCGCGCCAAACGGCCGGCGCGCGCTAACGCTCGTGCGGGAATTACCGCGACTGGGAGCACGTAAGTAAGATCTGTGGACATTAATATGAGAGAAGGTTCTTCACTTCTCCAGTTCTGGCAATGTCTCTACTGCATCTTGTCCAGATGACAGTCCAAATGAGGATCGCGGTGAAACTCTCCAGTGCGAATCTCTGCACTCGCAGAAACGCGAAGACTGGAGCGAGGTGCTTGGAACTTTTCTTAAAAATTGCACGGACTACGACATGATGCAAACCGTAGGGATGATGTGGAGCGATTCTGGATCCAAACGCATCAGTCATTATGATCCGCCTTCGTTTCAAACGTACACATTGATAGAAGTAAAGAGAACTGATAGAAGAGAAGTCTATAGACCACGCCAACTATATCTGCTGGGGGCATTCGTGAATGGACACTTTTTAAAAAATTCTAAGACCAGCACATTGATGGAAATATTCTCATTTCGTAGTTAAATCGCAATGCATTCGGACACCAATCTACATTCACATCGTGCGTCATGCATGTTTGTCCACATACTAGATCAGCTTTAAAATCTCCAGTTTTTCGGTGTTGATAATAACGTCTAGTCAGGTTGGTCTGGCGTGCAGATCACCAAAAAGGCACGTAAATCGGAGTGCTTATTTGCTTTCAGATGGTTTTGCGAAGGACTCAGATATTTGTAAGCAAAAACAGACGTCGAGTCAGTGTGTCAGTGCGAGCTGAGTTTATGAAGTCTTACGGGATCAGTGATGCAGTTGTTGAGAAGACAGCACCTTTCCCTCTGGTTAATAATAATAAACAATAATAATAATATTAATAATAATAAATTTAAAAGCAAGTCAAACAGGAGCAACTTAATGAGACTGAAAGCATACATATGGCAAGAACACCTGTCTATTTTGCGCTGTTTCAGTGCGTACCTTTCAACAGCCACGTGTTAAGACCATCCTAGTAGAGGAAACAGTTATACATGGACATCTCGCAACGACTTAGTGAGACCTGAGACGTGTCTGTTCCGGTTTCCATATAAGGAGATTTTACCAGACTGACATCACTGAGACTGCAATGCGCATGCGGCATGTTATCCAGCGCTGCGCCTCGTGCATCATGAAGACGTGAGCGACTAGACTTAGAAGCCAAGTCCCGCCGAGTTGTTAACAACACCTCAGACTCCTGACGATAACGTCCTCATCTGAAAATCTGTTAAGATTTCAGTTCACAGTTACACTATTTTTCTCCCTCAACTCATAATACCTGAAGCAATATTTTCAACAATCAACAGCTTTTGGTTAATTATAAGTATATTTGTTTAAATGTAGATTTTGTTCCCTTACCTCATGTTTCATTCCTTATTGCGGTTTTTTTATAGTTAAAAGGTAACTGGATTCACTGACAGGATGTTCAAAATAGAACATTCATTACTGGATCATTACCATTTACATCCATTTATGTAATATTAGCATTTGCCCTTGTGATGTCTCTCTTTCTATGGTATTTTATAGTAATTTGGCTTATGTTTGGAAAGTGCTTTAGTATCTTAAGCTATGTCTGTGATCTGTTATAACGATGCATGTTCCCCACAGGTGATCGTCATTAGGTGTAGAAGTATGAGAACTCATTATATTCTGGCCAGTTATGCAGTACCGTAGCTTTAATGGCTAAATATTAGACTTCATTGTTTCTCCTGAAAGTCGCCCTCTCATTGGCCGCGAGTGGCGCGTTTCTTTACTACAGCATATGTCACACACAGCCACGTGGTTCCTTTACTCGCTGCGATGAAACACGTCCAATGGTCTTCTCGGACTCCTTGACAAGTCTCCTTTGGAGTGAATCAGGTTTCTGAAGAAACATTGCCTTCCACAGCCACATACAGAAATCTGACCTAACAGATGAAGCCATTTATTGTTGTAAAAAAGTGGAGTTAGTCTTGGGTAGCACATTATCCAAGGTAAAGGATCAGAGTATGAGGTAGCCCTCGTCCACCCCGTTAATTCGGGCTCAGGGGTTCTGTGTGCAACCCCATTGGGAGTCCAACTAAGACGAGACAGATGTCGACATGTCTAGATACAGAAATGAAAAAAAAAATTAAAGGAGGCTACAAACAGCAGGAAACACAGTGAACACAAGGCGGGTGACGTTAGGTATTTTAAGCCTAGGTTGGAACATGTTTTCACACCGGGGCAGGGAAAATTAGTACTGGACATTAGTACTGGATTAACAGGGCAGTAATTTAGCTTCCAGCATGAATCAGCACCAGCAGGCATTAGCATTTCATCACCATTGAGTCTGTTAATGTGAGAGAAGAACAGCACAGTATTGCAAAGTTAGCCAAACTCTCATTTAGATGCCAGCCTACGTTTTTCTATATTTTTCCTTCTCACTTTTTGGCCAGACCTCATCCCACGTCTCTAGATCAGTGCAGGCCATCAAAAATAAAACCAAACAGCAGCACTAAGCGTCCATTACACAACAAATGGACAAGAACGCAGGGGAATTTGACTCATGCAAGCTTTACAGAAGATATTTTTGAAAGCTCGGGATGTGTGCATAATCTGTAGCAAGTGAAAGCCCGCTAATGTCCCCTCGCTCATGAAACGTTTATCTCAGCAAAAATGTAAGCAACACAACACACCTCAGGCAATCAGCCGCCTCTTCCTTTTTCTAAAGCAGCCGTTGCCATAGCTACGACGTGCCCGTATCTCGTGGCCCGAGCTGAGAGGAGGCGGGTGAAAAGGCTTTCCACGTGATCGCCAGACCTCCTGGCTCTCCACTCGGTTACAGGTGCTCTTGAAAATAAAGCGACAAAATGATGGGATGGCGTTCTTTCCAGGCTGTGGCGGGTTCACATCCCAGTTTCCCAAGGCTGCCGAGTGAAAGATGAGCTCTTAATTTCGGGTTCATATGTAGAGGCAGCAGAGTTAAAACCCTGAGGTGTGGCTGGGGTGCAGCCACATGGGTGCCTCTGAAATGTAAAAATCCCGAATGGCAGTATTGAAGAAACTGAAACCTTCAAAGCTGGCAACTGAGTATGTGTTTTTGAAAAGTGTAAACAGAATTTACAAATGCGCATAGATGATAAATAAAAAGAGCCTGACAGTGGATCGCGGAGTCTTGTGGAGAGTGATGGTGGTCTTGTTGACATTTAAAAGGAGGAACAGGAGACCATCTCACTACACTGGGTGATGCCAACATGGGGATCCCTTCTCTAGAATGGGTCTGTCATTCCGGCCCAGCTGACAACATGCTAGCTTAGAGGGGACTGGGGAGCTAATGAACATTTAATATGAAAGCAGAAATGCAAAAGCTTAATGATGTATGGAACTGTGGCGGAGATGGTCGACGGTCAGTAGCATGAACTGGGGTGGAACAGGGCTGAGGTAGATCACGTGGTCGCCATCAAGAAGCCAAAAGGAGAGCCAGTACTAGCCATGGGCTTTGAGGGACTTGCTATCACCGTTTCCATGGGAATGCAACTTGCGTCCAAAGCTGAAAGACCGGCCCTTGTCCCTTGTAGCAGATGTGCCAAGTGCTGAAATAGACACACTGTTCAGCCTGTCATGAATGAGTCATTTGATGGCTCGAGTTAATAGCGTGGGAGTGGGACTCAGGGAGTTGTGATTGGGGGGTTGCCTTCTCGCAATGTAATGTTTATCGTTTGCACGTGTCCGTAACTCCATGCAGCTCCCCTGCAGACAAAGTCGTTTGATGAGTTCAATTACCTATCGTGATCCTACCTACCTACCTACCGTATCTCTCCAGTTAAGGACAGCCTACTTGGTTATCATGAATAGAACAGGACAGTATTCATTTCTGGAAATTCGGAATTCAGGTGTATGAGTCTTTTTCCCGCTGCAGTTGCTCAGGTTTGGACTTCTCTTTTGTCCCTTCTAACCCCACAGAGCTAAAGTAAACCAAGGCCAACTGGACCACACCCTTGGCTAACCATTAGCATTTCTGAAGGACCGGATCAGGTTCTTCAAACACCACAGCCAACCTCCAAGGGTCAATTAAATCATCAGACGCCAATCAGATCATCTGAAGTAAAGGAGAGGCACAGCAAGAAAGAGGGAGAGAGAGGGGGAGAGATTAGCTCATCGTACTGGGAGTTTCCCTCCTGCCTGCATCTTCAGTTGTCCCTCACAGACCTCAAGCTTCCCGGACCGCGACCATGACCCTGGCTTTCGTCTTGTCCACCTGGATGGCCCTGCTGCTGCTCGGCCCTACCTCCAGCACTCCATCTGGCCCCGCCTCTGAGACCTGCGTCACCCTGGTTCAGGGTCGCTTCTTTGGGTTCTTCTCCTCGACCACGGCCTTCCCCAGCGCACCCTGCTCCTGGACCCTGCAGAACCCAGACCCCCGCCGCTACACCGTCTTCGTCAAGGTCACCAAGCCCACCGAGACGTGCCAGCCGCGTCGCCTGAAGACCTTCCAGTTCGACTCCTTCCTGGAGACGTCCCGCACCTTCCTGGGCATGGAGAGCTTCGACGAGGTGGTGAAGCTGTGTGACGCCTCCACTCCCGTGGCCTTCCTGCAGTCCAACAAGCAGTTCCTCCAGATGCGTAAGGTCCTTCCCCAGGAGGAGCCCATAGTTGTCGAGAGGGAAGACGAGTTCAAGGCTGAGTACCTCGTGGTGGGAAACCGCAACCCCAGCATGCCGGCCTGCCAGATGCTCTGCCAGTGGCTGGAGGCCTGCTTAGCGACTAGTACCCACGCTAACCCCTGCGGCATCATGCACACACCCTGCCAGTGCTGGGAGACACCTCAGCGCAAGTCCAGTGGCTGCTACAGGGGCGGAGTCTACCTGGACAAATGCAACCCTGGCCTGCGAGAGAGTGGCCGCGACGCCGAGATTATGGGTGAGTACAGCCAGCCGCCAGACACCTGTCCTTTACTCTCTTAAAGCGACACCGCTCCCTTAGTTAACACACCCCTCAGCACCGAACTCACGCTACACACCTGTCCCGTTCTTACATGGGGGGGCAGAGGAGATGTGCAGAAAGTTCTGGAAACGAGGAGAATGCACAAAGATCAGTCACCTTCAAACATCTGCAGATATGACAACGTAATGGAAGAGGAGCGACAACTTCAGGTTTCGATCGTTTGTAACGTATCGTCAACAGGCATTCTGGCTACAAGAACACATGACTTACACTCGACCTGTGGCCTTTTGACTGGATGTTTGGCCAGAGGTGGATGTTGCTGAAAGCAGGGAAAGCAGCACTGACGATTTTGAAAAGGCTGTCATACAAAGAGGGTGCAGAGTTTTACAAAGCTGCAGAGAGTGGTGGGGGGGGGGGGGGATACGTGAGAGAAACGAACTGTTGGAGGGAATGGAAGTGGAACAGTGGTGGTTACCATGACGACGTGCTGTCTCCTGGATGCTTGGATGATAAAGAGGGAGGGGAGGGATTGCGTCACTGTCAAAACTTTTGTCGAGAAGCACAAAGCAGCACAGTGATATAGCACCACGTACAGCCTGCAGGCAGGTGCACCGTCGGTTCCCCTCCATTTGCCTCCTCGTTTTTCCCCTTAGGCAACATTGTCACATTTAAAGAGCTCGTCGCTGCCCCCATGTGGGCGTGCGAGTCCCAGCGTGCATGTGGGTTTGCAGGTGCGTGTGCTGCTCCTCATTGGTATTCCAGCGACAACGCTGACTAGCAGCTCTGATTGCTCGCTGCGGCTGAAGGAGTGCAAGGTGCAGACGGGGGAGGGGGGCACTGCCACGTGGTGATTCTCAAGCCTCACAGGTGACGAGGCAGTCAGCATGCAGTCAAACCCTCAGTCAGAAAGGATTAGAATTGCAATTATAAAGTTAATCCTGAATTATTTTTGCCGTCTGCATGTAACTATTCTGCCATAACAAGTAGCTCTACAAGCTATACAAGCAGAATAAATTTGCAATATTATCCTCCTCTATGTTGATTTTTTTTTTCCTGTGGTTTGCTGTGGTACAGTTACTCGTGTTGCCCTGTAGGTGGCAGCACTTGCATTCACTGGCACCTCCCCCCCCCATATTCTGACGCAGGTTAATATTGGACATTAATGTCTCAAACCCATATGCTCAATTTGCTTTTGGGCAAGTTCAATACCGACAAGAACTACCTGAGACAGCTTAACAACAAATGATTATGCCATGTACTGAATGATCTTCGATAATGTCACCTGTTGCCTGAGTTTAGTACCACTCACTGTTTTGAATCCTCAGAAAAGACACGATATTATCAGACATTATCAGATTTCTTCTTATAAAATAATATAAAATATTAGGGGAATTTTAGTTAACATAAATTAGACATTTCTTTGAGCCAACAGGATTTAGAAACTGGGGTAGAAAAGAGTCGCATTGTAAATGAGGGCAGGAAAAGTTCCTTAAAGTGAAAAACAAGTCATTACTCTCAGCTTGAAGTGGACAGGAGAGAAAGGACTGAGGGATTATTACTTGAACGCTGGTCAGAGATGAGTGAAAATCTCGTGTGAGGACTGTTCAGTGGGTTACATTACAATGTGTCATTGTAATCAGTTTAACTTTATACTCAGGGTTTAGCCTTTCTAAAAGTCTCTTCACAGAAACTTCCTTTTTTTCTACCCAGCCCCTTTTGTGCTGGGGCTCGGGGGCGGGGCTCGCTGATGTCATCCGGGTCTCATGAAGGTGAATTCTCTTGTGACGCAGGGGGTTGGAGTTCCTGGGGCCGCTGGTCAGAGTGCAGCAATGAGTGCGGGGGTGGAGTCCAGATCCGAAGCCGTACCTGTCAGTCCAACCTGGCTGAAGGGTTCCTGTGTGAGGGTGTGGTTGAGGAAGGCCGGCCCTGCAACTCCCAGCCCTGCATTGGTAAGTCTGCCTGTCTGTCCCTGTCAAGCTGCATATCTGTAAGCCAAACTCAGCAGGCTTGTCCGTATATGTAAAGCCTTTCTGTATACCTTCCAGTAAACCAATCCCTATAGGCCTGTCAGTACTACTGTAGCTTATCTTGTTTTGGCCTGTCTGTTTGCATTTAGCTTGTCTGCCCCTAGATCATTCTTATAACCTCTCTGTCTGCATTTAACCTGTCTGTCTCCAATAAATCTGTAACCAGTTTGTCTGTATTTAGCCTGAGTTAATTATTGTAGCCTGTCTTTAATGCCCTGAAGTATGAATTAGTGAAACTGCAACTTAGCCCTAATTGGTCCAGATGTTGACCGATCTCAGTATTCCCTGCATACCATTATAGATACCCACAGAAGCATTGGCAAATCAAAAGTGCTGTTTGATCAATAGCTGTAGCCAGTAAGCCCCAGTAATGTAGCACTCAGCTGGGGTGAAAATCAACACGCAGCAAGTACCCAGCAAATAAAAGGCTGCAGGAACCCGCATTAGCTGCATTGTGCTCCTGCGATAGTGTCTGCGGCTAAAATGCGGCCAGCCCGTGCTGGTACCACGGGAGGCAGAGGCCGCCAATGGCCAGCCCAGAGTTGTACCACCTACCGAGACAGAATCAATAGTCCACAGAAGTTCAGCCTTGTGAGTCGGCACGAAACCTAGGAGGGGAATCAAAGGCACAGCGGACGATTTAGGGGAATCAGTCTAACACAACAAGAAGCTAGCTGCCAATGATTTTAACCCCCCCCCCCACCCACCGTGTGAACGGTGAGAACTTCAGTCATTTGAAACTGTAAGCCACTGCAACTCAGTTATATGAGGTCTGTGAAGTTCAGCATCCACACGGCTTTGCTGACCCCTGACCGTATCCTTCCTGCAGGCAAAGCGCGCTCCAGAAGTCAGTCTCTCCGTGCCATCGACAGTCGCAAACGAGAGAACGTGGACGCGCCGCGCTATGGAAATCTGGCACCCCATACCGGTGAGGAGGTGGTACAGCTGACGTGCTGCTTGACGTTCTTATGAAGACATGTGAGGCACATTAGTGTGTGGACCACCAAAGAGCTGTGGTAGGGTATCGAGGAATGGCCTGTCCTTAGATTTGGAGAAGCGATCTTGGGTACTATGGAAACAGGCTATGAACAATTAAGTAGCACACGGATCGTTGGAGATCAGGATCTAGAGGTGCTCGAGAGTGGTGCGTAGAACTGACTGGTTCCACCTCGAACATGGAACCTGGGATATGCTCTTGTGTGTGTTTGAGGGGTTACTCACCACACCGATGACTCACCCCACTCACCCCACTCTCCCCCCTACACAGTAGAGGCCTTGACTGATGAGTGGTCCACCTGGAGCGAGTGCTCAGCTACCTGCGGCCCGGCCTCGCAGACCCGCACCCGTTTCTGCACTACCTCTTCCAGCAGCGCCCCCTGCGCCGGGCCCCTCCGCGAGAACCGCCCCTGCAACACCACTGCCTGCCCCGGTAAGTCATCGGTCACTGGCCACGCCCCTTTTCATCACATATCCACACCATCTCCAAAATATCCCCCGCCTCCACGTGGGGGGGTCCTCCCCAATGGGTATGCCCAGCCTCCTCCTTTGCGCCACCTCCCCTAAAAACACCATTTTCCCCCCTATTTCTGAAAGGATTTTGAAAAAGCTCAGTGCTGATTTACAGGCCCATACATTTTAGCTCGTGGTGTATATAAGCAGTTTACGATGGCTCATAGAGGCTGAGTGTGTATTCGACACTGATCCCCCTGCATCCTTCCCTCCTGCTCTCCATCCCCAGTGCACGGAACCTGGGATGAGTGGTCCCCATGGAGCCTGTGCTCCTCCACCTGTGGCCGAGGCTACCGCGAGCGCTCCCGCACCTGCAAGCAGCCGCAGTTCGGAGGAAGCCCCTGCAGCGGCCCAGAGAGGCAGACAAAGTTCTGTAACATTGCCGTGTGTCCCGGTGAGTGGCATCTGCATCCCCGGTCCCGGTCCGTTAAATATCCACGAAAAATCGATAAAATATTGGGTGACAGAAAGACATTAGCAAACTTCTAATGAAAGAACCTGTACAAAAAAGTCCATCCTTTCTTTTGTTATAAATTTCATGTAATAATCAATCATTATGAACACTACAAATGCCATGCTTTCCTCAGTATTGAAAATCCCCCAAAAAATCAAGACTGTGGTTGCTCTCTCCTGTCACCTAGTGGACAGTATTTGTAATAAGAGTTCTAGTCCCTGAAGTCTCTTTATGTCTGGCTCCCTCTAGTGGACGGTGCTTGGACTGAATGGTCCCGCTGGAGCTCCTGTTCGACCACCTGCTCTAACGGCACGATGCAGCGTACACGTGAATGCAACGGCCCGTCCTATGGGGGTGCAGAGTGCCGTGGGGAGTGGCTGGACATGCAAAACTGCTTCTTAGCTGAATGCCCAGGTGAGCACCGGCCACAAATTAGAACTGGTCACGTGACAGTTGTAAACAAAGCCTCCCTTCGACAGGCCTGGGCTCCTGATGCATTATTTGTCTCCTTTTCACAGTGAATGGCAAATGGCAGCCATGGGGAGCTTGGGGCAGCTGCTCCAGGAGCTGTGGGGGGGGCAGCCAGGTACGGCGTCGGTTCTGCAGTGGTCCCTTTTTCGGTGGGGTGCCCTGCCCAGGCAATCGGGAGGAACTGCGACGCTGCAACGAGAAGAGATGCCCAGGTCAGTGGCCTGGCCAGTATCTATGGTTTTGCCTCTAATGCAGAGCTGCAGTTGGTCACTTCTGTTTGACCTTTAAAACGTCCTTCAGACTCCCCAGTCTGGCTTTATTGTGTATTAGAAATGCCAGGCTTAGCACTCTGAGAGTGAAGCTATATTTATTGGGGCAGTTTGGACTGAATATTCATCTTTAAATGGAAGGAAGACTGGCATCAAAATAGCTGGAGCTTGTGAGTGTGTGTGAGTGAAGCCTCTTGAGACATTAGCTAATGCCTCTTACTGAGCCACAGAAGGGTCATCTGTCTCCCCGTCACGGCTGAGCGGGCCTTGAGTGCCTGTTTCTGAAGGTGCCACGGCTCTCTGTCCACAGAGCCCCATGAAATCTGTGGCGAGGAGACCTTTGCCGATGTCATCTGGAAAAAGACTCCCGCTGGCGACACTGCGGCTGTACACTGCCCCCCCAGCTCCTCAGGTAAGACTGCTGTCACCAATCTGGGGGACAGCAGGGGGCGTACCGATAAAAGAAATGTGTTTGTAACTAAAAGGCAGAAAGTTGGTTGTACCAACTTTAATACACTTTAATACATAACTGAACATATAAATTAGAAACTGTTTACATCTGAAATCTAAAAACAGTAGTCATTATGCCTAAGGCTGCAATGATAAACATGCGTCAGACTAGAACAGGTCATCCGAAGGCAGGATTATGTAATTTACACACACCACAGCCTAATTTGACTTTCTGTTAACTGGAACCCTTCTTACACCGAAACAGGGCTGATTCTCCGACGGTGCACTTTTAACGAGGCTGGTGTTGCTTTTTGGGAGAGACCCACCTACATCAAGTGTATTTCCAACGACTACCGGGACCTCCAGAAACTGGTAAATATGGTATTTCACCGTGAAACCAATTAGCCAGATAATGGGTCATAATAGTAGTAGAATTTTCCAGCATTTTCTTACAATTACATAGTAAATGCATAAGGTGCACATTTGGTATTGAAAGTCATGGCTAGGAGGAAATATGAATGGTAACAAGCACTGAGCTGTGATGGACTGGCATCCCAGTAGAAGGCAACAGTCACTGAGTATAGTGTGAGAATTGTAGTTTTGAGTGAAGTCTTCATACAAATCAGGGGATCTAACCTTTTCCCTCAGACGCGTGACCAGCTCTCCAGGACTCAGAGGGGAGTGTTGGATGACGGAGTTTCTGAGGTCCTCGCCAAACTGAAGGCCACCTCTGACGACGGAACCACCTACAGTGGAGATCTGCTGGCTATCATTGATATGCTGAAGAACATGACCGACCTGTTCAAGGGACCAAACTACAACCCCAGTGCTGTGGACGTGCAGGTCGGTCTGCATTCGCAAGTCAAGCGATCCTCCGAAATGATGCTGTAAAGAATCGGACGTGCATTTAACTGAACACCCAGATCGATTTCCACACAGGGTCAGCATTCAAAAGACCCAGGACTGAAAGTTTAAGAATGAGAGAAGTTGCAACATGTATTGCTGTTTAATGAAACTTATCTGGAATTAATCTGATGCAACCAAATGTTGTTTTTCGTTTTAGTTAAATTTATCATTAGCACGTCACCCAAGACGCTCTTTAGCAGAGAACAGTTTTTGCGTGGGATGTCTGTTTTCCTCAGACTTGGCTTTCATGTACAGAAGCTTCCAGTTTAAGTTACTTACAATTCTGCATCCAAATGTGTGTTCCTCCGCAGAACTTCGCCCGTTCGGTCAGCAACTTATTGAAAGAGGAGAACCGTGAGAAATGGGAGGAAGCCCAGATGGTGAGTGGTCAACACCACATAGCCCATGTCCTCTGCTCGCTCATCACCACACGCGAGATCAACAAGGAGATCAACTCTTAGGATGTATCGCCATAAACACAGCACTGTAACGTTTCCCACGTCATTTTCGAAACACGAGTTAGATGGACCCTCCTCAGAATGATAGGCTAATTGCGAATCGTGAGTCTTTCTAGAGTATTTGGTGCGGAGTCCAAAACCCTCTCCCTCTCTTCATTAGCTGGTGCCCAACATCAAGGAGCTTTTCCGCCTGGTTGAAGATTTCGTTGAAGTGATTGGCCTGCAGATGGAGGATTTCCAGGACACTTACGAAGCTACAGATAACCTCGGTTAGTCTTTGGCTACCTTCTGCTTTGTGTGACGTGGATTTCCTCTACCTCCCTCGGCTGTAAACTGTGATGTCATCAGCCAAGTCAAGCTGTGCTGTGCTCCTCTCTGCGGTACCCGTAGAGATTACCACGATATTGCTGGGGCACTCAGCCAGCTATTTTTTGCTAAAATGCCTTTTTGACCATGTGGCTTTTCCCTTCGTCAGTACTGAGCATCCACAAGCGTCCCGCCACCGTCAACTCTGACATCAATTTCCCAGTGAGGGGCTGGAGGGGGATGATGGAGTGGGTCAGGAAGTCAGAAGACAAGGTCACCATCACCCAGAATGCAGTGTCAACAGCCATGCCAGGTACAGGGAAACGTACCCAGAATGAAACATAATCACGCTGTCTCTCTTGACACGATTCTATCTCCTTGACCTTTCTGGGCATTTAAGTAAATTATGTTCAATGTGTTTTGTCTGTTTCAGAAGCAATCAACAGCTCCTATGTGACCGGGATTGTTCTGTATAGAAACCTAGGCAGCATCCTGTTCCTACAGAGGTGAGGTCAAGCGTAGCCTGTTGTTTATTCAGGTCATCTTTATTCATGGGTGAAGATCTAAAATGGGGAGCTAAAGATCTGACTCGAGGATTAGTATTTAAATTCTTATCACCCATCCATCTATCATCTTCCAACCTCTCTTCCAGAGCAGGATCACAGGGATTCTTATATCACATTGACCTAAATTGTAATTGAAATGTTTGTTTTTTTATGGTTGCTTATAGTGTTTAATAGATTTAGCTTCTGGAGGACAGTTAAAAGGGAGATAAACAGTCAACAAGGTTAAAGTTGGTGAACGCAGTCTCCCCTGTTGCCGTGCAGGAACACCACTGTGCTCAACTCCAAAGTGGTCTCTATCACAGTCAGACCCACGCTGGACTTCCTGCCTTCCCCAATTGAGATCGAGTTTGCTCACGCCTACAATGTGAGTCCTCCAGCAGTACCACCCCACATGCCTTCTCAGATGTATACCATGATGTCAGTGTACACTTTGGAAAGAAACGTCGAGCCATTGATCTGTGTGAGGAATGTGTGATCTGATTGATACCCTCTCGGTTTCTGTGCAGAGCACCACCAACCAAACCTGCATCTCCTGGGATGAAAGTGAAAGGTAGGCTTACCTTTTCTTCCTCCACGGTTCTACCATGGTTCCACCTTGGTTCTACTCTCTAGGGGCCGACTACTCTTTGCTCATATGGGAAGAGCCCTTTAGAGTTAAAGCACCACGGGCCTCCTTATCAGTCTTTTATTCATGCTAAGCACCGTGTCTGGGCAGTTAGGAATCTCTGAATCAAAGCCAGGATTCATCCTGAGATTCAAAGCTGGAACTATTTTCATAAAAAAAAAAAAAATGTCTGCTTTCATATTTCCGCTTGAAAGCAAAACTTTTTCCTGTGAGGTGTACGACTTTAATGCACTTCTCTTTCTCCTGGGCTGAAAATGAACATGTAAAGCTTTCTTGGGCCTTAAAAGCATAATTAGGGGGTTTTGAAATCTCAGTGTGGCACATCTGGTCAGGCAGGCATCACTATTCTGAGACGGTTTCTCCAGAACACCCTCCACGTCACCGCGGCTTTGGCGAAGGCAGGCCAGTATTTCAAATTTGGCCCCTGCCAGGTGTAATTATCAATAACTTCAGTCCTCAGTCACTCGCTCAGCAGGACTTCCTTCCTCTTTTCCGTCAGACTCAGGCACGGCTCCTCTACTTATGTGACGTCTTTATGTCAGAGGTTCACCACTAGTGAAGCTTAGAAGCATTTCCCACAATGCCCTGAGTGCAGCAACAGAGAGTCTCAGTTCGGTATCAATGCCTAGACCATGAACACAATGCACGCTCATATACCAAAACCATAACTCACTTCATATTGTAAAACAAACACAATATTAACCTAAATTTAAACCGGTCTCTAATGCACACCTCCCCTCCATACCGGGTTCGAATGCCAGCGTCACGCTGGCACCCTCTGCCATGAGCCTGGACGGCTCCCTGCGATAATATTGCCAGGGGATCTCACACCTTTCCCACGCACAGCCAGCCCCTACAGAACACGTGCTCTCCGTTCCGTCTTCCCAACGTCGAGCGACCTCAGTGCCTTCATCAGCCACTGACGCTCCTTTTCCCTGCCAGAAAATTGCAGTTTCTATTTAAAAATCAAGCGTGAATATAAGTTGGTCTTATTGACCTCCAGTTTTTGTGCCAAAATAGAATATTTGGGGCAGGGAACTTGAAGACACTAGATTACCCATCCCATTAACCATCTTTTATTTTTATTTTTTGATCTTTTATTCTAACCTCTGAGGGACACGTGCAGCTGTGGTGTTTATTAATGATGGTATAATGTCTCAAAGCCTTCCTATCGACCCACATGTCAGAACCGTCATCAGGCTGCGGGGGGAAGTGAGAATGAAAAGATTCGGGATTTGCCCAGCCATACTGCCCACTGTGACTAGTCCTTGGGCCTCCGTGAGGTTTACAGCATGTTGTTTACCAGTCACGGTGGACTAACAGTTCCCAAATGCCACCGATTGTTGAGTTAAGTGGTATTTCCTAAGAGAAATTCGTGGACCTTGTACCTAGATGACATGACAATAACAGAAGTCAATAGCCAGCTGTGAAAGTTAATTTCCCGTCTCGAACCCCTGCCCACTCACCACCAGTCAGAGAGGAAAAGAGCGAGACCCCCCCAATCTGCTCTTCACTCAGATCTTAACTAATGCACAGAGCCTTCACGTCGGTTTTCTTGCATTCAGAGACGTGGCGTCTGCTGTCCATTTTTGGAGTCGCCTTGCTGTCTTTGCATGGCTTCATGAACACCTAAAATGCACACCCCAGGTGTGATCACACAAAAATAGGGGATTACAATGAAATTAGGCACGTTCTTCTCAGCTTTGCTTAGTAAACTGGATATGAAACTTGTGGTTGCCCCTGTTACGAGCAACGTTACTACTGGTTATACTGAGTCAAAATATGCCTCATCTACAGTATACTTCAGAGCATCTGCATGCACAGCTTACACTGACTCCTGAAACAGTTGCATTAGGGAGTGGAAGTTGCACCGGTAATTGGTTTTATGTCAGAATACCTGGGCTCTGCACCCCGCATCCCCCGCATCCCCCACCCCCCTCCCCCCGCCTAAAGCCGCTCTCCTCCGTGGCGCAGCTCGTCTCTGCTCGGCTCCTGGTCTGCGCGGAGCTGCAGATCGGTCCCGGTCGACGCACACCGGACGAGATGCGTGTGTGACCGACTCTCCAGCTTCGCCGTCTTAGCGCAGCTCAGCCCGGACACGGTAAGAGCCGCCGACTGCATGCGTGCGCGGGCTGCACCGTGCATCTGCATGGAGCATGTCTCCGGCTGCATTGTTGCGCAGCCGCCCCCACTGCTGCGTCCCCCCCCCCCGCCTCCCCCGCGCGGTAGCTGCATGTCTGCGCTGCTGCGGGAAATGGACTATAATTATTATAGCGGTAATCAGTCAGGTCTCCTGCGCGTACAGTGATGCCATTCATACGATACAGAGAAATATGAGAAACATACGCGAAATTGCCATTTATTCTCCTCCGTATTGCATCCTTGGATTGAAATTCCTGGCGTTAATTCGTGAATTATTTTATTGCGGATTTTTTTTTTCTTTTTTTTTTCTTTCCCGTGATATGAGAGTACATAAACAGCGTAGCGTAACGGTGTTTATGTGCCATTTTATGTAATGACACCATTAAGAACAAACCCTCTTCAGAGATGATGTTTTACTGGAGGTGCTCCGTGTTACCTAATTGCCATGTATGTTTCCCATTGTGTTGAGGGAAGGTTCACTGTCTTGCTGTAAGATTCCACAGATCACGTATTATCACACTATGACTTATAGTACTATGTTCCCAGTTGCCATGGTAACAGCATCTGCAGTATAGACCTGATGAACTGTGGGGGGTTGGGGTGGGGCTGCAGTCCTTTTATGGGAAGTAGGATACCTCTGGACCCCCTAGGATTGGAGAGAAGAGGTTATCAGTGAAATAAAATTCAGTCACTTTTATACGCTGAAGGATGAGACAAAAATACGCATATGCGCAAGACGGCAGTCGATGACATCATTTGGTGGGTGTGGGGTCTCACCTCCTGATCGTGCCTCCTTCCATTAAGCTGCAAACTGGAAATGGCAGAACTGGCACAAGATTAAGGCCACTTTAAAAGCAGTGACCCCCCCCCCCCCAGTTCTGCAAAGAGTTCTGATCGGTGACAGCTGGGCCACGTTGCTGTAGCCATGCACACCGCCATGATGTCCTGTGGCTCACTTTTCCAAGATCGGCCACAATCAGGAAGAGACTGGCAGGACGACAGAGCCTACGCAATGTCGTACGTGACTCCTGATGCCCTGCTATGTTTCTGCAGACGGCCGTAATGCGCTGACCTCCCCCCACCTACCGGGTACCTCCACGCCGCTGGGCTGCTGATTGGTACCAGTGCCATTTGACGGTTTCCGGTCAGGCTCTGGCTGCCCGGTAGCGGACCGGCATGAAGTGTGATTGGCAAACAAGACACAGTGACAAGCAGCCGCCTCTGTGCGTGTAGCAGTGCGTCATTGGCTCAGCGTGGGTGTTAGTTTCATACTTCATCGTACTACTTTCAAGGAAGGCGAGCTTGAGGGGGACAGGATCAGCGGGGGCTGCTTCTCAGCAGCCTGGCTGACGTGTGACTGTACGCATGTCCTGCTCCTCCCACACCGCCCTGCTAATGCCGCTCCAGTGGGACTGGCTGGCAGAGGTTCTCGTTGATTCCTCTCGTTCCCCTGAGCCAGGATCAGTCTGGCAGAGGTTCTTCAAGGTTCTTCCCATTCCCCTGAGTCAGAATCAGTCTGACAGAGGTTCTCCTAGGCTCCTCTTGTCCCCCTGAGCCAGGATCAGTCTGGAAGAGGTTCTCCTAGGTTCCTCTTGTCCCCCTGAGCCAGGATCAGGCTGGCACAGGTTCTCCTAGGCTCCTCTTGTCCCCCTGAGCCAGGATCAGTCTGGCAGAGGTTCTCCTAGGCTCCTCTTGTCCCCCTGAGCCAGGATCAGGCTGGAAGAGGTTCTCCTAGGTTCCTCTTGTCCCCCTGAGCCAGGATCAGGCTGGTGGAGGTTCTCCTAGGTTTCTCCATCCTGCTCGGGCCAGGATCAGACTGGGAGGAGGCAGACAATGCCCCCTGTCTCCCCACACTAATCTTCAGGTGGACTGATAA
Organism: Gymnarchus niloticus; assembly: GCA_009936485.2. Classification (NCBI taxonomy): domain Eukaryota; kingdom Metazoa; phylum Chordata; class Actinopteri; order Osteoglossiformes; family Gymnarchidae; genus Gymnarchus; species Gymnarchus niloticus. Next base: position 3,349,923 of record JAACJT020000038.1, read on the forward strand.
GCTACTCTGGGTAATGAAAGGATTAATGTCATGCTTGTGTGCTAGTGTTTGCTTCTTATGCTAGTGGTGGGTAGAGGGAAAGATCTAGAAAGGCTTTGACTTCTCTCAGCCGCTTGTACTGAGGAGATAGACCTTTCTGCAGAAAGGTATCTCCAGCGTCTGTAGCCACGTGGATTTCCCCCTGTCTTGCACCCTTAATGTCCTCGTCCCACTTACACAGCCGTTCAAATTCCTCTGGCCTCATACGACAGCTTTCGCCCATGCCTTAAGGGTTTCACTCCTATTGGCCACTCTTCAGTGCTCCTCCCTCTCCGATTGGACAGCTCGCCAGTTTCCATGGCGCTCGTAATCTTTTTTTTTTTTTATGGGGGATGCACTGCGGATAAATCATAGGCACTGAAGGAAGTTAGCTCAGCGTATGCACAGAGCATGCTGCTCAGGCAACGCGATGCTAAATACCAGGTAGTGGCTGTCGAGTCGGATGGTCCCCTCGAGGAGTGAGAAGGTCGTCGGGTCGCCACTCGCGTGTGCAAGAACCTCCAGGGCCAGTCGAAGGTGTAACAAAGGATTGGGGGGAGCAGCGAGGACGGGGGCGATTGGGATTTGCTGGCCAGTGGACCAGTTCCACTACTAGCCAACCAGAGTGGTCGTAGCTTCATCATCCCTCCTCCTCTGGTCACCTTGAAGTCACCCTGCTTTGGCGCGTCGGCCTAATTACAGCAGTCAGCTGACTCCGCCGGGCCGGCCCACTCTATTTCTGGGAAAGCGGTAACCCAGAAACGGAAAGAGGCCGCCTCTCTGCCTCCGTGTGTCCGCGCGCGGCGCTAACCGTGTCGTTGTTTTTCTCCTCCCCAGAACATGGACAAGTCGCAGCTGCCCTCGGTGACGCTCATCGTGGGCTGCGGGGTGTCCACGCTGACCCTGCTGCTGCTCATCATCATCTACGTGTCCGTGTGGAGGTAGGTCTGCCGGCCGACGCTCTTCATCCGTACCGGGTGGGGGAGGATGTGGGAAATGTCGGATTTTAAGGATCAGGCTGCAGTTTGATCTCACACCACCGCAAACCGTCGGTTACAGGTACATCCGTTCGGAGCGCTCCGTCATCCTTATCAACTTCTGCCTCTCCATCATCTGCTCCAACGCCCTCATCCTGATCGGACAGACCCAGGCTCGCAGCAAGGTACTTCCACGGGCCCTTCTCTCTCATCCTGGCCCCGCCCCCAACAGGTGTAAGCCACGCCCCCAATCATAGCCCCCCCCCCCCCCCACCCCCTCCCCTCCCTCCTCCACCCGGGTTGCACCCCCGCGGGGGCGCCGCTGCACTTTTTCTTCCTGTCGTCTTTCTGCTGGGTGCTGACGGAGGCGTGGCAGTCATACATGGCCGTGACAGGTCGCCTACGTAACCGTATCATCCGCAAGCGCTTCCTGTGTTTGGGCTGGGGTGAGTGGCTGCCCGTCACCGCCTCTTTTTTCGCTGTCCCTCTCTCTCCCATTCCCCCTTCTCTCCCTCCATTTGCCCCGCAGCTCTCCCTTCAGTTCTGACCCCATCCTCTCACCTTCTCGTTTTCCCAGGTCTCCCTGCTCTCGTAGTCGCTATCTCAGTAGGCTTCACCAAAGCCAAGGGTTACGGCACCGTTAACTAGTAAGTGTCGACTTTAGACGCCAGCCTGCCTCGCGTTCCCAAACCTCCGTGTCCCCGAGTCATGAGCTATAATGTCCTCCTCTCTCCCACCCTAGCTGCTGGCTGTCTCTGGAAGGGGGCCTCCTCTACGCCTTTGTTGGCCCTGCTGCAGCTGTTGTCCTGGTACGTACCCTTTCAGGCCGGCACATAACTCGTAACTCTTAGGCACTACACGAGCCGGTTACCGCTGCTCCACCTTGTGACTTGACAGATGGCTGCCTTCTGTATTCGTCCAGAGATCTCTGTCAGTACAACAACACAAAAGACTAGAGGATATGGACTGTTGCTGATAGGGCTTTGATACGGAAATTTTTATACCTTTAAATATAATATTTCTCAGTGATTCTACTGCATTGTTGGTCCACAGCTCAGCTATGAAAGCTAAATGTGTTTTTTTGTCTATCTTAGGTAAACATGATTATTGGAATTCTGGTTTTTAACAAACTTGTGTCCAAGGATGGCATCACCGATGTGAAACTGAAGGAACGTGCTGGGTATGTCTTTCGGATGACTGTTTCTCTCGTGATGACCTTGTTTTTTTTTTTTTTTTTTTTGCCGATAAATGTTGAAATTTATCCATCCTGCAAAAGAAAGATTCATGAGGCTGCTGTTCCCCTTCTGTCCTGCAGGGCGTCGCTGTGGAGCTCATGTGTGGTCTTGCCCCTGCTAGCCCTCACCTGGATGTCCGCCGTGCTGGCCATCACCGACCGCCGCTCAGCCCTGTTCCAGATTCTCTTTGCCGTTTTTGACTCACTGGAGGGCTTCGTCATTGTCATGGTGCATTGCATCCTTCGCAGAGAGGTAACCAAGGGATCACACTGCTCGTTTCCATGGCACCCAGAACAATGGCCAGAGTATTTCCAGGCAGTGCTAAACCGTAAAGTTGACTAGGAAGATGCTGGGGAGGGTAGAACCTGGGCTTTTTTTTTCCGTGACTGGGTTTTTGATGCTGCTCCAGGTTCAGGAAGCGGTTAAGTGCCGTGTGGTCGACCGCAAGGATGATGGAACTGGAGACGCAAGCAGTTCCCACAAAAATGGCCACACCCAGCTCGTGGTGAGTGTTAAAACGGGAACGTTCGTTACACTCGAGGGGTCCTTAGGGTTGTCGCCTGCGGTCTGGTATCACTTACGGTCTTGTTCTTTTCTTGCCCTTCTCTCCTGCAGTCGAAAGACAGCGACACTCAGTCGGGATCAGGTGAGCCTCCCCCTCTGAGTCCTGCATCTTCCTGTATCACTGCCCATTGTTGTAGTGCTTCACATTCAACATAATGTATCCACATGGCTAAAATAAAGGTTTGAATTTGCTTTCTTTAGCATCTAAAAATGGTGTGGGTGGGAATTTTACAGGACCCACCTCCCCATGTCCTCTCAGCCTATTCCAAAGGACGCAGGTTCTCACTGACCCGCTCGCTCTCCTAGGTACCTTGAAGCGCCCCATGCTCCCCGTGGAAGAGAAGACCGCCCCCCCGCCACTGTCCATGCCAAAGGGATCCAACTTCCACACGCTGCCTGCCAGCGTTGCCAAGGCGCCTCTGCCCACCGTCCCTGACTACGCCAGCCACACTCTCACCCTGAAGAGGGAGAAGAGTCGCGGGGGTCCCGCGGCGGAGCCGTCTGGCGGGAGGTCCGTCTACGTGTGTGACAGTGACCTCTTCAAGCAGCTGGATGCCGAGCTGGGCCGCGGCCCCGCGCCAGGCGGGACCCCCGAGGGCAGCGGCTACGTGCTCCTGCCCAACAGCACATCCACACTGCGCACGAAGCCCAAGGAGGACCAGGGGAACTACAACATCAGCATCGAGCAGCTGCCCCAGACCCGCTTCGTCCACCTCAGCAGCCCCTTCGGGGAGCCGGCATCCGGCTTTGGCCTGCAAACGCTGCCCTCAGACCGCGTCAGCGTCTCGTACTCCGAGCGGGATTCCCCCGTCCAGAACCTGCACAACCTGTCCAGCGAGTCGCAGATGACGGGCAGCCTGTGCGACGCTGGAGACTCGGTCAACTCCATGACCAAGAGCGAGACCATCTCCACCCTGTCCATGAGCTCACTGGAGGTGAGGCACCGTTAGACGTGAGAATGAACCCCAACGATCTTCCGGCCGAAGCATCCAGGCCTAGCAGCCCATTTTAATGACGAAAAATAACACCCCGGTCTTTCGTGAAACGTGGGGCTGATACCAGATATTACCACTAATAATAGTAACAATAATAAGAGCGTCGGACAGCCCTGTATGTTCCGCTGTGTGTATCTAGCTGTCCTCCCACATGTAGGAAACATGCAGTGAGGGGACGAGGCATCTCTAAACTGCACATAGTGTACGATTGTGTAGGTGCCCTGTGGTGGTCCAGCACCCCATCCAAGGTGTCCCATGCTGACTGGGGCGGTCTCCAAGTCCCCTCGTCACCCTGTATTGGAGAGGACAGGGGGTTATGGATGGATGATAATGCTGTCAACCAGCTACTTCTCCTCAGGATGGCTGGGAATTCTATCAGTGGGTTCGAGAGGCAGGTCACATGTCATTTTGCTGCGAGGCTGTCAAAAGGGCAGGGTGTATGGGGGAGGGGGGGAGGGGCATGGGCAGCTCATTGCCTTGCTCTCCACATTTTAAGTGGCCTCCAATTGCAGGCAGGGCAGGCGCCTCGGAAACGAGAGCTCATTAGCATAGGCCGGCAAGAGATTAGTGCCGCTCCATGGAGGCGGGGACCTGGGAGGCAGATTGGTTCCACTTCCTGCTCTTAGAGCTTAGGATGAGTCAGAGCGTACAGAGCCCCTCCCCAACCCATTGTCATGTCACCACAATCGTCTTTCCACTCATCGGTCAGTTAAATTTTGTGTTGTACAGTTCTATCCGCAAGATCTACATAAAACGTCCAAAGTTGAAAAAATCGGAGAAAAACAAAATTACCTTCATGTAGTATAGGAGAAACCTCTTTTATAAGAAGGTGGATTTTTCTGAGATCACAACCTTGTATGGAGGAGAGAGGGATGGACGGACGACGTGGATGGATGTTAATTGTCCTTCTCTCCTTGGTTGTGTTTCAGAGAACAAAGTCACGCTATGCTGAGCTGGACTTCGAGGTAACCTCCCTTTCCTTCATATTTGAAATTGAACTTTGTTACCATGGAGACAGTTAGCTCCAATCTCCTCATATTGATTGTCTTAAACAGTGAGCCAGGGGGTTGGGGCAGCAACATCTGTTAACATCTCTCTCAGAGCCCAGTACAAATAAACTAAAACCCCACATATAAAAATGCATAACCAGAATTATTCGATTCATATAAAAGCTTAGTTTATTGAATGATTATATGAATGTCAGTAAGTGTAATGCTGTCAGTAGGATATATTTATGTTGTCCCAACGTGGTCCTGATGTGGCTGACCGCGGACGCACTCTTTCCGTGCAGAAGGTCATGCACACACGGAAACGCCACCAGGACATGTTCCAGGATCTCAACAGAAAGATGCAGCACACCGAGAAGGAGCGAGAGTCTCCACCCTCAGACAGCAAGGTGAGGGTCGGGCGTAGCCTCACACAGGACAGCCGCCAGTTCAGGTCTCACGATGGGCTCTGCTCTCATGAGAATGTCAAGCGAGTTTTCGAGTCTGGATATCTCACTAAAAGCTGCTCTGTGTGTCCCTACCTGCAGTCCGTCCAGAGATGGAGTGTCTCTTCGGGAGGCAGCGACAAGACCAACCTCAGTGTGAGTACCAGCCTCCTCATCCTTGTTCTCAGCCTGGCCCACTTTAAATGCAAAGCACACACACACACACACACACACACACCACCCATGCCCAGCAGTGATGCCATCTGTCATGGGCAGCAGTTGCTTCTCCTTAGCTGCAGGAACTGGGTCACTGGTCCTTTTCACACTGGGTCGAAATCCAAAATGGACTAATCCTATTTAGCAGTTAAGAGTCATGAACATTGTAGGTGGTCTTGGCCTTGCTTTGGGGGTTGGGTTGGACTTGAGCCTTCTTACACAGTGTCACATGTCTCTCTGTTCTACACAGAACTGTTGTGACCCAATAGGTCTATGGGAGCCAGTTTTACCCTGTAATGAACAAGCCTAGTAACAGCCAAGTTCACCAAAAACCACACTACATCTTAGAAGTGTTCCTAGGCTTGTCCATTGGAGGCTAGAAATGGTATGACAGTCGTAATCTCAGCATTGCTGTTTGAGCCCCTCGTTTGAGGAGCTTTGCGATGTCGGCACCTTTCCCGGGAAACTTGCCATCAGACACAGATAGGAATGACCTCCCTTGTCTCACCCGTCGCCTCTCCCGTCGTCCCCGACAGGACAAGCCACAGACCCCTAGCGAGAGAGCCTGGGAGGGCGTCCCAAAGCCACATTCACCACCCGCCTGGGTTTGCACGGAGCTGGAGCCCTTACAGGCTTCCCCGCTGGAGCTACAAGCAGTGGAATGGGAAAAGGCCAGCGCCACCATCCCTCTGGTGGGCCAGGAGATCATGGACCTGCAGACGGAGGTCTGAAGAGCAAGCTGCCCCCCTCCCCCCTTTCTAGAGTCTTCTCCTCATTTCACTCTGGGCTGAAAGTAAAGCCCGGGAAGAATGGAACCAGACAGAGAGCAAAACCTATTGTCCGGGTGACCCATTCCGGTTCTGTGACATGAACTAAAATAACATGTCTCTTTAATGAAAAAAAAAAGACGGAAAATAATCATGGTTAGCACGGCCCATGTGGGGCTCGGTTCGGTTCCGACCCGGCATCGTTCCGCTACAAGGTTTTCCGCACTCTCTGATCTGGACCTTGAGGGATCGGCCCACGTGCCGGTCGACCTTCTTCCGTTCCTGTTGCCACGTGCGCCTGCGGGGCTTCCCGTCACGCTGGACCAGCCCCGAGGTCTTTTATCGCCGGCATCTTCCAGGCCACGCCCAAGGAGAGACCGACGCGGACGCTGCGGCGGGTCCGGCCTCCGTGGCTCGGAATGCTGGGAACGCGTCATTGGCTTTGCGGATGGACGCCCCACTTTCGGCGTTTTGGCTTTTGTCACGTGACCTCTAGTGGAACTGCTCTAAATCCTGTTGGGGTTCTAGAACCGATCCTGACTTGGTTTTTAAAATGACTGTAGAGAAAACTTCTAAAAGGGTCTGTCATTTACAGACCTGGACTTCAGATTATTGTTATTGATACTAAAGTTTGTACTATTATTATTGCAAGAATAATGACAAAGATTATATTATTATTATCATTATTATTATTGTTACACCTTTCCATTTTTCTGTCTTTTTTATAAATATACGTCGTCTGAACTGTTACATGTTCCTTAGATTTGTAGTCCCCAATACAGTAGAACAGGAGAGGTGTGCATTGCGGGACCATGCATGTGTGAAGATGCAAGCCCCTCCCACCCAGCTGCCAGCAGGGTTCGCTGACATTACTGGTGGGCTGCCTTCGCTGCTCCTCCGTCACCCTGCGGGGAGGGGATCCAGAAAACCACGCCCACGTGTTTGAGATGAATGGCTGTCAGCGGACATACTGTATCGCCTTGAGTGCCTCCGAGTTGCCTGGACCCGTGCCTCTTTTGCAGGTGAACATCAGCATGAGAGAGTGGTCAAGGCCGAGCGTGCGTTCACGTGGATGAGAAAGCTGTTTTCAACTGTGGAAAACTTCATGTGATAAAAAAGGGAGTTTCACCGGAAACAACAAGCATTCTTCGTATCTTGTGGAAAATGTAAAGACTATTATCAAAAGATCTGTGTCGATATGGTACACACCACGTCATTACAAAGGGTGACTGTGTGTTTGATCACTATATTCAAAGAGTGAGGAATAACATTGAAACTGGTAATAGTGAAACGAAACATCAAAATTTTAGGAATTAGACACTTTCATAGTGTTTTTAATGTGCATTTTTATTTGTCCTGTCTGGATAAATGAATATAGTAGTGTTATATTACTAATAAAATGTATACTGAGAGGACACTGCCCATTTTTGTCCCCCTGCCGACCCTGTCTAAATCTGTCCCGTCCCATAATTTCTCCCCCTTATCTGTTTTCCCACTACAGTTTTCTCCAGAGGTGTCTGTCCAAATCATTCCATTCCGAGTTTTTTTGGTAATTTACATTTCTTACATTCTACTGTAACTTCTATTTTTTCTGAACGCAAACTGTGTATGATTTGCAATAAAATATATCAAGATAAGAAAGGCCTCGTGTGTTGTTGTGATGTGCCATTTAATTCATTTATCCAAATGAGTTTGCATTTGTAATCGGGTTTCCTTGCTGTTGCATTTCAGTTTAAATTACTGTTCAAAGGTCCAACATCAGACCCTGCTTGGGATTCGAGCTAGTAGCTGTTTATGGATCACATTCACATGTTTGTGTGTAGCATCTCCTGAGTTGATTAGTCAGAGACTACATGTATGATGACTCACGTTGTGTTGGCATTAATTTTATATAACTTTTCCCCATATGTAACTCAGCTGATGAATTTTGGGTTCCACAGCCAAACATTAACTCCCACATCCTTAAGGATTCTTGCCATCATGGGGTCACTCCATGACCTTTTTCGCTGCTGTACAAATAATTACGTTTTAATTACGGTTCTTTCAGTCATGGGTGAGGGCTTCCCCAAATTATTCGAGGGAATGCCTAGACAGCTTGCAATGCGTCTCTACACAAGTCGTTCGATGACGTATTACACACCTGAAGCATGGAAGAAAATATTTACGATAGAAGGTCAAATGGTGTCACAATCAGCAGCACTTCACGTCTGCGTTGAGAGCATCGTCAATCTGACCCAAGTTGATCCATCCGTCCATCCATCTATCCATCCATACCTACTTATCCAGTACTGAGACACGTGTGATTTTATAGCCAATCACAGGAGACAGAGAGCACAAGGCAGGGGATATGCATACTTACAAACGTGTTAAACTGAGAAATGTTTGGGGTATGGGCCTTTGGAGATCATTAAGCCCATTGAACTTCTGGGATTTTGGGGACATTTTCTGAAAAAGGTTAATTTCAACACTTGCTTTCTGTTTTCAAGCAGAGAATGAAGGTAAACAAATCTTTAAATATACATAACTACTTAATCAATGATATATACAGAAATAATCTATTCTATTTTTGCTAAATCCTGCTTCTCAGAAAAAAAAAAACATTACTGAGAAACAATCACGGATGCTTAAATAGACTGATAGAATAACCAGAAAATAAACAAGCTTTGTATTTATATGACATTATTATGAAGCCTTTGAAAGCAAATCATTGTGGCATTAAATCCATAAAATATCCCACGTCTAAATGACATTTCATTTTTAAAAAACTCCTTCCATCTGAAATATTTAGCCCCAGGCCTGCCTTCTTGCTAAGTCTATTTTCCATTTCTAAACAGTTTCGGAAAGCTTCTGATAACGCACAGGAAACTGGCATGGTAACTTTTCCCGGAATTCTACTTTCAGACCTAGCAAATAATTATGTTGGGCTGAAAATATCAATCACTAGCAGAAACGTAATCGATTGCCTGTTCAGATAAACAACGTGACTGGCATACAAATAAGCAAAATGAATACAAGACCTCAATATTTTGTATGTATATTTCTGCTTGTTCATAATAATTTATGCAGTTTTATCAGTATGTGGTTTATAGGAGTTAAGAAGGTAAAAACTCCCAGTTTAACCAACAAATCGCTTGTGTAAAACGACCTTTTAACAGCCACAAAGTGTTTGATATTCTGGCCACTAGCAAAGCTTGCAGTTCCTCCTCCTATGCAGATGTATGATTATTACCTGCTTTTCAGCACTTCTCCTTTAAAAATAAACGCTCACGTCAGCGGTAAATTAAGATCACCTGCCTCTGCTGTGATTTCAGCATGTTGTCTTTATTCTCTCCTGCTCCGAGTCGTGTGAAATCCAACCCTAATTAAGACGACTGCTCACAATGAGACTATCCTCAGTATAATGTATTTTAAGACCATTGTCATGGAAACCATACGAGCTAATTCTTGGATTACGCAGGTGTTGAGTAGGCCAATGGAACTTTAGGGAAGAGTCTGGTCGCAGTGAAAATGCTACAGAGAAATCGGCCAAACTTTTCCTGGGTTCCCTTCATAGGACACGTATGCTCCTAGAGTGAATCAGTACCTGTGTGCATGTATGTGAGAATGTGAGTGATCTGTCATGGGTCAACTTAGACATCACGTTTTGTACGTCCATCTGTTAACTGCTTATCCCGGTCACGGTCGAGGGGGGCTGGAACCCATCCCAGGCAACATCTAAAAAGGCAGGGCAGTCATACTCTACGGGCAATTTTTAGAATGCATTTAGTCGAACTGCATGCCTTAGCACCGCAGGAGATAACCAGAGTACCCAGAGGAAACCCATGGGACATATGGAGAATATGCAAACTCTATACAGACAGAGGCAGGATTTGAACCTCCAACCCTGGGGGTGTGAAGAAAAGGTGCTTCCCCCTGAACCCACTGACACAATTCATATTCTCCAGGACGGTGAACATGGCTATAAGACAGAGGGACAGGAGGACTGTAATGCCACTCGCGTACTCAATCAGTGGCATGGCACAGATACATGGGGGTAGGCACCAGGAGGAGACCCGCTGCCTCGTGCTCAGTGCTCAACAAGATACTGCACTGGCTAAGGGGTTTAGAGGGGATGGATGGAGGGATGTGTGGATGGATGGACAGACGGATGAACGGACCCTAAAATAAAAGTCTTCTGTGTGGACCAATGATGTTTAAGAGCTGCAAAATAGTAGTTTTCAGCACAAAAGTGAAAAATCACCTTGATGAATTTTTTCACATGGCAGACCTTGTCCTGACCTCACTTTTCACATGCTGTTGCCTTGAATCAGTGTGGAGTTTGCATCCTGGCTGCCGTGAGGCAGTAAGTCAAAAGGATTTACAGCAAAATACTACTGTATATCTACCTATCATTCAGCACATGGTTGCAAGGAGTCCAAAGATAATCTCAGGAAACACCGCTAAGAGACACCCTACATGGAATGTCAGTCCATGCATACACAGACACACACACACAGGGTAATTTTAATACACTAGTTCACCTAACCACGTTTTTAGGGCTGCGGGGAGAAATCTTAATACAGTAAAGCGTGTCACACACATCCAAAGTCCACACAGTGACTGAAAACATATAGAAATTGTTCAGGCGAAAATGCACAGAACTGAAGTGGATGTTGTTGTTTGTTTTGAATAATTACCGGCTGCACTGGTCTCGGAACGCAGATGAACCCTACTCATTTTCCCCTATTGTCTCGTCCTCTGCTCTTTGGTGCACGGCGTTATTATGGGATGTCTGGAAGGCTCAGTTTCAGGTAGCATAATTACAGCTATATACTAACACCCATTTGCAGAAATTACACATTTTATTGAGGTAAACAATTAGGCGAGAACCTGTAGGTCTGAAAAGTGGTGTTTACAGAATCGTCCGAGGCCAGAAATGTGTTGATTTTTCACCTCTCCTAGTGTGTCAGAGTAATTGAGCTGCTCAGGAATGACTCCCGCATATACTTTTGCATTTGAATGACATAAAGCGTGTTTTCTTATAGACGGCTTTATGAGTCATCGCATTTCAAGCGGTCACTGGTAGAACTAACAGTCAAAATCGAGGGTTGCTAACTTAGAATTAAAAGAAGCTGTGATCGTTTCTGTTAGGCCCGTCTTGCAGGACACGCCGCCCTTGACGTGATTTTAATACGCAGCATCACAGCGCCACCATCTGGCCAAAAAAATATATTAGCGTCGGGATATTTTCAGAGCAAAAAGGGACAGGACCTGGACACTGATGAGCTTCAACTTACTAAAAGATAACGACACAATAATACACGGCCGTAGGTTTGACTGGAAAACTGCGAGAGAACCAAAAGCATTGCAAGCAGTTTCTTCGGGTTATAAATATGTAAATGTTGGTGAGGATAATTTCAGCTACTGAAAGTTGGTCAGGGAGTGTTCCTACCATCACTACCTAAGTCCATGCCTGTGCAATAATATGAGAGATATAAGGAACTCTCGTCATATAGAGAATGTCCATCCCATCATAGAAAATCATCACATAATGCTTTATAGGAGAACAGTAATACCAGAGAACATTTTACTTTGAACAGAGGATTTTTTTTTTTTTTTGACCAACTGATCCTACTCAGGGTGAATGGATGGATGAATATGAATTTTTAATGCAAAAATAAATTACATCTTTCAGGTACTTCAGAACTAGTTAAAGAGGTACGCAGGTATAACAGATAAGCGGAGGTGATTAATTTCTCAGCTAAACAATATAATCAAACTGGATAATGACATCACATCGTAGCAGGAGCAGCACACTGGTTCTGTGGGTCACACTGCTGCCTTACCCAACCCGGAGTGGGGGTTCGAAACCCCCTCGTCCTCTGTACAGGGTTTGCACATTCTCTCTGTATCATATGAGTTTTCATATTCTCCCTGTATCATGTGAGTTTTCACATTCTCCCTGTAAAATGAGGGTTTGCACGTTCTCCCTGTATCACGTGGAATTTGCATGTTCTCCCTGTATCATGTGGAATCTGCATGTTCTCCCTGTATTATGTGGAATTTGCATGTTCTCTCTGTATCATGGGGGTTTGCATGTTCTCCCTGTAAAATGAGGGTTTAGATGTTCTCCCTGTATCATGGGGTTTGCACGTTCTCCCTGTATCACGTGGAATCTGCATGTTCTCCCTGTATCATGTGGAATCTGCATGTTCTCCCTGTATCATGTGGAATCTGCATGTTCTCCCTGTATCATGTGGAATTTGCATGTTCTCTCTGTATCATGGGGGTTTGCATGTTCTCCCTGTAAAATTAGGGTTTAGATGTTCTCCCTGTATCATGGGGTTTGCACGTTCTCCCTGTATCACGTGGAATCTGCATGTTCTCCCTGTATCATGTGGAATCTGCATGTTCTCCCTGTATCATGTGGAATCTGCATGTTCTCCCTGTATCATGTGGAATTTGCATGTTCTCTCTGTATCATGGGGGTTTGCATGTTCTCCCTGTAAAATTAGGGTTTAGATGTTCTCCCTGTATCATGGGGTTTGCACGTTCTCCCTGTATCACGTGGAATCTGCATGTTCTTCCTGTATCATGTGGAATCTGCATGTTCTCCCTGTATCATGTGGAATTTGCATGTTCTCCCTGTATCGTGGAATTTGCATATTCTCTCTGCATCATGGGGGTTTGCACGTTCTCCCTGTAAAATGAGGGTTTAGATGTTTTCCCTGTATCATAGGGGTTTGCACATTCTCCCTATAATATTTAGTAAATATATACTTTATCAATAACATTGTAATAAGTGTGACGTGATTAAAAAAACATCTTCATTTGACTTCTAAATTACTTCTAAAATGATAAGAAGAAACAAACTTTTCACTGGAATGTGGCAGCCGGAACCACTAAGATTATCAACGTTGCCATGGAAATGTTGGAAGAATCCAGCATTCTCTAACGTCAATGTCACCATGGAGACGGACACAGCATGCAGAATGCTTGAATAACTGCAGTCTGACTCAGGGCAAACTGTGGAGCCCAGAGCTTAGCCCGGGGAGACGGCGGTAATGACTACGTGCAGTGTCACATGCAGAAGGAATGTTGTCCTTTAGCCCTGGCGGGTGCCCTTTGCAAGCCGGATGTTGCACACCATTCAATAAGCGATCTTTGGTGTGTACGGAACCAGCATTTATCCAGACATCTACCAGCAGAATCCGAGAGATAGTACCATTACATGCAATTCAGTTCTATTCAATTCAAATATACATGATCACACAAATACACTGGCTTTGACACCATACAATTGTGGACGTCTGGATCAGTGCCCGTATCGGCACTTACCCTGAAATTATATAGTAATAAAGTTACACGTACAGTAAAACTTGAATTTTAATGTATCATATATTTGTTTTCCTGAATGGGGAGAACTCCAGTCATAGCTCTGCAGGAAGCACCCAAGTGGTAGTGCTGGTTGAGCTCTTCATTTAACTAAGTTGTGACGTCATGAGATCCAGTTGCATGCGTCTTTTGCCTTTTTTTTTTTTTTCAGTGGTGTTACGTGTTAAACTGGAAACAGAGGTTAAATATTTTAAAGGGCCCTTTTCATAAAATAAATAGACTGATCAGCCTAGAGGTTCATAGTTTTAGTCAGCCTGATAATGTATTTATCCTAATCAAGTACTGCACCAATTTCTTTTTGTTTCCGAAACAATGCAATGAATTGGGAATTGTTCACTGAAACAGCCATGCGTAACGATCTTATTTTGTAATTTTTCTTTTAAAGGTGAGAATTACGTCCATGACAAGATGAGACTCTTTCTCGACCAGCTATGGTCAAACCGCGCTACACCAGGTTTACGTTATTAAACGCTGCCCCCACCTGGCCAATCAGATTTACTGCAGACTGTTTTTTTTTTTTTTTTGACTGATTCTGTTTTGCGCAACCGAACGTGTCTGAGATGAGATGCAAATCGAGTAGACAATGAGTGCATCTTACAGTACGAAGAGAAATTTAAATTACCCTTACCAGATAAAAGCCTAGGTTTTGAAACTGGCCGTCAACAATTGCAAACTAAAAAAAAAAAAAAACCCAATGCAAGGTACAAAACTGTTTTCAAATTAATTTTACCTATAGGCTACAACATTAAATATTTAAAGAATCCAATTCACATCATCTTTATTTTACACATTTTAAATGTTCAAACACAGAGACTGCGAGGCATGCAGAGCTCTATGTTTCATTCTAACAAAGTGAGCTTGAAGAGGGTCAGCGAGCTCTTTGCGTGATAGGCCACCTGGTGCTTTATCGTGGTCTGAAATCTCTGGCTTCAAGTCTCATCCTTTCTGAGATCACTCTCTTTACCCGCCGACCCGATTGTTTTTATTCTCTCCATGTTCCATGTGTTTGGTCGCATTTATTGTTAGTCTTGGTCCTGCTTCAGTCCTTGGTCTGGTGAGATGTAAGTTACACAGTCTTACTTGTTTGTGCCATAGTGTCCGTGATCCTGTTCTCGCCTTGTTTTCCTTGAAATTTGTTGCCTTAGTTACCCCTTGTATTCAAGACAGAGCCCGGTGAATGTTTTCTAGTTAGGGTTCAAGCACGTTCCATGTGGAACCCTATTGTTTAGCCCTTCGGGGGCTTCACAGCCCCCATTTTAGTACTTTCATAGCAACACGATTGTAATATCATAGGTTCTACTGAGTTCCAAACCAAACAAAACCCTTAAAATCTCTGCTAATATGCATAATTCCTTGGCCAGCCAATAAAAATTTAGCAGTTCCCTCCCAGTTTTTTGGCAAATTTGCAAAATTTGCCCAATTTTCCTTGCATACTAGGATTCAAGGATCATTGTCCAATCTGCACATATTTGGTATTGTAATCTGCAGACCCAGCTGGTCGAAAATGATCCCAAATTCCCATGTATGCCATTTGACATAGCTGCAGGCCACACTCAAAATGCAACCCCCCCCCCCCCCGTCTATGGCAGTACTGCATGGTTCAGCCCAATCTGACCAATCCAGCACTGCTTATGTCAACCTCCTAATCAACACCACTTGCATTGGAGGTGTAGTTTGTCAAAAGAAATCCCAAAAATCCTGTGTGACTGTTTGCAAGTCCACAGGCCACGCCCCAAGCACCTATTCCCTCAATTGCCTTTGGATGCTTCACTGCTTATGCCAGCAACTACTACAGGGCACAACCCAGGTACCTAATGCCCCCCAAATGCCTACGCCAGCACTGTGTATGCTACAACCCATGCTACCCATTCCAGCACTGCCTGTCCAAAGGCCACTTGCCAAGAGCCTATGCTCCCAAATGCCTATGCGAGCACTTCCTCCAACTACATGCAAAGTCAACAGTGACAGCGTGGACTAACTGCACATTGCTGGAAAGTTGAAGCAGGTTGGCAGTGCTGACATAGACATTTGAGGGGCATAGGCACTTTGAATGTCCAACACTATGTGGTTCAGGCCCCAAATCAGGGCTCTTTGCTTTGTTTGATGGTCAAAATTGCTTTTGCTTTCTGCTTTAGTCAAAGGTACATGCTGTCCCTGGGCCCGTTGTCCCCAAAGGAGGCTTCACAACCCCCAATTACAGTTTGTACCTTCCAATGCAATTGTGACATCATAAGTTCCATTGCTCAAGTTCCATGGCCAATACTTACTTGACCCCTTGATGATGTTCATTCGGCACACCGCAGTGTCTTTCTGAGCAGCCTCTAAGAACAAAGGCCACTTTGCGATGCTATAAACCACAACATCATGAAATTCTTTGAGTCCAGTTTGCGCAATAGCATTGAAAAACTTGACATTTTTTGCTGAATGCTTCATTATTGAAATGGAGTGGATGTATCCCATGAGAGTCACCAACTCAGTTTTCAATTTCTTCGCAGGATTCTCCATGTTCAAATTTGAAGTGAAAAAACATGCAAAACAGCCAAATATTTTGTTCTAACAAAACAGACCATTAACCTGTAAATCTCCACCTGTTGGAGTGTGGCACTTTCATCCTTTTAGTGTTAGCAAGAATGTTTTGAATGTTCTGTGTTGGAATTTGGTTAATATGTATGAATTAACACATTTATGCCACCATGGTGATGGACCCCTAAGAAAATAATGAATTAACACAGTCTATGCCATTCTGCTGATGGAATCTAAGGCTATAAATTTAGCAGCTAAACAGCTAACTTACTGTACCAAACCCCAAGCACAAGACAAGTTCTTATTATCAAGAAGTTACCCGTGTAGGACGATCGTTTCCTGCAGTCCCAGTAGTAGTAGGAGCACGTGTGGCTGTGATCCCCAACTTGGGAGATTCGCTCAGCAAGACCCTAAGAAGAATTTTAAAGTCTCTGTGCAGTTCTAATTATTATTTTGATTCTTCCCTGAAACACAATGCCCAGCCCAGACCATGTGTCCATAGCAAAGCAATTATGCTGCCATAGGATCTGCTGAGTTCTGAACCAATCAAAAGTTGTGTTAGTTTGCACAATTGCATGACCAGCAAATCAGAAGTCAGCAGCTCCAGCCCAGTTTTTTTTTGGCAATTTTGCAAAATTTGCCCAATTTGCTTTGCATACTAGTTCAAGGATTTTCGTCCAATCTGTACAAATTCGGCATCATTGTAATCAGCAGACCCAGCTGGTCTAAAATTTATGTATGCCAGTCATGCTCAAAGTGGTTATCCCCCCACCTGCCCATATGGCAGTACTGCATGCTTCAGCCCATTCTAACCAATCCAGCACTGCTTATGTCTACCCCCTCATCAACACTGCTGGTGTAGAAGGCATGGCTGGTCAAAGAAAATCCCAAAAATTGTGTGTTACATTTTGCGTGTCCACAGGCTATACCCCAAATGCTTATGCCCCCCAATTGCCTATAGATGGATGCTTTGTTGCATATGGTAGCACTGCTGCAGGCCACTCCCCAAGAGCCTATGCTCCCAACTGCCTATACCAGCACTACTTACTCCTACACACAAAGTCAACAGTCATCTACTAACCACATATCACTGGAATGAGTATCATGGGTTGAAGCAGGCAGTGCAGGCATAGGCAGTTGTTCAGTGGTCAAAGCTGCTTTTGCTTTTTGGCTTAGTAAGTGGTGCATGGTGCCCCTGTTGGTATGTTTGCTTGAACCCGCTCATAACCGCTTGCGATTATATTTTTTTCTCACCTTTGTTATTAAACCCCTATTTTACTCGCGCCACCATCTTCGCCTCTTGCCCATGCACTCGGTGTGGTGACAACTGTGACACTGGGGGGTGGCCACTGCAACCATTTCATAATTTTGTCAATATTTCCCATTGGACTGTGACATTTTGGCCAAAGGCTGGTCTTTAGGCTTAACCGGGAAAAGTTTAGAAAGCGTTATTTTTTACTCATTGATTTCATGAGGTTATATTTAGGTGAATAGCCCGAGGAATGAAGTATTTGTCTTAGCTACCGTGTAATCTCTTATGCGAGAATCCAAGAAGAGCGGTTAGTTTTTAGTAGTCATTTTGTTCATAACGATGAACGACAAAGGTGACACAGAGCGTTGTGACGTCATCGTGTCATACTTTCGTCATACTTCGTGTCTCTGGGGGTTTATTTCCCCAAGACGAACTAGACAGGACCTTAGATCGGACTCTGAAACATAACCTGCCATTACCGTGCGGCACTACGTTCACTTTCTGAAACCAAAATAAAAATCACTGGAGCACGACTGAAAAGATTCTGGGCACGAGCCCCCACTTCTGAGGGCCAATTCACCTACAGAGTGTTGATATAACTCACTGTAGTTAAATATTACCGGGAATGCTACACTGCCCACCAGTGACCCTCTTCGTAAACACAAAAGGCTATCTACCCAAAAAAAAAACTTGGCGTCACCATAAATTTGGGAATGTTTTCCTGCTCTCCGGTGAAGCACAACCATAACATTTCGCAGAGTTTTAGGAGGCTGCATTACGCCAGTATTAACCCGTGATAAATATTTAATACGCATATATAATTTGCATATATAATTTACTACATATGGTCAGTAGACACTGATGCTATGAGTACTGAAAAGGCGTGCTACGGTAAAGTTTTGTGCAAACTGAGATTACTGCGTTCAAACCCCGTATATGTTTTTAGTCGGCCACAATTTCCTGCCTTTCGAAACACAGGAGGACGCCGGAGTGTCCAGACAGAGAGGGATCTGAAGGTCCAGCGGCATGTCCCGGCTTCTGAGGACTCACTTTAGGGGATTCATAACCTCGAGCATCAGGATGTCATCGGACCAGGTGTTCCTCTGTGGTTATTTACGGCTTGTGTTTGGCACACAGCAGTCCACCTTGACTATCCAGCTAGCATTGTGTCACATTGCTTCAGATGTGGCCCTGCTACTCTTTGCGTGTTGTGGAATCAAGGGACAACTCGTGTATCCCTTGATATTTACGTGAAGCTGCAATGAATACGATCGTTGACCAGGCCACACGTACCCGTGACCTTCATCATGACCATACAGGACCATGTAGTGTGTGTGTGTGTGTGTGGGGGGGGGGGGGGGTGATTTATTGTGGTGTTGGCCGCTCTGTTTATTTTTTTCTAGGAAAAAAAAGCTACACCACTTTTGTTTGTTTATTCAT